>CM065592.1:450640821-450998470 GCA_033119425.1 Bufotes viridis
AGGGCTCCTGGGGTCTTTCACTTTTTAGTTGACAAACAACTTATTAGTCCGCACAGAGGATACAGTGTCTTGCAAAAGTATGCAATCCGTTTTATGGGGTTGAATACATTTGCAAACTCACTATAAATCCAGTGTAATAACGGCAGCAGAGTTGATGAGGCAATCACCATACAGGTGCCTCCTGCAGCTGAGCCTGCTCCTGTGCATAGCACTGTGCGCATAACCTGTGTGTATATGGCATACGTGGCAAAAAGGGGAGAGGCGCTCATAGGGTAGTAAGGTTTACTCGGTTGGTTAAAAGATAAAAACAGTCATGCTCACCTTTCGGTGTTGTGCAACCAGAGGCACAACACTAGGGAAGGTATGTGCTGGAAGGTGCTCGGTGCTGCCGGGATAGCTCAGTCCTCCAGAGGAGTGATATGATAGAAGACAGGGAAATGTGGAGAAATGGAGTCCACAGATTTCGATACCTCCTGGCGCAAATACACGACCTCGGTAGGTTGGAGACAATTCGTTTTATTTAAATATAGGATGACGACGCGTTTTGGAGCTGCAACACTCCTTTTTCAAGTCTAAAAAATGATGATCAATTTCACAAGATAAATAAATATATAATCAAAGCCGTAAAGGAAAATCAATAAAATTAGGTGGTTCTCAAGTTGATAATAAAATAAAAAAAATCCATAAATTGATAAATCGATGACATTAGTTGAAGCGAAAATATAATATCCTATAAAAATAACAATAATAGAGATAAAAAGAGTCCCCCTAATGGTTGTTGAGTGAGTAAGGAGAATAAATAAATATTTAGATAAATAATATATATATAATAATAAATTAGATATAATATAATAAAGAAAATATTATCAATTCATAAAAGATTCCAGATTAGGAGCAAAAAAGAGGATATTGGACAAGTTGTACAAATGCATACAAAACATATGGAATATAATCATAGTGGTATTATCATACCCATGAGAGAGAATAAACGCTGCAGGGAGCAGTAAGAAATGATGCTCGTTACATTATGGCAACTGCAGATGGATGAAAAGCTACATTGTGAATGTCGGTACCTGTGTGGCGGTATCTGTGTGGCGGTATCTGTGTGGCGGTATATTCATACATTCATCTTATCTTCTCTTCATTTATATTCATCTCATATTCAGCTTATACACACATCTTCTGTCTAGTTAACATCGTTCAGTTTAGGCTACTTTCACACTCTGTGCGGATCCATCATGGACGGATCCGTTCAGATAATACAGCCGCCTGCTTCCGTTCAGAACGGATCCGGTTGTATTATCTTTAACATAGCCAAGACGGATCCGTCATGAACACCATTGAAAGTCAGTGGAGGACGGATCAGTTTTCTATTGTGGCAGAGAAAACGGTTTGACTCAGTTTCATCAGACGGACACCAAAACGTGCACGACTCCAGAGCAGAATGGAGACTGAACTGATGCAAACTGATACGTTTTGGACCGCTTGGGAAGGCCCTGAACGGATCTCACAAACGGAAAGTCAAAACGCAAGTGTGAAAGTAGACTATTCACCTAATCCTTCTAATCCAGATGCTCGCGCTCCCTTCATTCATACAGGCAGTGCTCCACTCCTTCTAATCCAGATGCTCGCGCTCCCTTCATTCATACAGGCAGTGCTCCTCTCCTTCTAATCCAGATGCTCGCACTCCCTTCATTCATACAGGCAGTGCTCCTCTCCTTCTAATCCAGATGCTCGCACTCCCTTCATTCATACAGGCAGTGCTCCTCTCCTTCTAATCCAGATGCTCGCACTCCCTTCATTCATACAGGCAGTGCTCCTCTCCTTCTAATCCAGATGCTCGCACTCCCTTCATTCCATACAGGCAGTGCTCCTCTCCTTCTAATCCAGATGCTCGCACTCCCTTCATTCATACAGGCAGTGCTCCTCTCCTTCTAATCCAGATGCTCGCACTCCCTTCATTTATACAGGCAGTGCTCCTCTCCTAATCCAGATGCTCGCACTCCCTTCATTCATACAGGCAGTGCTCCTCTCCTTCTAATCCAGATGCTCGCGCTCCCTTCATTCATACAGGCAGTGCTCCTCTCCTTCTAATCCAGATGCTCGCGCTCCCTTCATTCATACAGGCAGTGCTCCTCTCCTTCTAATCCAGATGCTCGCGCTCCCTTCATTCATACAGGCAGTGCTCCTCTCCTTCTAATGACACCCCTACGGCTCAGAGTGCTCATGGTTTCAGCTGCCCGCATTGGCAGCTTTTCCATCTCCTCCGTTCTTCAGACAACTGATCACACAGGTTGTCAATCACAGTCACCGTTCCCTTCTGACCCCCGCGCTTTGTCACACACGCTGAGAAACCGTGTCAATTGCACCAGGAGGCACAGATACCGCCACACAGGTACCGGCATTCAAAATGTAGCTTTTCATCCATCTGCAGTTGCCATAATGTAACGACTCCGAGCATCATTTCTTACTGCTCCCTGCAGCGTTTATCCTCTCTCATGGGTATGATAATACCACTATGATCGCAGTACATGCAGCTTATATTCCATATGTTTTGTATGCATTTGTACAACTTGTCCAATATCCTCTTTTTTGCTCCTAATCTGGAATCTTTTATGAACTCATAATATTTTCTTTATTATATTATCTAATTTATTATAGATATTTTATTGATTACACTTATTCTCCTTACTCACTCAACAACCATTAGGGGGACTCTTTTTATCTCTATTATTATTATTATTTTTATAGGATATTATATTTTCGCTTCAACTAATGTCATCGATTTATCAATTTATGGATTTTTTTTAATTTTATTATCAACTTGAGAAGCACTTAATTTTATTGATTTTCCTTTACGGCTTTGATTATAATTTAATCTATCTTGTGAAATTGATCATCATTTTTTAGACTTGAAAAAGGAGTCTTGCAGCTCCGAAACGCGTCGTCATCCTATAGTTAAATAAAAAGAATTGTATCCAACCTACCGAGGTCGTGTATTTGCGCCAGGAGGTATCGAAATCTGTGGACTCCATTTATCCACATTTCTCTGTCTTCTGTGTGTATATGAGATGACATTGCCATACAGTGCCCAAATAACAATGCCATACAGTGCCCAAATAACATTACCATACAGTGCCCAAATAATAATGCCAAACAGTGCCCAAATAACAATGCCATACAGTGCCCAAATAACATTACCATACAGTGCCCAAATAACAATAACATACAGTGCTTAAATAACATTACCAAATAGTGCCCAAATAACACTACCATACAGTGCCCAAATAATATTACCATACAGTGCCCAAATAATAATGCTGTACAATGCCCAAATAACAATGCCATACAGTGCCCAAATAACAATGCCATACAGTGCCCAAATAACAATGCCATACAGTGCCCAAATAACATTGCCATACAGTGCCCAAATAACAATGCCATACAGTGCCCAAATAACATTACCATACAGTGCCCAAATAATAATGCCAAACAGTGCCCAAATAACAATGCCAAACAGTGCCCAAATAACAATAACATACAGTGCTTAAATAACATTACCAAATAGTGCCCAAATAACACTACCATACAGTGCCCAAATAATATTACCATACAGTGCCCAAATAATAATGCTGTACAATGCCCAAATAACAATGCCATACAGTGCCCAAATAACAATGCCATACAGTGCCCAAATAACAATGCCATACAGTGCCCAAATAACAATGCCATATGGTGCCCAAATAATACCATACAGTACCCAAATAACAATACCATACAGTACCCAAATAACAATGCCATACAGTGCTTAAATAACATTACCAAATAGTGCCCAAATAATATTACCATACATTGCCCAGATAATAATGCTGTACAGTGCCCAAAAAACACTGCCATACAGTGCCCAAATAACAATTCAATATAGTGCCTAAATAATACCAATTAGTGCCCAAATAACAATTCCATACAGTGCCCAAATAACATTACCATACAGTGCCCAAATAACATTACCATACAGTGCCCAAATAATAATGCCAAACAGTGCCCAAATAACAATGCCAAACAGTGCCCAAATAACAATAACATACAGTGCTTAAATAACATTACCAAATAGTGCCCAAATAATATTACCATACAGTGCCCAAATAATAATGCTGTACAATGCCCAAATAACAATGCCATACAGTGCCCAAATAACAATGCCATACAGTGACCAAATAACAATGCCATACAGTGCCCAAATAACATTGCCATACAGTGCCCAAATTATTTTACCATATAGTGCCCAAATAAAATTTGGACACTGTATGACAGTGTTATTTGGGCACTGTACAGCATTATTATTTGGGCACTGTATGGTAATATTATTTGGGCACTGTATGGTAGTGTTATTTGGGCACTATTTGGTAATGTTATTTAAGCACTGTATGTTATTGTTATTTGGGCACTGTTTGGCATTGTTATTTGGGCACTGTTTGGCATTATTATTTGGGCACTGTATGGTAATGTTATTTGGGCACTGTATGGTAATGTTATTTGGGCACTGTATGGTAATGTTATTTGGGCACTGTATGGTAATGTTATTTGGGCACTAATTGGTATTATTTAGGCACTATATTGAATTGTTATTTGGAAACTGTATGGCAGTGTTTTTTGGGCACTGTACAGCATTATTATCTGGGCAATGTATGGTAATATTATTTGGGCACTATTTGGTAATGTTATTTAAGCACTGTATGGCATTGTTATTTGGGTACTGTATGGTATTGTTATTTGGGTACTGTATGGTATTATTTGGGCACCATATGGCATTGTTATTTGGGCACTGTATGGCATTGTTATTTGGGAACTGTATGGTGTTGTTATTTGGGCACTTTATGGTATTATTTAGGCACTATATTGAATTGTTATTTGGGAACTGTATGGGATTGTTGTTTGGGCATTGTATGGCAGTGTTATTTGGGCACTGTATGGCAGTGTTATTTGGGCACTGTACAGCATTATTATCTGGGCAATGTATGGTAATATTATTTGGGCACTATTTGGTAATGCTATTTAAGCACTGTATGGCATTGTTATTTGGGAACTGTATGGAATTGTTATTTGGGCACTGTATGGTATTATTTAGGCACTATATGGAATTGTTATTTGGGAACTATGGTATTATTTGGGCACCATATGGCATTGTTATTTGGGCACTGTTTGGCATTGTTATTTGGGCACTGTTTGGCATTGTTATTTGGGCACTGTATGGCGTTGTTATTTGGGCACTGTATGGCAATGTTACTTGCCTCCTATTACATGGCACAATCACTAGACGTCTCACCTGGTTTTCCTCCGTCACCTCCATACAGCAGCCTTTCCCTGTCTTTCCGCAGCATCCATCCTGAGGATATAAAACCCTGATAAGAGGCTGGGCGGCCATTAGACCATTTTTAGGGGGGGAAGGGGTGACACAGTTGTCCCAAATGTTCCAGCGTACCCCATGAAACAGGGATTGGCCGGACACAAATGCAGATGCTGATCAAGGAGTAAGTCTAGTTACCAGTAGGGGGCAGCAATAAGGTTTCCTCCTTCTTAAAGGGGTGGTCAACACATCTCAGTTGATGCATTTGAAAGGGAGGGGCTCACATAAAGAGGTGGAGCCTATCTTTCCACTCAGAGCAGGAGGGAGGAGTTTTCCAATACTTCACAGCCAATGACAGGTCGTCCTAAACTCCACCCCTTTCCCAAATCTACTGTTCACATAGCGTAAGGATGATGGGAGTAGTCACAAGTACGTTACCACACGAGGACTCCAGGCAGGCACTGGGGTACTCACTCTGGCAAACGTCCTGAAGCCCTGCAGAATAGGTCGATACCCCGTACAGCGGCACAGATTCCCTGTAGCAGAGACAGAAAGTAATCGATTCAGAAGCTTTTTTTTTTACGTTTTTTATGAGTCTAGAAATGGGCTTTTCAAGTAAAAAATCTGCATCATAAAAGCTTTCCAAAAACATGGCTGCCTTCTTCCTGAAACAGTGCCACCCTAGTGAACGAGACTGTGCTGCAATACCATACACAACCTGTGGACAGGGGTGGCGCTGTTGGCTTTGCAAGAAAGCAGCCATATTTTTCTATCCTATCCTATCTATCCTATGTTTTAAAACTTTTTGTTTCAATTCATTGCCATTTCGAGATCTGTGCTTGCTATTAGTGTATAGAAACTTTCAAACACCTGCTGATCCAGTCCTGCTCACACAGGTACATTCTGTAGACTGACAACAAAGCACCAGCATGTGGGCAGAACAGGAATGTCTCCCATTCACTGACAGCAAGCAGCTTAAAAAATTGTAAGGAATAGTGTACACCAGGAGCCGTGCTCTGCATTATTCAAGTTGTCAGTGTTTCTGGACCGGATCAGAACCCCAAATTTACCCATCTGCATCATTGGTAGACTCTCCTTTCACTATGTAACTGTCAGTCTCTGTCCTCCCACAAGATCAGCATACTCATCTCCTGAGATACTCTGTGCTGCTGGGGACTCTGCTTCTTCCGCTATGTAACTGTCAGTCTCTGTCCTCCCACAAGATCAGCATACTCATCTCCTGAAATACTCTGTGCTGCTGGGAACTCTGTTTCTTCCGCTATGTAACTGTCTGTCTGTGACCTCCCAAATGTTCAGCACACTCCTCTCCTGAAATATTCTGTGCTGCTGGGAGGATCCTGCTTCTATTAAAATAGGATTAGATCAGCATACTCCTCTCCTGAAATACTATGTGCTGCTGGGAGGATCCTGCTTGTGTTACAATAGGATTAGATCAGCACACTCCTCTCTTGAAATACTCTGTGCTGCTGGAAGGATACTGCTTCTGTTACAATAGGATTAGATCAGCACACTCCTCTCCTGAAATACTCTGTGCTGCTGGGAGGATCCTGCTTCAATTAAAATAGGATAAGATCAACACATTCTTTTCCTGAAATACTCTGTGCTGCTGGGGACTCTGCTCCTTCCACTATGTAACTGTCAGTCTGTGATCTCCCACAAGATCAGCACACTCCTCTCCTGAAATCCTCTGTGCTGCTGGGAGGATCCTGCTTGTGTTACAATAGGATTATATCAGCACACTCCTCTCCTGAAATACTCTGTGCTGCTGGGAGCATCCTGCTTGTGTTACAATAGGATAAGTTCAGCACACTCCTCTCCTGAAATACTCTGTGCTGCTGGGAGCATCCTGCTTGTGTTACAATAGGATAAGTTCAGCACACTCCTCTCCTGAAATACTCTGTGCTGCTGGGAGGATCCTGCTTGTGTTACAATAGGATAAGTTCAGCACACTCCTCTCCTGAAATACTTTGTGCTGCTGGGAGGATCCTGCTTCTGTTAAAATAGGATTAGATCAACACATTCTTTTCCTGAAATACTCTGCGCTGCTGGGGACCCGGCTCCATCCACTATGTAATGATCAGTCTATGACCTCCCACAAGATCAGCACACTCCTCTCCTGAAATACTCTGTGCTGCTGGGGACCCTGTTCCTTCCACTATGTAACTCTCAGCCTGTGACCTCCCACAAGATCAGCACACTCCTCTCCTGAAATACTCTGTGCTGCTGGGGACCCTGCTCCTTCTACTATGTAACTCTCAGTCTCTGTCCTCCCACAAGATCAGCACACTCCCTTCCTGAAATACTCTGTGCTGCTGGGGACCCTGCTCCTTCTACTATGTAACTCTCAGCCTGTGACCTCCCACAAGATCAGTACACTCCTCTCCTGAAATCCTCTGTGCTGCTCTTTCAGTCCTCACTTCCTGATTTCCCATGCTGCGCTATCCCTGGTGATACAGGTTGCACATTTGCAGTGTGTATCTTGAGTAGAGAAGTCGGTCACCTTGGAAGGCGTCTTCGATCTCCTCCATGCTGGGCTGCGGGGTACTGCGCAGTAATGCATACAGGGACATGACGATGCCGGGCGTGCAGAAGCCGCACTGTGACCCGTGACTCTTCGCTATTCTTTCCTGCCAAGTGACAAATCAGACAGGGGTTTATGACTGCAGGCCACGCCAGTGCTTCCACATCACCAGAGGTCGGCGTGGATTCCCAGTCTAAAGCCACGGGACCCACGGGTCAGTCATAGGAGCAGTCATGGCCCATTCCAAAATGTGCAAGATGTAAAGATGTCCGGAAGAGGAGACCCTGCTGTGTGTGATCATTGGGGTCTCTAACTGGTCTTCACTGGAGCTGTCCTTACACTGGGGTCCGTCAGGGAATACCGGGTCACTGTGGGTGTTTTTATTATGGGGTCACTTTGTATTAATTATAAGGTCATGATAAATGATAATGGGGTCACTTCGACTGTCTCTATTATGGGGTCATTTTGTCATTTTTATGGGGTCACTATGACTGTCTCTATTATGGGGTCACTATGACTTTCTCTATTATGGGGTCACTGTGAATGCGTCTATTATGGGGTCACTGTGAATGCGTCTATTATGGGGTCACTGTCATTATTATGGGGTCACTATGACTTTCTCTATTATGGGGTCCCTATGACTGCGTCTATTATGGGGTCACTGTGACTTTCTCTATTATGGGGTCACTGTGAATGCGTCAATTATGGGGCCACTTTGTCATTATTATGGGGTCACTATGACTTTCTCTATTATGGGGTCACTGTGACTGCGTCTATTATGGGGTCACTTTGTTATTATATAGGGTCACTGTGACTGCGTCTATTATAGGGTCACTGTGACTGCGTCTATTATGGGGTCACTATGACTGTTTATTATGGGGTCACTGTGACTGCGTCTATTATGGGGTCACTGTGACTGCGTCTATTATGGGGTCACTGTGAATGCGTCTATTATGGGGTCACTTTGTCATTATTATGGGGTCACTATGACTTTCTCTATTATGGGGTCACTGTGACTGCGTCTATTATGGGGTCACTGTGAATGTGTCTATTATGGGGTGACTTTCTCATTATTATGGGGTCACTGTGACTGCCTCTATTATGGGGTCACTGTGACTGTGTCTATTATGGGGTCACTATGACTGTTTATTATGGGGTCACTGTGAATGCGTCTATTATGGGGTCACTATGACTGTTTATTATGGGTTCACTGTGACTGCCTCTATTATGGGGTCACTGTGACTGTGTCTATTATGGGGTCACTGTGAATGCGTCTATTATGGGGTCACTGTGAATGCGTCTATTATGGGGTCACTGTGACTGCCTCTATTATGGGGTCACTGTGAATGCGTCTATTATGGGGTCACTGTGAATGCGTCTATTATGGGGTCTCTTAGTCATTATTATGGGGTCACTGTGACTGCCTCTATTATAGGGTCACTGTGACTGCCTCTATTATAGGGTCACTGTGACTGCGTCTATTATGGGGTCACTATGACTGCGTCTATTAAGGGGTCATCATGACTGCGTCTATTATGGGGTCACTATGACTGTCTATTATGGGGTCACTTTGTCATTATTATGGGCTCACTGTGACTGCGTCTATTATGGGGTCACTGTGACTGCGTCTATTATGGGGTCGCTTTGTCATTATTATAGGGTCACTGTGACTGTGTCTATTATGGGGTCACTGTGACTGTGTCTATTATGGGGTCGCTTTGTTATTATTATAAGGTCACTGTGACTGCCTCTATTATGGGGTCACTGTGACTGCGTCTATTATGGGGTCACTGTGACTGCCTCTATTATGGGGTCACTGTGACTGCCTCTATTATGGGGTCACTGTGACTGTGTCTATTATGCGGTCACTTTGTCATTATTATGGGGTCACTGTGACTGCCTCTATTATGGGGTCACTGTGACTGTGTCTATTATGGGGTCACTGTGACTGTGTCTATTATGCGGTCACTTTGTCATTATTATGGGGTCACTGTGACTGCCTCTATTATGGGGTCACTATGACTGTTTATTATGGGGTCACTGTGACTGCCTCTATTATGGGGTCACTATGACTGCGTCTATTATGGGGTCACTGTGAATGCGTCTATTATGGGGTCACTGTGACTGCCTCTATTATGGGGTCACTATGACTGCCTCTATTATGGGGTCACTGTGAATGCGTCTATTATGGGGTCTCTTAGTCATTATTATGGGGTCACTGTGACTGCCTCTATTATAGGGTCACTGTGACTGCGTCTATTATGGGGTCACTATGACTGCGTCTATTAAGGGGTCATCATGACTGCGTCTATTATGGGGTCACTATGACTGTTTATTATGGGGTCACTGTGACTGCCTCTATTATGGGGTCACTGTGACTGTGTCTATTATGGGGTCACTGTGACTGCCTCTATTATGGGGTCACTGTGACTGCGTCTATTATGGGGTCGCTTTGTCATTATTATGGGGTCACTGTGATTGTGTCTATTATGGGGTCACTGTGACTGTGTCTATTATGGGGTCACTTTGTCATTATTATGGGGTCACTGTGACTGCCTCTATTATGGGGTCACTTTGTCTTCATCATGGCGTCACTTTTTTTTTACTATGGCACAAACCAGCGCCAGGAGTGCCCCCATTTCATACGTTTTCCTTATGGGGTCACCAATATATATAGCTATATTCCAGGTATCGCAGGCTTCCTTCTTACCTGGATGGGGTGCAGCCGCGTTTTCGTGCTGCCGATCCCTTCCACCGTGGTGACAGACGCAGAGTGCAGCGAGCAGAGGGGAGCGAGGCAGGCGTTCACCGCATAATGTCTGCCAGGACTGGGTAAAGGATCACACTTCACAAATCAGGAGTTCAGTCTGATCCTCCTGGTTCATGAACAGAATGCCATGAATGACAGTGAATACTGACACCAGCAGATTAACAGCTCTATTCCATGTGCCATATGTCATTCAGGGTCTTTGAAAAGCTGGATGAAAACCACTATGGCCACTGCACCAGCTGAGAGGGACATCTATGAACCAGCTACCCATAGGTAACTGCTGAATAGAATAATTTTTATATTTTTTATTTTAATTTGCCTCATCCCAGCCCCCATGCTTTACCCTGCAGCTCTTCATATTCAGACTGGCTGTTGTGCTTGGTGCACAGAGCTCATTTCCATTAGGACAGTGAACTAAAAGCTCCTACACCACCGATATTACCAGGAACTGCAGCACACTGACTGAGGGGGAGGGGCCCCTATAATGGGGAGGGACCTATATAAAGAGGAGGAGCTGCAGATCTGCCTTAAAGAGACAGGCACCATTTTTAGCAACATGATTACAAACTTAAAGGATACAGGATCTTCTGCTGGAACGTGCAATACCTGGAGATCATCACGGTGCACGCTCCGCAGCCGCCCTCGCCACAGCCCAGCTTGGTCCCAGTTAACCGCACTGGAGAAGGCAAAGTTAAGGCAAGCAAACGTTGCAAAAATATTGGCGCCTTTAACCCTTCCTATCATTTGATGTCATTTTGATAAAACTGTATTTCATGGCGCATTTAGTAAAGAGAATCCATGGCGTAAAAGGGGTTAAAAGGGTTCTCTGGAAATTTTTAGGATCAGGGAATTTTCCATTTTTGATTTTTACTCCCTGTCGTCCAGGAGCCATAACGTTTTTATTTTTCCGTTCCCATAGCCGTATGAGGGTTTGTTTTCTGCGGGACAAGTTCTACTTTCCAGTTGTTCCATTTAATTTTGCATTCGTGAGAAGCTGGAAAAAATTCCAAACAGGGTGAAATTAGGAAAATAAATGCAATTCCGCCATAGTTTTATGGGTTTCATTTTTATGGCATTGCCTGATAATTTAAACGGATAAGCTCGTTCTCCTAGTCTGTAAAATCACAGAAGTACCATATTTATAGTTAGTTATATAGTATGGGTTTTCTTGTGTTTTAATACTTAAAAAAAAACTTTTAAAAATGTATTTTTTCTTTGCATTCTGACCCCCATAACTTTTTTATTTTTGCATCTACCGCGCTGTGTTAGAGCTAATTTTTGGGGGCAATCTGTAGTTTTTATTGATACCATATTGGAATGTGTAGGAGCTTTTGATAACTTTTTATTCAATTTTTTTGGAAGATGAAACAATGAAGAGCATCGAATCGGCCATTTTGATTTTTTAGGGTTACGGCGTTCACCATACGGGATAAATACACTTAGATTTTAATAGTAAGGGTGTTTTAGGATGCAAATTATATTTATTTATTTGTTTTTTTATTATAGGGATTTGAATTTTAACTTTTTTTTAAAAGTCCCCCTGGGGGACTTCAATATGCAATCTTCAGCTCACTTCTCCCATAGACTGCAGTGAATCACCATTGCAGTCTATGGAAGATTCAATAGATTCCTATGGAGCCCTATATTGCTGTATTAGCCTGGATCCTTCCCAAGGCTTCAGGCAACTACAAGGAGCCGACAGCTTTATCTGTTTCCGCACCGGGTAGTCGTTCGGGCCCTGGGAGCGCAGATTCCAGGGTCACAATTGACCACAGCATCTGAAGGGTTAAATATCTGCAATCTGCATTCTCTCCGATCGCAGACATCAGCCCAAGGTGTTCAGAAACCTGGCGGCTATGGCGCCCGGATCTTTAAAGGGCAGATATCTGCCGTACTTGTAAGGAGGATGTCCGGAAGGGGGTAAGGTTTGGTAAGGTCAGCATCCTCCAGAGATGAGACCCCCACCTTCAATTTTAAAGTTTCGGAGAAACCCTTAAAGCTCAGAACATAATCTTGGACATAGGGCCTAATGACTCAGAGAGGGTTTAAAGGGGTCCTCTGCTTTGGACAATCCTTGTTTTTTTTTGTCTTCACAATGATAAGCTGGTCTATGCCATTGCTGAGACCCCCAAAGATTAGATGTAATCAGAGAAATCTGGCAAAAAGTGTCTATTTCCCCTGCAGCACCCCCGCAGGACATGGGAAGCATTACATGTGCATTTTGTAGCCACTCTAGGCTCTAGCCAACAGATGGACAGAAAGCTCCTTATTAAAGGGGTATTCCGGTCCTTAGATGTGAAGTAGATGAAGCTTTTATTTTTGCTTCATCCACTGTGGCTGCCAAAAACAGCTGATTGTTGGGGGCGGTCGGACCCCCCACTTATCTAATATTGATGATCTATCCAGGTCAATATCTAAACCAAACAAACCATGTCATTTGCCTCAGGGGGTTTGAAGTGTCAGATGTTTAATCCCATGGCACACATGGTACGTGGCCTGTCATGTGGCTGGTTCAGTCTTAATTCCGTAGTTCCTTCCTAGTCGCTTGGTGTATATATATATATAAGTACGCTGAGACTAAAAACACAAGGTGGATACATTTCCTCCGAAGGTAAGGTAATAAAGTCATCTTAGGATCAGCATTTTTCTCAATAACCTGCAAAACAATAAAAAAAAAGTAAAAAAGGAAATTCAAAGCTCCAAACATTGAAAAGCAAAGGGGGACAGGACAGGCTAGGGGAACCAGGTCATAGTGTATACGATTCCTGTAGGACAGAAAGGTCTACATGCCATCTACTGGCCATATGCAGTAATGCATATAACCTATATTAAAGGAGTATTCCAGCCAAAGATGTGGTGGGGTTCCCCGTGCTTAGCTATTTCTGCCATTCCCAGCAGGCATGCTCAACCTGTGGCCCTCCAGATGTTACAAAACTACAACTCCCAGCATGCCTGAACAGCCTACAGCTATCAGCCTACAGCAGGGCATTGTGGGAGTTGTAGTTTTACAACAGCTGGAGGGCCGCAGGTTGAGCATGCCAGCCATAGAGCATAATGAAAAGAGACAGCACTCCTTTGCTTCTCCTCGTGTGCTGGCTGCCACCTAGATACCGTCAGCACTGACAGCCCTGTTTGGATAAGCTGCACTTTGAAGAAGTGCCTTGTGGGATACGTTTGACTAGACAGTCTATGGTGTAACACTAACACTATAACCCATCACATGACCCATGAACACAATTAATGACAATTACAGGGGTTCTCCAAAACGAAGATAAGGGTACTTTCACACTTGCGTTTGTGCGGATCTGTCTGTTTTTTTGCACAGACGGATCCGCACCTATAATGCAAATGTTTGTATCCGTTCAGAACGGATCCGTTTGCATTAGGTTTAAAAAAACGGAAACGGATCTCACAAAAAAGAATCAAAACGCTAGTGTGAAAGTACCCTAAGTTGGTGGAAATGGAAGTTGAACCATCACTCTGCCAGCAGTGTCTTTACTTTCAAAGGATTGGAGGCACCTGTCACCTGTATTGCCTGCACAGAGTGCCACCGCACCTCCTCTCCCAGTCTGGCATCCATAGTGGTCCAGCACAGGACTCCGCACCTTTATCCTAACTCAGGCATCAGCAACCTTCGGCTCCCAGCTGTTGTGAAACTACAATTCCCAGCATGCTCCATTCATTTCTATGTAAGTTCTTAGAAGAGAAGAGCAACTATGCATGCTGGGAGTTGTAGTTTCACAACAGCTGGGAGCCAAAGGTTGCCTACCCCTGTCCTAACTGGTGTTCCAGAGGGTTAATGTCAGTTTCCAGCGGCAGTGCATGACACCTAAGAACCTTTGGGATTGGCTGAGGACTTACGGATCCTAATTGGCCTAAGTTCTGCACCATTTTCAAGTCCTCATAGATTGTAAGCTCATGCGAGCATGGTCCTCTTTCCTAGTGTTTCATTTGTATATTAGCCTTTAACCCTTAGGATACTGGAAGTTTTTTCGTTTTTGCTTTTTCATTTTTCTTCCCTATCTTCCTTTTTTATATTCCCGTTCACATAGCCTTATGTAGGCTTATGAGGGCTTTACTTTCTAATGCCACTATTATTATGGCATACAATGTAGTGGAAAGCGGTAAAAATTTCAAATGAGGTGGAATTGGAAACAAAAACGCAATTCCTCCACCGTTTTACGGGTTTTGTTCCCACGGCGTTCCATTTGTGGCATAACTGACCCATGCCCTTCATTATCTGGGTCAGTACGATTACAACGGTTTTTATGCCTAAATAGTGTAAAAATAAATGTAAACTTTGAAAAAAAAATTTTTTTTTTTTACATCACCATTAGGGATGTGCGAATCGACTTCGAATGAAACATCCAAAGTCGATTCGCATAAAACTTCGATGAGCCGAAGTTATTAGTTGGAATCGAACCCAAGTTCGGGAAATTCTTTTTTACAGTATAAATCAATTTCTGAAGTTATTATGCGAACTCTCGCGAGACTTCACGAAGTAATGGCTTCGGCTCATCGGAGCCAATATATTCTAATACTGTACGGATCACTCGTTTTGGCTCAGTTTCGTCAGACGTTTTGGTGTCCGCCTCCAAAGTGGAATGGAGACGGAACGGAGGCAAACTGATGCATTCTGAGCGGATCCTTTTCCATTCAGAATGCATTATGGCAAAACGGATCAAACGGAAAGCAAAAACGGAAAGCCAAAACGCCAGTGTGAAAGTAGCCTAAATTAAAAAGTACAATACACTGTTTTAAAACTGCAATTATATTACGTGTTAAAATTTACAAATTGATAAAAAAAACATATTTAAAACCCTATTAAAATGTAAAAAAAATGAAAATGAAAAAATGTAACTTTGTTTTCTTTTGCTTTTTCCCTTTCACAAAAACAAATAATACATTAGAACGGTAGCTGTACGTTCAAACAGGTTCTCGCATACTAATGTGCTAAAGAGGCAAAAAAAGTAAAAAAAATAAAGTCAAAACACATTTCTAAAAATTGAAATGCTTTTTTTTTTGTACCTTTTTGCCATTCACAAAAAATATCAGTTCGTCTGGCAGATTGTGTGGATCTGGGGTTTCCTGCTGACATGTTACCATCACTGCAGCAGAGGTGAAGTCGGTGAGCGGCGTGCACAGATCCGCAGCACGTCTGAGTCCTCAGGCACAGACCTTATGAAATAAGTCATCTGGCAGATATTACTCTTTTTAGGATCTAGTTGTCATTTAGCCGGGGAGGGGCAGACCGGCCCACGCTGACAACCAATGATCTGACATACATGTGCTCTCTTTTACATAAACGGACAGTCAGCTCCTACGATTAGAGATGCTTCTGTCTATGGCGGCACGCTTATCTGCTGCATTTTCACAGTTTCTCTGCATCTAAAGGCTTTAATTACCGCGATCGGCAAAATTGCCGATCGCGATAATTAGCTGCGGGTCTCTGCTGTTTGAAACAATAGAGACCTTCCGGCCATGAGGTGCGAGAGTACATGTACGGCGCTGGTAGCAAAAGGGTTAATCCTGGGATGTTTATTTTGATTTTGAGATGTACCCTCCGAATCGTAAAGCGCTGCGGGATACGGTGGCGCTGTATAAATGAATAAAGATCATCATTTTTATTATCTCTGCTTGCTATTCATGGATGAGAACATTCAATATTTGCATTCAGAGGCTGACAACCTTCGCAGACCTCTTTTATTTCTTACAGCTGCAAGGTCTGTTACAATGTTTCAGGCTTATTGCAGACTATAATCGTATGGCTTTGGCGGTTCGTTTCACGGATCTGTTGTTCCGTTTTGCTATCCGCAGTTCCGCGAGCTTCCGTTTCGTTCGTCCCATTCCGTTTCCATATGGCATATACAATATACAGTAATTAAGATAGAAAAATTGGGCTGGGCTTAAATTTTCAATAGATGGTTCCCAAAACGAACGGTGAACGGAAGACATAATGATGCATCGTAGATGCTGCTGCCTGCACTGACACATTGTAAGTCCTCATGCACACGACCGTATGTGTTTTGCGGTCCGCAAATTGCAGATCTGCAAAAAAAAGGATGACGTTCCGTATGGCATCCGTTTTTTTGGGCGGATTCGTTATTCTAGCGGATCCATTATAATAATGCCTATCCTTGTCCGCAAACTAGAAAAAATAGGACATGCTCTATTTTTTTGCGGAACGGAAAAACGGACACACGGAAACGGAATGCACACGGAGTACCATCCGTTTTTTTTGCGGACCCATTGAAATGAATGGTTCCGCATATGGTCTGCAAAAAAAACGGAACGGACACGGAAAGAAAATACGTTCGTGTGCATGAGGCCTAACACGATGGGCACATGTCTCCGGTGCTGCAGATTCTTTGGCAGCGGTGATATGATAATTGCTATTGATAAATGCTAAGGCTACGTTCACACGACAACATTTGTCGCACTATTGTCGCACGACAATTTTTATAATGGGAGTCTATGGTGTCGTATTGCGACATGCTGCGACTGCGACGCGACAGTCGCAGAAAAACCCATCTTGACATCTCGCAGCATGTTGCATGTTGCAATGCGACACCATAGACTCCCATTATAAAAATTGTAGCGCGACAATAGTGCGACAAAATGTCGCGCGACAAATGTCGTCGTGTGAACGTAGCCCAAATGCAGAGGGTTTCAAGCAGCAGGACCCCAGTAGAACAATTCTCTAGAGAACCCCTTTAATTCAGTTTAGTACATATTACATATTCTTACAATTTTAAAGTAACATTTTACGCTTATTCTAAACGGCAGTAGGTTTCTTGGCACTGCTCCCAAGTCTGTGTAATGTATGATATTTGCCATTTTGATATAATAGACAATATAATCAGTGGTCGACTTTACCGCAATGGAAACCAAGCAAATGCATGGGGCGCCAGAGATCAGTGGGACCCCTACTGACCACAAATGATTGGCAGACAAAAGAAGACTAAAGAGGAAGACAGCGCCTGTGCCAGGGGTGTAGCTGTAGTGGGCGCCGAGGTGGCAGTCACTATCGGGCCCAGGAGCCTGAGGGGGCCCAAAGACCCTTCTGTCATATGGGAAGACACCAGTATTATAGAAAGTGCATGCTGGTCAAGTTACACCTCTGGCTGGAAGGAAAGGGTTAGGTCAAGAATTTGGCATGGGGGGTTTGGGGGCAGTTTCAATTTTTGCCACAGGCAGCACAAAGGCTATGTGCTTCCCTGCCCCTGACCACAAAGCCCTGAAGGAAGGGGGGCCCAAGCCGAACTCTTGCACCAGGGCCCATGAGCCTTCAGCTATGCCTCTGGCCTGTGAACCTGGTTCAGCTGCGCAGGGGCCTGAGGGTGCTCTACCCAGCTGTAGAGCAAGAGCAGAAGTGCCCAGCATGCACTGCTGAGAGTGGGGTTTAGCAGCCTGACTGATAGGGGCCCCCAAGTATGCCAAAGCCACAGGTGAATACAGTGGCGTACCTACCATATAGCCAGACCACGGAGCTGCTATGGGGCCCATAAGGAAGAGGGGCCCGCAGTGGAGGAGAGTACCTGCTATATATACAGTACTATATACCTGTACACTCCATCTATTATACCTCGTACCTCACATATCAGTACACTGCTGTATATACTACATATCTGTACACACTGCATCTATTATACCTCGTACCTCACATATCAGTACACTGCTGTATATACTATATATCTGTACACACTACATCTATTATACCTCGTACCTCACATATCAGTACACTGCTGTATATACTATATACCTGTACACACGGCATCTATTATACCTCGTACCTCACATATCAGTACACTGCTGTATATACTATATATCTGTACACACTCCATCTATTATACCTCGTACCTCACATATCAGAACACTGCTGTATATACTACATATCTGTACACACTGCATCTATTATACCTCGTACCTCACATATCAGTACACTGCTGTATATACTATATATCTGTAGACACTGCATCTATTATACTTCGTACCTCACATATCAGTACACTGCTGTATATACTATATATCTGTACACACTGCATCTATTATACTTCGTACCTCACATATCAGTACACTGCTGTATATACTATATATCTGTACACACTGCATCTATTATACCTCATACCTCACATATCATAACACTGCTGTATATACTATGTACCTGTACACACTGCATCTATTATACCTCGTACCTCACATTTCAGTACACTGCTGTGTATACTATATACCTGTACACACTGCATCTATTATACCTCGTACCTTACATATCATTACACTGCTGTATATACTATATACCTGTACACACTGCATATATTATACCTCGTACCTCACATATCAGTACACTGCTGTATATACTATATACCTGTACACACTGCATCTATTATACCTCGTACCTCACATATCAGTACACTGCTGTATATACTATATATCTGTACACACTGCATCTATTATACCTCGTACCTCACATATCAGTACACTGCTGTATATACTATATATCTGTACACACTGCATCTATTATACCTCGTACCTCACATATCAGTACACTGCTGTATATACTATATACCTGTACACACTGCATCTATTATACCTCATACTCACATATCAGTACACTGCTGTATATACTATATACCTGTACACACTGCATCTATTATACCTCATACCTCACATATCAGTACACTGCTGTATATACTATATACCTGTACACACTGCATCTATTATACCTCGTACCTCACATATCAGTACACTGCTGTATATACTATATATCTGTACACACTACATCTATTATACCTCATACCTCACATATCAGTACACTGCTGTATATACTATATATCTGTACACACTGCATCTATTATACCTCGTACCTCACATATCAGTACACTGCTGTATATACTATATACCTGTACACACTGCATCTATTATACCTCGTACCTCACATATCAGTACACTGCTGTATATACTATATATCTGTACACACTGCATCTATTATACCTCATACCTCACATATCAGTACACTGCTGTATATACTATATATCTGTACACACTGCATCTATTATACCTCATACCTCACATATCAGTACACTGCTGTATATACTATATATCTGTACACACTGCATCTATTATACCTCATACCTCACATATCAGTACACTGCTGTATATACTATATATCTGTACACACTGCATCTATTATACCTCGTACCTCACATATCAGTACACTGCTGTATATACTATATATCTGTACACACTGCATCTATTATACCTCGTACCTCACATATCAGTACACTGCTGTATATACTATATATCTGTACACACTGCATCTATTATACCTCGTACCTCACATATCAGTACACTGCTGTATATACTATATATCTGTACACACTGCATCTATTATACCTCGTACCTCACATATCAGTACACTGCTGTATATACTATATATCTGTACACACTGCATCTATTATACCTCATACCTCACATATCAGTACACTGCTGTATATACTATATATCTGTACACACTGCATCTATTATACCTCGTACCTCACATATCAGTACACTGCTGTATATACTATATATCTGTACACACTGCATCTATTATACCTCATACTCACATATCAGTACACTGCTGTATATACTATATATCTGTACACACTGCATCTATTATACCTCGTACCTCACATATCAGTACACTGCTGTATATACTATATATCTGTACACACTGCATCTATTATACCTCGTACCTCACATATCAGTACACTGCTGTATATACGACATATCTGTACACACTGCATCTATTATACCCCGTACCTCACATATCAGTACACTGCTGTATATACTATATATCTGTACACACTGCATCTATTATACCTCGTACCTCACATATCAGTACACTGCTGTATATACTATATATCTGTACACACTGCATCTATTATACCTCATACCTCACATATCAGTACACTGCTGTATATACTATATATCTGTACACACTGCATCTATTATACCTCGTACCTCACATATCAGTACAGTGCTGTATATACTATACATCTGTACACACTACATCTATTATACCTCATACCTCACATATCAGTACACTGCTGTATATACTATATATCTGTACACACTGCATCTATTATACTTCGTACCTTACATATCAGCACACTGCTGTATATACTATATACCTGTACACACTGCATCTATTATACCTCGTACCTCACATATCAGTACACTGCTGTATATACTATATACCTGTACACACTGCATCTATTATACCTCGTACCTCACATATCAGTACACTGCTGTATATACTATATACCTGTACACACTGCATCTATTATACCTTGTACCTCACATATCAGTACACTGCTGTATATACTATATATCTGTACACACTGCATCTATTATACCTCGTACCTCACATATCAGTACACTGCTGTATATACTATATACCTGTACACACTGCATCTATTATACCTCGTACCTCACATTTCAGTACATTGCTGTATATACTATATACCTGTACACACTGCATCTATTATACCTCGTACCTCACATTTCAGTACACTGCTGTATATACTATATATCTGTACACACTGCATATGTTATACCTCACATGTCAGTACCTGCTATATATACAGTACTATATACCTGTACACACTGCATATATTATAGCCCGCACCTCACATATCAGTACACTGCTGTATATACTATATATCTGTACACAGTGTATCTATTGTTCCTCTTTTGTGTGCCAGGGCTGTTTTGTAATCCCAATCCGGCCCTGATGGCATACATTATAAAACGCAGCCGCAAGCATAGTTCATGGAACAAAGGGAGAGGCCTGGAATGGGTAGTGGGAGGGGCTATAAAAGGGACTCTCTGTCTCCCATCGGACCCCGCAAATGTGATTGCTGGGTGCCGATGTGTGTGAAGGCCCCAAGCCTGCCTTAAAGGGAATCTGTCACCTGGCTATCCACAATATTTTTTTTTTCTTTAGCCTAGGGCAATAAAGTACCTTATATCCATATGTGTTCTTCTTTTTGCCGTGTCTCTTGTATTTTCTGTTAAAAAATGCTTCATCTATTATGTAAATTAGAATCCAAGGAGGCCAGGGGGCGTTTTTTCTCTTCCAAGGAGCCCAGGAACGCCCCCCTGATGTGCCCAGACCACCTAAATTTGAATCTGAAGAACACCTCCAGCAGCTGAAATCGCGTCCCAGAGGCGAGGCCAATGGCCGCCCCCCGGCTACCTCCGCTCTCTGCCCGGAATACATCCCCAATCTTCTTCTCGCCGGCCGCCGGAAATCTCGCGCAGGCGCAGTGCTGGCGATTGCCTGTGCCTGCGCGATCAGACGGCAACTAAGGGCAACAGCCTCAATAGTGTCACTGGGAATGCGCCGAGCCCAGTGATGTTTTCAGAGAGCTGTTGCCTAGGCTAAAGGGAAAAAAAAAATTGTGGATAGTCAGGTGACAGATTCCCTTTAATTAGTTTACAGCAGGATGCGCCTCTCTGGCGCGGCCTGATGGTCAATGTCAGAAAAGCACTGACATTAAAATGCAATGCACTATAGGGATAGTGCATTGCATTTTGAAATCAATCAAAAAGCTGGTGGTCATAGTCCCCTTGTGAGACTATTAAGTGGTAAAAAAAAAAAAAAAACATTCATTCAATAAAAAAAATACGCTTTTCAATGAAAAAAATAGCAAAAAAAAATCTCCACCATATGTTGGGTATTGCCACGTCCGTAACGACCTGGACTACAGAAATATCATGTAAATTTTACCCTACGGTGAACGCCCTAATTTCTTTTTTTTTAAAAGACAGAATTGATAATTTATTCTTAGTTGCCACCAAAATAAACGTAATAACAAGCGATCAAAAAGCGTCATTTACTCCAAAATGATACCAATGAAAAATACAAGTCGTCCTACAAAAATAAAGCCCTCACACAACTCCATAGAAAGAAAAAGAAAAAAGTTATGGGTCTTGGGAAGCAGCAATGCAAAAACATTTCTTTCTTTTTTTTAAAAGGGGTTTTATTGCAAAAAAAGTTGTAAAACGTAAAAAAAAAAACTATATGTACTTGGTATCACTGTAATCGTACTGACCCAGAGAATAAAGATATTATGTTATTTATACCAAAAAATGAACGCTGTAAAATGTATAACTTAAAAACGCAGTGGCAGTATTGCTGTTTTTCCCATCTCCCTCCCAGAAAGAGTTAATAAAAGTTAATCAGAAAGTTATGTGTTACCCCAAAATGACACCATTAAAAACTACAACTTGTCCCACAAAAAACAAGCCCTCATAAAGCTATATAGACGGAAAAAAAGGAAAGTTATAGCTCTTGGAAGGCGACAATGAAAAAAGGAAGAAAAACGCTTGGTCAGTAAGGCCCAAAACAGGCAGGTCACTAAGGGGTTAATTTACTAAAAATGTTTAAAACATTGCAAACAAATGAAAAATGAACAAAATATTTTTATTAAGTTCTTTACATTCTTTTATTCATTTTTGAATGTTGTAAAATGCAGTTTAATTGCATTTTTTAAAAATATATTTTTATTTTTGTATTTTTTTTATGTAGTTGCATTTTTTGTATATTTTTTTTGCTCTAATATTTAATTTAATTGTATTGGTTAAGTAAATTAGTGACATAGTGCTGCCATAGGGTGATTTGAAGGGAACCAGTCACCATGAAAATGCAGTGCAAACTGGAGGCCGCATGTTATAGAACAGGAGGAGCTGAGCAGAATGATACATAGTTTTATGTATTTAAACCTCTGGTCTATTAGGAGTCATGTGGGCGGTCCTATCAGTGATTGATAGCCTTCCCTGTAAGCTTAGTTAGCTGTCGATAAGGCCTCTTTCACACGAGCGAGTTTTCTGCGCAGGTGGGATCCGTAAAGTGAACGCATTGCACCCGCACTGAATCCTGACCCATGTCTGTATACATGAGAGTTGTTTTTCCTGCATCATTTCTGCATTGCATGAGAATCGCAGCATGTTCTATATTCTGCGTTTTTCACTCAGCCCTGGCCCCATAGAAGTGAATGGCGCTTCAGTGAAAAACGGATCGCATCCGGATGTAATTCAGGTGCAATACGTTTTTCACTAGGAGAATTTGTTTGCAAAACGCATCGAAACTGATTGCACCTGCGCGGAAAAAACTGAAAAACTGAACGCAATCGCAGACAAAACTGACTGAACTTGTTTGCAAAATGGTGCGAGTTTCACTGAACCATTATGAGCCAATCCGCATCGTTCGTGTGAAAGAGGCCTAAGGCCTCTTGCACACGACCGTATGGCTTTTTCAGTATTTTGCGGTCTGCAAAAAACGGATCCGCAAAAAATATGGAACGGAACAGCTGGCCCCTGATAGAACAGTACTATCCTTGTATGTTATGCGGACAATAATAGGACATGTTCTAACTTTGAACAGAACGGAAAAATGGAAATACGGAAATGGAAGGCATCGGAGTACCTTCCGTTTTTTTTGCAGATCCATTGAAATGAATGATTCTGTATGCAGAACGCAAAAAACAGAACATAAAAAAGAAAAAAAAACGTTTGTGTGCAAGAGGCCGAATCGAAATCACCACCCACGTGATTTCTAAACCCAGAATTACCAGGAATTTATTGAATTTAATATATTAGAAATTGTGATTTTCATGGTGACATTTCCTTACTGCAACACTATGTTACTAATTTACTTAACCAATGCAATTAAATAAAATAGTACACAAACTAAATAAATATATATATATATATTGCAACAAAAGTACAATACACTGTTTTAAAACTGCAATAAAATTATGTGTTAAAACATTTACAAATTAATAAAAACACATATATTTAAAACCCTATTAAAATTTAAAAAATGTAAATAAAAAATGTAAATTTGTTTTCTTTTTCCTTTTCCCTTTCACAAAAACAAATAATACATTCCGAACGATGGCTGTATGCAAAAGAGGCAAAAAAGTTAACGATGCAATAAAGCCAGAACACATTTCTAAAAATTGAAATGCAAATTTTCTTTTTTTACCTTTTTGCCATTCACAAAAAATATCAGTTCGTCTGGCAGATTGTGTGGATCTGGGGTTTCCTGCTGACATGTTACCATCACTGCAGCAGAGGTGAAGTCGGTGAGCGGCGTGCACAGATCCGCAGCACGTCTGAGTCCTCAGGCACAGACCTTATGAAATAAGTCATCTGGCAGATATTACTCTTTTTAGGATCTAGTTGTCATTTAGCCGGGGAGGGGCAGACCGGCCCACGCTGACAACCAATGATCTGACATACATGTGCTCTCTTTTACATAAACTGACAGTCAGCTCCTACGATTAGAGATGCTTCTGTCTATGGCGGCACGCTCATCAGCTGCATTTTCACAGTTCCACTCCAGCAACGCCGTTATCTAGACTAAGGCCCCTTTCACACGGGCGAGTTTTCTGTGCGGGTGCAATGCGTGAGGGGGACGCATTGCACCCGCACTGAATCCGGACCCATTCATTTCTATGGGGCTGTGCACATGAGCGGTGATTTTCACGCATCACTTCTGCGTTGCGTGAAAATCGCAGCATGCTCTATATTGTGCGTTTTTCACGCAACGCAGGCCCCATAGAAGTGAATGGGGCTGCGGAAAAATCGCAAGCATCCGCAAGCAAGTGCGGATGCAGTGCGATTTTCCCGCATGGTTGCTTAGCAACAGGACCAGATCTTTATTATTTCCCCTTATAACATGGTTATAAGGGAAAATAATAGCATTCTTAATAAATAATGCTGTGTAAAATGAAGATGAAGGGGTTAAAAATAATAAAACTTAACTTACCTTAGCCACTTGATCGCGTAGTTGCGATCTGTCTTCTCTCTTCAGGCTTCAGCTACCAGCTAAAGGACCTGTGATGAAGTCACATCACATGGTCCAATCACATCGTCTATCACCATGGTAAGATGGACCATGTGATTGGACCATGTGATGTGACTTCATCACAGGTCCTTTAGCTGGTAGCTGAAGCTTGAAGAGAGAAGACAGATCGCAACTACGCGATCAAGTGGCTAAACTAAGTTTTATTATTTTTAACCCCTTCATCTTCATTTTACACAGCATTATTTATTAAGAATGCTATTATTTTCCCTTATAACCATGTTATAAGGGAAAATAATAAATTCTCCAGAATACTCTACCCGAAACCGGACTTCAGTGATGAAGTCCGGCTTCGGGTCTGGGTACCAAACATGGCGATTTTTCACACGCGTGTGCAAAACGCATTACAAACGTTTGCACCCCCACGGAAAAATCGCGCATATTGCCGCATGGCACCCGCCTCTTATCCGGGCGTCAAACATGACGCCCGTGTGAAAGAGGCCTAAGGGCTCATGCCCACCACAAATTGCGGTCCACAATGCAGGGGCACGGCCATGGGCCAGCAGCATGCAGATTGCGGACCCATTGACTTGAATGGGGTCCGCGATCCGCATCGATGGTCTGCACTGCAAAAAAGTAGTGCATGCACTACTTTTTTGCGGAACAGGAACACGGAATGGAACACCACGGAAGCACTCTGTAGTTCTGTTCCGTTCCGTGGTTCTGTTCCATTCCGCACCGCATCTCCAGATTTGCGGACCTATTCAAGTGAATGGGTCCGCATCCATGATGCGGAATGCACACGGCCGGTGCCCTGTGTATTGCGGACCCGCCATATGCGGGCAGGGCAGGGCAACGGCAACGTGCATATGAGCCCTAAGTGAAATCCTCCTTACAAAACTGAGGCATCAACTCAATCACTTTTTTTCAATGCAACAAAAGGGACTCTCGTGGTCACCCTGAAAACATAATATTTCACAGATTGTATGGGTCTAGTCAGAGGCTGTCACTGAGTGCAGAAGCCATCGCTGAGTGACACAACTTTCTGGAGGGAAAGGGGGGTCGCTTTGCACTTTGGAGCAATATGCTCTGGATAGGTCATCAGTATCTGATCAGTGGAGGTCCAACACCCAGGACCCCCGACGATCAGCTGTTTGAGAAGGCAACGGCGCTCCTGTGAGCACCCCGGCCTTCTCCCTGCTCACCAAGCACAGCGCCGTACATTGTATAGTAATTGTGTTTTGTATCGCGCTCAGCCCCGTTCACTTGAATGGGGCTGAGCTGCTCGTAGGCCGCGTGACCGATGAATGTTTCGTCACTCGGCCTAGAAAAAGCAAGGATAAGGCTGAGGTGCTAACACTTCTCCAATGGCTGATCGGCGGGGGCCTTGGTGATGGACCCCCACCGATCTGATACTGATTGACCTATCCAGAGGACATCTATAAAAAAAAGTAAGAAAACCCCTTTAATTTTCTGGGTGCTCTTAGCCTCTGAAGAGCTTTTTTTATTGCCTGAAAGAAAGAAGACATCTTGAAAATGGTGAGGAATAGGGAAAAAACTACACTAGAAAGTAGCAAACCTTGAGGCAATCTGGCAAAGCATCAAATGCAAAATCAGATGTATCAGCTCCTTTGCGTGCTTCAGAGCAGAAGTCACAGCACGGATGGAATCATTTTTTTAAACTATAAGCACCCTGTCTATACTTTTGCCAAGGTGAAATAATCCATGGTAAAATATGATACGCGGCACTGGCACATTGTGCCTTGATCCATGGCGTCCGGTACACAAAACATCAGTTCTCAGAACGCATTTTACTGGATAAACAACCTCCAAATTGGAGTTAATGATTGATGAGGAGTTTACCTCTCTCTAATTATTTACATCAGATCCACATAGCGGCCTGATAATGACAGGGTCCAAAATGTGTCCTGCAAAATAAACACACTACTCTTGCAGTTGTAGAAGTTTCATGGGATTTGTTAATTCTGACGTTCTTGGTTGAGAGATTGACATATATAATAAAGGAATGAACGTAAATAACGATTCATTTCCATGTGAATGTAAGGACAAAATAGTAAAATGTAAAGGGGATATCAGCACCCATATATACAGATAGCAGGTGGTCCATCTTTTCAGACCACTCAAATAACCGGGCCCAAAAATGATATTTACTAATTCTCAATCAACAAAATGACGGAAGATAACGAGTCAGGAAGTCACCAAACAGGCTGAGCAGGTATGTCCGTATTCCAGATACTAAACTAAAAATGAGTGAGAGGCTTCAACTGTCTGACTAATCTATTATAGTAGCATACTACTATAATACTGCTCCTATGTAAAAGAATATAACTACTATAATACTGCTCCTATGTAAAAGAATATAACTACTATAATACTGCTCCAATGTACAAGAATATAACTACTATAATACTGCTCCTATGTACAAGAATATAACTACTATAATACTGCTCCTATGTACAAGAATATAACTACTATTATAATACTGCCTCCTATGTACAAGAATATAACTACTATAATACTGCTCCTATGTACAGGAATATAACTACTATAATACTGCTCCTATGTACAAGAATATAACTACTATAATACTGCCCCTATGTACAAGAATATAACTACTATAATACTGCTCCTGTGTACAAGAATATAACTACTATAATACTGCTCCTATGTACAGGAATATAACTACTATAATACTGCTCCTATGTACAAGAATATAACTGCTATAATATTGCTCCTATGTACAAGAATATAACTACTATAATACTGCTCCTATGTACAAGAATATAACTACTATAATACTGCTCCTATGTACAAGAATATAACTACTATAATACTGCTCCTGTGTACAAGAATATAACTGCTATAATATTGCTCCTATGTACAAGAATATAACTACTATAATACTGCTCCTGTGTACAAGAATATAACTACTATGCTGGCTGTGGAGCTGCATGGCTGCTTCTTTCTGAGCTCCTCTCCCTGGCAGGTAAAGTAACCCCTATTATCAGCTTCTACCTCAGCTCAAATGGGGAAAACAGGCAAGGATCGTCATTCTGAAGTTCCAGAGCCAATTGGAGCGCGATCCAAACAGCCGGACAGGGACCGATTCCTGAAAAAGCAAGAAGTGTCCAAGATGGCGCTACGGCACTCTGACGCAGAGGAAGGTTCAGAGGCCGGGAGTGCGTCTGATGTATCGGACCGCAGACCACTACGCAGGGGCACTCCATTTTCTAAATCGGTCCTTAGAACACGCGCAAGAGGTCACCCCGAAGCATGAGGGACAGACCTGCGCGGCCCTGCAAGCTCACAGAGATTTGCTGAACGATGCACTGCTTCGTATAGAAGACCAGGAGAATCAGGACGGCGGCGTAATATTCGCATCCGCGGCCTACCTGAAACCATTGCGGTGGAAGCCCTTCACTCTGCAGCGCGTGAGATCTTCGCCTCTCTGCTAGGCCCAGACCGGGCTGCATCCATCACCATCGAGCGCATTTATCGGGCCCTGTGGCCCAAACCCAAGCTTTCTGAACCGCCAAGAGACTTGGTATGTGGAATACTTAGCTATGTGGACACGGCTGCGCTTCTCAAGGCGGGTAGAGAGGCAGACCGCATCATGTATGGTGAGACTCCCATCTTGTTTTTTCAGGACCTGGCCCCTTCCACCTTGACCAAGCGGCGCATTATAAAGCCCCTCTTAGAAGCTCTGAAGACCTTTGCCACGCCATTCCGGTGGCTTTACCCCTTCGGCCTAGCCATATTGAAAAATGGCAAACAGCTCACAGTACGTACACCGGAGGACCTTAAAGCCATTTGGGGTCCTCTTGGGATTGCCCCTATTGAAGTCCCCTCATGGATACCAGCGGATCAGGGGGACCCTCTGCCTTCACCCCCCAGCGTGGACACATGGAACCAGATCGAGGAAACAATGCAAGGGTCGTCCTCAAGCTGCGATAACCTGACTCTGCATTAGAAGAGGGTGTCCCCTCTCAGGTTTGCTCTCCACTGCGTTTATCGCCATGAGCCTTTCTTATGTAACGGGCTACACTGTTAATATGCTCACTTGTTACTGTTACTGATTCTGCTCTGCAGGAAGTTCACTGTTTGTATACCGCCTGACACTGGCGCTGCTCTGGCACTGACCCGCTACCCTATTGCGCCAGATGGGCGACTCACGTCCAGAAGTTCTGTCCGCCAGCACGGATTCTAATCCAGTTTTGTTGAGCTGCTGAATTCACCATCTTTGCTGGGGTTACTTGTTTGCCTCTATGTTGGATATGTTCCTGATCTCTCCTTTCCCTCTCTCAGATCCCTGCGTGGTCCCACAAGAGCCCCCCCTGACAGACCCCGGCTGGTAGCCGTTATGAGAAAAGGTCTATCACATGTCAGTCGCTGGGTGGGATCACGTGCTCCCTGTGTTTGGGGAGACTTGTTATTGTATATGCATACTGAATGTGTTTTATTTGATATATTATTTGATATATAGTTTGATTCTCTCTTCCCTCCCCCACCTTCCCTCCTCCCGTCCTGTCCCTCTCTATTCCATCTACCACCATCCAGATCTACCATCGTTGAGTCCAGGGCCGCGCGCCTTCACTTGTTCTTGTCATGGCTTCTATTGTAATTATCACATTAAACACCAAGGGTCTGAATGAGCCATGCTGGAGGTCTCAGGTGTTGTCATTGTTACAGAAAGATGAAGTTTCGATTGCTTTTCATTAAGAAACAAATTTTAAAACAGGAAAACTCCCCAAATTGTCTTTGATAGCTCTTTCCAATTTGAGGCGGTTATGAGATGGTCATACAATGAGGCATCAGACCTCCACCGGTAAATTTTCCCTTTCAGTGAATAGTCTCCTCCTCCAGCTGGGAGATAATAACAATCCAGAACTCAATCTTGGACAGTTAAGATCTGAAGTCTTTATTCCATAGTACATGTATTTATAGGACATTGGGGGTGAGAGTACCAACTTGAGTTCAGCAGATGACATGTTAATTTAGGGAAGTCGATAAACAATACTGGTATCTGCCATATACAATACATGAAAGGGTATTTTACATATTACAATGGTAGTCTAGATGCTAACACGTTAAACTCGTTACAGCTTGCTGTCATGTACCTGAGGATCCTGCTATCCATTGTATTTCCAAGTGATAACTGTGTGTCATCTATTGTAGTGTCAATGTCTGCTGGGGTGGGCTCGCATACAGGAATTAAGAGCCCTCTGGGGGATGTGTCTTCTGAGGACATGACCTGTCTTGTAACAAGTGGCAGTGCCTGATATAATATATATCTAATAGCAAGGTTAAAAATCCCTTTCAACCCAACCATTGATCCCAACTTTTTATACAAAAAAAGAACGGGATCATTTTCTATTCTGAGAGCTGCACTGTGTGTCCTCCTCCGGCTAAAGACCTTGTGTGTATATGTACATAACATATGAAACAAAAGTAGAAATCATAAAGGAGATAAAAAAAAAACTTTCTTGTACAATTGGCGCACAGTAGGAAAAAAATCTCTTGCATGGTGGACAAGGGGAAAAAGAGAAAGGAAGGTTGAAATAACTATGAAGGAGATTTGAAAAAAAACCTTCTGTGTAATTGGCGCACAGTAGGAAAAAAATCCCCTGCATAGTGGAAAAAAAAGAAGAAAGAAAAGTAAGAAAGAACACAAAACATAAAATAATCTGTGTTGTTCTAAGAGTAGCCCCAGGTGTCCTTTGTGTCTACTAGGCTTGGCATCAATCGCAGAGTGGAGACGTGAATGTCTCTTGCTTCCTGGGGTGATGAAGGGCATATCGAGGGTAGCTTCTCAGAGTGGTGGGCACACATTGCCACTAGCCAAACAGTGGCTGCTAGCGTTGTGTCTGCTACAAAGAATGCCATTGCTGCACAGATGTGAGGTCTTCCAGGGGTAGGGGTGTACATTGGCATTGTACAGAGCACTGAAGCTTGCTTCTTCCTAATGATTGGATCCAACTGGGACTCGTCAGGTTCTGGTCACTCAGGCAGAGGTGAGGCTTCCTTCAATTGGGATGCTTGAATCCAAATAGGATAGTTGTCTGTTGACACTTTAGTTCTGGTCCTGGCCTGGACTGTCACTAGGGTTCCATAGGGTGGGTCCAGCGACTTCGACTTATGGAGAGACTTCATTAGGACTCTGCCTCCAGGATTGAATGGGTAGGTTGGTGCACCTGTTGACAATGGAAACGAAAGCGAAGTATCACCATAATCACTGCTTAATTTTCCAATCAGTCCCAAAGGGAATTTCTACTCTACTACTCCTCCCTTTGACCATAGACCGTTAGCGTCTCTGGTCAACCCTTGAAGCTCCCAATAAACGATGTCTGCTGATGCTGCAGATGTTTGGAGCCGGGACAACAGGCGTGAGCGGTACTAGCGGGGAATTTACAAAAACCTTGGTTGCGCAATTTTGTGTGACACAGGAGGCTGCTTTTGCTTGCCTGTCGCTGTAGTGAACCCTCTATGCTGCCCTATTACTCCAAAATGATGACACACCGAAAATGGGAATTTAGAGTCTGTGTACACATTCACTTGTCTGCCAGCCATAATTTCGCAAGCTCTAGCAAGTGCGATTTACTCTGCAGCTTGTGCTGATGAGACTGGCTGGCATGGCCTCAAGAACTCTATCGGGCAATTGTACAACTGCATAACCAGCATGAAACCTTTGATCATCTGGTCAGGTGCAGGAGCCATCTACAAAAACATCCTCTGCATCAGGAAAAGGAACACTTTGCAGGGTGGGGTGGGGGCTGGTAGCTATGTGAATGTGTTCTGCACATTCATGTTGTTCTGAGATCTTATCTTGTAGGCAGTCAATCATGCGTTGTGTGAACAGATTTTTTCCTATAAGGTGTAGGACAGAGTGTGACGTGTACAGTGTGGTATCATGTCCCAGTGTGATCGAGCTTGTCAATTCTACAGCCATTGCACATGCTGCCAAGGTCCTGAGACATGGTGGCATGCCCTGTACAGTGACTGAGAGTAGTTTGGATATATATGTCACAGTCCTCAACCTTCATCCATGGTCTTGAGCTAACACAGCAGCTATGGTTTCGCAAACCATGCTGCGGATGCCAGTTTACAAGGACTTTCTGGAGAGCGGTGGAGTAAACTGCAGGTACATCAATTAGACCTTGTGGCAATCTGCACCAGGTCATTTGATGGCCTTTGAAGACAAACGCCATCAGTGGCTGCGTCTTCCTATCCAACGGTACGCTAAATACACATTTGGGAGATTACCCACACTGAAAAAAACTTTTAAGTTTTGTGAATATCCAAGCAGTAGGTCTCTATATATAAAAAACAAACAAAATACTTACAACAAAAAAAATCATATAAAAATATTCTACTGGCCATTAACACATTGCACACAGACAGATAGACAGACATATACTAACACCACCTGCCAACCCAACTTTTGTTCTGGTGTGTGAACAAAGACCTCTTCCTGTGAGTTTCATTAAAGGAGCAGATGATATTCACACCTAAAACACAAAAGGAACAAAAAATACTTCCACATCACAAAGGTACAGTATACATGACTGTTTTAACCAACACATGCCTGACTGTTATTTCATTGTTTGCAAACAATTACTAATTATTGAGCTCATGATACCACGTGGTGACTATGAAAACCTTTTTAAACTGATATAAAACCTGTGAACACAACAAAAACATTAGTGTTTAGCCAGTTTGACTAAGCCGCCTTTAGTGGCTCCTGAAAAGAAACACAGAGACAATTAATTACACACAATTATCATAACAGTCACATCTTTACTCCCTAAGCCTTGTCCGGTTATCTGTATGGCTGGAATATAAGTCCCATATTCTTCTTAAACTAAGCAAGCATTCTTCACAAAATGTTCCATATTGTTAATGAAAAATGGTAATGCAAAGCCAAAATGGAAGATTAGCTTTCACCATAGAATGACTTGCACAGACTTAGGAACATGATCTTAGTTCTAAACTTAACATGTAATTTCTTTCTGGGATTCTTCTTACCATAAGAATTGCCCGTTTTATTTAGCTAAAAATATACAGTGAGATCAGCTGAATTTGAAGGTTTATCTAAGAATGATTATGTTTGTGTTTAGTGCAAATACTTACTGACAAACCTTGTGCTCATCATTTTATATGTATTTCTTCTAATCCAGGCTCATGACTGCTCCTGAATGTATAGTTGATTTTTTAACCATTCTGGGGGGGGGGGGGGTATTTGCATCCTATTTCTTCTAATCCAGGTTCATGATTACTCCTGAATTTATGTTTGATATTACACTATCCTGGATGGCCAAATTTATACCTTCAATTTCAGCATGAACTCGCATACCATCTATACACAGTCTATACACAATTTATACAGAAAATTTCAATCTTATAACGACTAAGAAATGCTTAAGCAATTATACAGCAATATACATTGTTTTAGGAGAGACTATTCACTGCACACAGTACTGTTTTCAGATTTGGGGACTCCAGACCCCTCTTTTTGTTTTAGGAATATCAGATTCCTGGGATTTCAGATCCCTATAACTTCTTTAGGAATATCAGGTTCCTGGGAGGCGCATAAAAAGCGCTTACCGAGTTCAAATAATCCGCTCTCACAGTATAGGGTAGTAATAATACATCAAAAAATATAGAATCACTTACCCGATACTGTTTATGGCGAATCCCACCTTCTGACACCAAACTGATAGCTCTTTCCAATTTGAGGCGGTTATGAGATGGTCATACAATGAGGCATCAGATCTTAACTGATAGCTCTTTCCAATTTGAGGCGGTTATGAGATGGTCATACAATGAGGCATCAGACCTCCACCGGTAAATTTTCCCTTTCAGTTAATAGTTCCTCCTCCAGCTGGGAGATAATAACAATCCAGAACTCAATCTTGGACAGTTAAGATCTGAAGTCTTTATTCCATATTACATGTATTTATAGGACATTGGGGGTGAGAGTACCAACTTTAGTTCAGCAGATGACATGTTAATTTAGGGAAGTCGATAAACAATACTGGTATCTGCCATATACAATACATGAAAGGGTATTTTACATATTACAATGGTAGTCTAGATGCTAACAAGTTAAACTCGTTACAGCTTGCTGTCATGTACCTGAGGATCCTGCTATTCATTGTATTTCCAACTGATAACTGTGTGTCATCTATTGTAGTGTCAATGTCTGCTGGGGTGGGCTCGCATACAGGAATTAAGAGCCCTCTGGGGGATGTGTCTTCTGAGGACATGACCTGTCTTGTAACAAGTGGCAGTGCCTGATATAATATATATCTAATAGCAAGGTTAAAAATCCCTTTCAGTCTTCCAAGCTTTTCACACAATGGTATCATAGCTCTTATGCCTCGGCTAGCAGAGGTGTCAGTGTGGCCATTCACAAGCGTCTGCCCTTTAAACACTCCGCGGTGCTCTCGGACACAGAGGGTCGCTTCTTATTCGTGTAGGGTCACGTTGCTGACACTCCTATTACCTTGGCGAACATGTACGCACCTAATAGGGGACAAATCCCTTGGCTCATCCAGACCCTGGCTCAGTTATCTCAATGTCACGATTGAGCCGCTCCTTGACTCCTCCCAAAGATCTGAAGTGTCTCATAAACGTCTTAGACTGTCTGAGGGCAGCGTTAAAAAAGTTACAGGTTGTAGATGTCTGGCGCACTTTGCATCCCACTAGCCGCGATTACACCTTTTATTCTAATGCTAAATCTACTTTCCACAGATTGGATTATATCTTCCTCTCCTCCACATATGCCTCAGGTGTTGGATACGAAGATAGGCAACATTACGGTGTCCGACCACGCCCCGGTCCTTGTCCGCATCTCCCTATCTGCACTTCCTAGGAAAGAGCATCTCTAGCGTCTTAATGACACCCTGATCGCTGATCCCTCTAATGCTTCTAGAATCTCTCGGGTCCTGTCGGAATTCTTCTCCCTCAACGCTGCAGGTGAGCCCCCCCCCCAGCTTCTTCCATTTTGTGGGAAACCCACAAAGCTGTAGTCAGGGGGGAACTGATCGCACTAGGCTCCCGTGTTAAAAAATTGCGCTCCCAAGCAATAAATGATTTATTGGCCAGGATATCACGCCTGGAATTAACCCATAAACAATCTCAGGCTCTGGCCGTGGCTGCTGAGTTAGTGGACTCCAGGACGGACTTGAAAAATTTGCTTAATGCTAAATTCTCAAAGCTTATTTTCCGCTCTAAATTTAAGGCTTACGCCCACGGGAATAAAGGGAACAGACTTATGTCTGCCATGGCTAAATAGAGCCTCAAGATTCCTTTATCCCTGCAATCATAGACGCGACTGGCAACAAGCACAAATCCACTCCTGATATAGCACAAGCTTTCTGTGCTTTCTATACTGACCTTTATAATCTAGCTACCACCAATCGTCCTGGTTCCACGTCTGTTGAGCAGGTCACGGAGGAGTTCCTTTCCACCCTCCAACTGCCCTCTTTAAACCCTCTTCAAGCTTCCCAATTAGTTACCCCCATGACAGAAAAGGAGATTGCCAAGGTGCTCTCTTCCATACCCTCGGGTAAAAGCCTGGGCCCGGACGGTCTCCCAATATCCTACTACAAAACCTTCAGGGATGTATTGATTCCACATTTTACAATTCTTTGTAACTCCCTCTTGTCCGGTGGCACTCTACCCCCCCCCCCCCCAATCACTCGAAGCCCACATAACCATAATCCACAAAGAGAATAAAGACCCTCTCCAGTGCGGGAGCTACCGCCCTATCTCCCTGTTGAATGCGGATGTCAAGTGGTGGGCTAAGGTTTTGGCTCAACGGATTCAAGCAATCCTGCCGGGTCTTATTGATGGTGAACAGGTGGGGTTTGTGCGTGGCAGACAGGGTTGTGAGAATACGATACGCTTGCTTCATCTCATAGATTGGGCTAAGAGATCTTCGACACCTCTGGCCTTGTTGAGTACCGACGCTGAAAAGGCCTTTGATAGGGTCGGTTGGCATTATATGTCACGGGCCCTGTCAAGGTTTGGCTTCCCAGACCCCATCAACTTTCTACTCGGCCCCGTCTGCCAGGATCAAAATAAATGGAACCCTCTCCCCTTCCTTTGCCATCTCTAATGGGACGAGACAGGGTTGCCCCCTGTCGCCATCTCTCTTTGTTATTGTGATGGAGACTTTGCTCTGTAGGATACGGAAGGATCCTGCTATCCAGGGCCTCACTGTACACTCTCAAACCCACTTGACAGCCGCATTCGCAGATGACTTGCTAATTATGACCTCCAACCCTGAGACATCCTTCCCTAGGCTTATGACCTTTTTGATGACTTCGGTTATATCTCTGACTTCAAGATCAATTATAGTAAGTCCATAGCCCTTAATATCACGTGCCCAGATTCGGTGAAGGTAGCTCTCCAAAGATCGACCCCCTTTCAATGGGCTCCAAGAGACATAGTCTTCCTGGGTGTTCATATATCAGCCCAGACATCCGACCTGTTCGCTATTAACTATGTCCCTCTACTCTCATCTATCCGGAAACACTTGCACTCCCTCAGGCTCCGTTTCTCTCCTGGTGTGGTAAGAGGAATTACCTCTAAGACCTTTATAGCACCTAAACTTTTATACCTCCTGCAAGTACTACCCATTTGGCTGCCACACTCCTTCTTTGCCGATGTCCGCAGGGTCTTCTCTCTCTTCCTTTGGGGGAATAGGCCGTCTAGGATAGCATATTCCGGTTTTGACCAGGGAGAGGAGATTTGGTGTGTTTGGCTTGCCGGATATGCGTTCATATTATACAGCTTTTCAACTGTTCCGAGGCCTTTCTCTCATTAATACCCAATATGATGCACCGTACGTGCGCTTGGAATGGTCTCTGCTCTCCACCAGGGGGAAACGGGTTCTTTGAGGCTTGTCCCCATGCTCACCGAGTGGCACCTCTCTCTCACCGTTATGGAAAAGTCTCTTAGTAGAATGGGCTAGCCGATACAAAGACAGAACCCTCACATTTCCACACCCATGCATCCCGCTTTCCTATTTACAATTCCAGGTCCACCCAGAGACGTAAGTACCTGCAGGACTCTGGCCCCTTTTAGCTGACATCCCTTTATGCTCCATCCAATCACCAGATGGTACTCTGGACTGGAGTCTGGTTCTAAATGATCCTAGAGTCATATTTTATTGAAGGATGTAAAAACAAATGGAAAACCGCATTTTAACTCAGCTATGGACTTTTAGTCACAGGTAGTGATGAGCAAAGTTTTTAAAAATTCAATTTGGACGATTCGCTGAACTTCAACAAGAAATTAGATTTGTTCCAAATTAAGGCTCTATTCATACTGTACGTCCGTGGTGTGTTGCAGGTCCGAATACAAGAATAGGACATGTTCTACTCTTTACGGAGCCGTGGACCGGAAGTTCGGACCATCACGTCCGGCCCAATAGAGAATGAATGGGTTTGTACCCGTTCCGCAGAATTGCGGAATGGATGCGGACCCATTTGCGGACGTCTGAATGGAGCCAAATTCGTCACAATAAATCAGGTATCCTCAGCCTAATCATATTCATCTCACTTGGTGGCCCAATCTCAATATATATATATATATATACAGACTAAGGGGGTTATTTATGAAGAGATATATGTCACTTTTTGGAAGAATCTGTGCCTTTTCCCTGCTCACTCCACTGCTCCTTTTCCCTGGCGTAAAAAGGGGGCGTTTATGGTGTGGAAAATGGTCTTAAACTACGCCAACAAGAGAACTGGTGTAGTTTAAACCATGTCATAGGGCCGGCGAACCCAAGCGCTAAAGTTATGTAGCAGCTTGTGACTGACTCTACATAACTTAGACTCATCCGCCGCCAGTGCAGGGGTATTAAGACCAGCGTATAAATTCCCGGTCCAAATAAATAAACCCCTAAGTATGAATGCTGCAGCAGATGAACAAGAGAAACGCGACAATATATTAGACCGCCTTTTAAAACTAAGTCTGACGCACAGTAAATATATATGCAGGTGAACAAGATAAACTATACAGTATATTAGACCACCTGCTGAGACTGAGTCTGATGCATAGTATTTCTATGTATATCGGAAAGATTAGGTAGGAATACTGCAGCAGGTGAACAAGATAAACTCGCCTATATATTAGACCGCCTGTTCAGACTGATGCTTTTCTGACACGCAGTAAGTCTATGTATATCAGAGCATTTTAAGTATGAATGCTGCAGCAGGTGAACGAGATAAACGCGCCTATATAGTATATCATACCGCCTGTTGAGACTGATTCTGACGCACAGTAAGTTTATGTATATCAGAACTGATTAAAGGGGTTCTGCACTTTGTTTAAACTGATGATCTATCCTCTGGATAGATCATCATCATCTGATCAACAGGGGTCCAACACCCAGGATCCCCGCCGATCAGCTGTTTGAGCTGTTTACTGCCGGCCCAGTGACGTCACGACTAGTATTAACAGGCCTGGATGCAGAAAAGCTCTGTTCACTTCAATGGAGCTCAGCCCCACCCAGGCCAATTGATACAGGTTGTGACGTCACTGGGCCGGCGGTAAACGGTGAGAAGGCCGCAGTGCTCCTGGAGTGCCGCTGCCTTCTCAAACAGCTGATCGGCAGGGGTCCCGGGTGTTGAACCCCCGCCGATCAGATGCTGATGATCTATCCAGAGGATAGATCATCAGTTTAAACAAAGTGCAGAACCCCATTAAGTATGAATGCTGCAGCAGGTGAACAAGATAAACGCGCTTATATATTAAACAGCCTGTTGAGACTGATTCTGACGCACAGTAAGTCTATGTATATCAGAACAGATTATGTATGAATGGCGCAGCTGGTGAACAAGATAAACGTGGCGATATATATTAGACCGAATAAATGGGGTTGTAGTCCACTCCACCCGCCAGCACTGCTGGATTCGCATGTCAGGGTCGCAGCAAACATGTAAGTCATGCTGTAAACCCATTGATTCCTACAGCAGCCTTGCTACACCGTAATACCTCGGAGCAACGTGTCAAACCCAAAATGGCTGTGCAGCCATACCGTTAATGCATTAAATACACTGTCGCAGCAAATGTTACCTTTAGCTTTTCAATGGCTTTTTTATCAAATAAAACATTGCCATATCTGTATCTGCATTTTGGCATAAAAAAATATAAAAATCATACAAACATGTGTTTTTTAAAACGCGAAACTCCAGTGTGTGATCTAACCACTGGTTTCAAAGGACACTCAGTGTGAAACCTCGGCCACAATACCCCCATGTGAGGCCTTGCCCCCAAATCACACATTTTTTAGGTTATTAAATTACAATTCAAAAAACATCAAGTTAGCCTATCCATTTGATAGGGATGCTTTTGAATTTTTGGATGTCCAACTTCAGCAAGGGGATGATGGTTCACTCTTGACAGATGTGTTTAGGAAGCCAACTTCTGTGAATTGATACTTACATGCCTCCTCATCCCATCCTCCACAGGTGACTAGGTCCATACCGTTTGGACCTTCCTTGCGGGCTCCTAGGATATGTTCTTCGGACAGGCAGATGATTTGAAACGATTCACCAGTTGTGGATACTGCGGGCAGTCTATTAAAGAGGCCGATAGGGGGCACGGTTGAGCTCACGTAATGATCTTTTATATTCCGGGAAACAAAAATTGGCGGGCAACAAGGAAAAATTCATCATTACAATCTGTCATTCTAGATGGTCCGAAATGAAGGTTTGTTTGGAGAAATTCTGGCCAATTCTACTAACGGACCCTATCATTGCCAAGTATGCCGCTTCCAGACCATCGGTAGTGGCAAAAAGATCTTGGAATCTTAAAGATCAACTGGTGAGGAGTTGTTATACAAAACTTCTTATTTTTCTGGGGTTGGAAAACTCAAATGTTTTTTTTTTTACTTGTGAAAAATGCATAGCCTGCCCCAACATGGAAAAGGCCTTGGACATGTTCTAGCACTGCGGTGATATACTACGCTAGATGCCCTTGTCCAATTATTTATGTGGGCCTCATTACAAGGGAATTCAAAGTCAGAGATTTCTTATCTGCGGATGAAGTTTTTTTTTAAAGAGTGGCAGCAGGGCCGGCTCCAGGTTCATGTGGGACCTTGGGCGATAAATCCCAGTGGGCCCCCTTGAGACATTTTTTTACATTTATACAGTATAATGACCCCCCAGTGGCCCCACACACAGTATAAGGACCCCACAGTGGCCCTCTATTCAGAATAATGACCTCTAGTTGCCCCCCATTCAGAATAATGACCCCCAGGGGGAACTGGGGGTCATTATACTGTATGGTGGTCACTGGGGGTCATTATATTGAATGGGGGCTCTGGGGGTCATTATACTGAATGGAGGGTAATTGGGGGATCATTATACTGTGTAAAGGGCCCTCACAGTGTAATGACCCCCCAGTGGCCCCCTCACATACCTATCATTGCTGGAGCGCAGGGGAGCTGGTGGTCCTGTCCTTCACTAACCGCAGCTCCCTGTGCTCCTTCTCTTCTCAGGCCCGCTGCAGCAGTGAGACATACGTCATGGCTGACTGGGCCCCACAGCAAATTTTAGTACCGACCCCGCCCACTACACCCCCCCCCCCCCACAGTGGGTTCACATCACGTTTTTCCTATCGGTTTGATGTATACAAATCTGCAGCACTCCACGTTTTTGTATCCTGAAGCATCCAGTAAAAAATGCATACATTAACCTACAGTACAGTCGTGGCCAAAAGTTTTGAGAATGACACAAATATTAGTTTTCACAAAGTTTGCTGCTAAACTGCTTTTAGATCTGTGTTTCAGTTGTTTCTGTGATGTAGTGAACAGTGGCGGATTAACATAGGGGCGTTCGGGTCGGCAGCCCCGGGCCCGGCATCACTGGGGGGCCCAATGCCGACCCGAGCGCCCACATACTGCGGCGGGGCACGGGAGCGAATAGTTCCCTGCCCCGCCGCCTATCACCGCCATAGGCTTCAGGCCTAGTAGGCCTGAGGCCTATGTCGTGGTATAAGCCCGGCGGCGCGATGACATCACGCGCGGCGCGCGTGATGACGCCATTGTGCGCCTGTATAGTGACGCGCGACGCTCTGATGTACGCGCGCCTGCCACAGCATACAGGTAAGTATTAGCTCTTTATTTTTTTTGTGTGTGTGTGCTAACTTGGGGGGATATTAAGGGACAGTAAGGGACAGTAGGGCATGTTTCCATGGGGGCAAATTAGTTAATGAATGGCAGTTGTGGGGGCAAATTAGTTAATGAATGGCAGTTGTGGGGGCAAACTAATTAATGGATGGCAGTGTGGGGAAAATTAATTAATGGATGGCAGTTGTGGGGGCAAATTAATGAATGGCAGTTGTGGGGGCAAACTAATTAATGGATGGCAGTGGGGGCAAATTAATGAATGGCAGTGTGGGGCAAATTAATGAATGGCAGTTGTGGGGGCAAATTAATGGATGGCAGTTGTGGGGAAAATTAATGAATGGCAGTTGTGGGGCAACTAATTAATGGATGGCAGTTGTGGGGAAAATTAATGGATGGCAGTGTGGGGAAAATTAATGGATGGCAGTTGTGGGGGCAAATTAATGGATGGCAGTTGTGGGGCAAATTAATGAATGGCAGTTGTGGGGGCAAATTAATGGATGGCAGTTGTGGGGCAAATTAATGAATGGCAGTTGTGGGGGCAAATTAATGAATGGCAGTTGTGGGGCAAATTAATGAATGGCAGTTGTGGGGGCAAATTAATTAATGGATGGCAGTGTGGGGCAAATTAATGGATGGCAGTTGTGGGGGAATTAATTAATGGATGGCAGTGTGGGGGCAAATTAATGGATGACAGTGTGGGGGCAAATTAATGGATGACAGTGTGGGGGCAAATTAATTAATAGATGGGAGTCTGGGGAAATTACTATATGGGGACAGTGTGGGGGAAATTACTATATAGGGGCAGTGTGAGGGAAAATACTATATGGGGGCAGTGTGGGGAAATTACTGTATAGGGGCAGTGTGAAGGGAAAATACTATATGGGGGTAGTGTGGGGTATTGGGGACACTATACAGGGATTATTACCTGGAGCACAATATAGGATGTTAGTATTACTGGGGGCACTCTAGGGGACATTATAACTGCTGTAGACACTATAGGGATTTTGGGGTCATTTATAAAACTGTTAGTAGAACTGGCTTAGTTGTCCATAGCAATAGATTCCACCTTTCATTTTTGACAGCTCCTCTGGAAAATGAAAGGTGGAATCTGATTGGTTGCTATGGGCAACTAAGCCAGTTCTAATTTACACCAGTTTGATAAATGACCCCAATTATGAGAAATCTAACGTGTCTGTGTAACAAACTCTGTAGGGACGAGATGCGGCTGGAGGAATTAGTCATGGCGGTCTGGGTCAAACGGAGAAGAGGAAAGAGAAGAGCTACATGACAGGAGAAGTCCCTGGATGTAAGAGGTATGTGGTGCTGTATCCTCACTACTGTGACCTGCGTCTCATCTTCTCCTCCAAGTCTTTATCAAAATCATATGTATTTTAAATTTGGCACCTCAAATTTAAATTTTTCACCTGCAGTCCTATGTAACAGCCCAGATAACAGTGATAACTTTCTGTGTGCAGATAATGTACATGTTCCCTGCAGTCCTAGGTAACACCCCACATAACACAATAATTCACTGTGTTATGTGGGGTGTTACATAGGACTGCAGGTTACATCTATGACATCTGTACTCAGAGAGTTATGAGATGGTGGGGGTATGACTCCTGGCAGCCCCGCCAATCAGCTGTTAGAGGAGACCGCGATGTTCCAGTGAGCGCCGCAGCCTCTTTGCTCCTTACCAAGCACGGCGCTGTCCATGTGATAGCACTGTGCTTGGTATTGCAGCTCAGCCCCAATCACTCAGATAGGACAGAGCTGCAGATAGGCCATGTGAACGATGAATGTGATGTCATATGGCCGAGGAAGAGACTGTGACGCTTACAAAGCATCGCAGCCTCTTTATACAGAAAAAAAAACTAAAACCTAAAATGGAGTGGGAGTGGGGGGGCCCAAGTTGGGTAGACAGCCCCGGGCCTATCATGCACTTAATCCGCCCCTGGTAGTGAAATATAATTACACGCACTTCATACGTTTCAGAGGGTTTTATCGATCAATTACATGACATTTATGCAAAGAGTCAGTATTTGCAGTTGTTGGCCCTTCTTTTTCAGGACCTCTGCAATTCGACTGGGCATGCTCTCAATCACCTTCTGGGCCAATTCCTGACTGATAGCGACCCATTCTTTCATAATCACTTCTTGGAGTTTGTCAGAATTAGTGGGTTTTTGTTTGTCCACCCGCCTCTTGAAGATTGACCACAAGTTCTCAATGAGATCTGGGGAGTTTCCAGGCCATGGACCCAAAATGTCAATGTTTTGGTCCCCGAGCCACTTAGTTATCACTTTTGCCTTATGGCACGGTGCTCCATCGTGCTGGATGCATTGTTCTTCACCAAACTGTTGTTGGATTGTTGGAAGAAGTTGCTGTTGGAGGGGGTTTTGGTACCATTCTTTATTCATGGCTGTGTTTTTGGGCAAAATTGTGAGTGAGTCCACTCCCTTGGATGAGAAGCAACCCCACACACGAATGGTCTCAGGATGCTTTACTGTTGGCATGACACAGGACTGATGGCAGCGCTCACCTCATCTTCTCTGGACAAGCCTTTTTTTCTGATGCCCCAAGCAATTGGAAAGAGGCTTCATCGGAGAATATGACTTTGCCCCAGTCCTCAGCAGTCCATTCACCATACTTTCTGCAGAAGATCAATCTGTCCCTGATGTTATTTTTGGAGAGAAGTGACTTCTTTGCTGCCCTTCTTGACAGCAGGCTATCTTCAAAAAGTCTTCGCCTCACTGTGCGTGCAGATGCGCTCACACCTGCCTGCTGCCATTCCTGAGCAAGCGCTGCACTGGTGGCACTCCGATCCCGCAGCTGAATCCTCTTTAGGAGACGATCCTGGCACTTGCTGGACTTTCTTGGACGCCCTGAAGCCTTCTTAACAAGAATTGAACCTCTTTCCTTGAAGTTCTTGATGATCCTATAAATTGTTGATTGAGGTGCAATCTTAGTAGCCACAATATCCTTGCCTGTGAAGCCATTTTTATGCAACGCAATGATGGCTGCACGCCTTTCTTTGCAGGTCACCATGGTTAACAATGGAAGAACAATGATTTCAAGCATCACCCTCCTTTTAACATGTCAAGTCTGCCATTTTTACCCAATCAGCCTGACATAATGATCTCCAACCTTGTGCTCGTCAACATTCTCACCTGAGTTAAAAAGACGATTACTGAAATGATCTCAGCAGGTCCTTTAATGACAGCAATGAAATGCAGTGGAAAGGTTTTTTGGGATTAAGTTAATTTTCATGGCAAAGAAGGACTATGCAATTCATCTGATCACTCTTCATAACATTCTGGAGTATATGCAAATTGCTATTATAAAAACTTAAGCAGCAACTTCCAATATTCATGTAATTCTCAAAACTTTTGGCCACGACTGTATATGTTTTGTTTTTACAATGGAACTGTATGGTGAACGGACGCCACTGTACGGCATCAGTCTGAGGCATCTGTTATTAATGTATACATTTTTGGTATACATTAAACTTATGGCAAAAATGGGATGTTAACCCAGCTGTAGTATCAGAATAAGCAATAGTACACAGGGGAGCAGCGTGGCGGAGAGGGGAGGCTGCCATGTACCGACGCAATCTGCAACTTTTCCCCACTCATGACAGGTCTAAAAAAGGTGGTGTGGGCAGGGAAAGGGATACAGTTATGGCCATTCAGTGACTGGATAACACCTCTGCACTGGGACTTGATAACACTGCCATACAGTGACCAGACAACACCGCAATATAGTCACCGGATAAAAGGGTATAAGAGGGCACAGTACAAGGAATTACTAGGGGCACTGTACAGGGTGTGGTAAGAAGGCACAATGCAGGGTTTAGGCGGCATAGTACAGGGTGAGGGGCACAGTACGGGGTGGGGGACACAGTCACATGACCCTGTGCTGTTAGGAGGTCCTTATGGCGAATGACGTTCTGACGCCACCATAATTAAAGGCAGAGGAGTGAGACAGGGGCCCGGGGCCCTGGATGGACAGGAGGGGTGGACACAGCAAGTAGTTGGAAGGGGCTCTGAGGGGGATTCATACAAGAAGTAGTGGCAGGAGGTCTGTGCAGGGCACCAATAAAAGATAGGCGGGTGGAACAGGAGCTCTGGATACATGAGGGAGGAAAAGAGACAGCAGGGGCTCCATGAGGATGAGATAGGACAGGATATGGAGGGGGGCAGGTGTCATGGAGGCAAACTGCTTAATGAAGCAGTGAAACAACCAAATACCATGAAGCTGGTGGTCTACAGCATCCAGCAGCAGCTCGAAGAGTTCCCTGCCCCCCCTCCTGTCCCACAGAGAAGAGACAGCCACAGTGCAGACTCACAGACTGTGTTCACACTGCTGCTCCAGCCCTGTGGTCTCTCTTCTCAGGCAGCATGTCTTGTGTAGAGAGGGCGTGTCTGAAGCTGGTAAGGTAACCTGCTGCTTTGCTGGAGTGAAGCTCTGCAGCAGCCGGCCTCATGTGACTATCAGAGGGCCCACCAGACGGGTACTGTGTAAGTGAAATGACAGCAGTGTCATTCATGGAAGTGCTCATATCAGCTCAGTGGGCCTCGGCACTTGCCCGGGTATGCCGGGTGCTGACACCGACCCTGGGTGGCAGCCCTAACTGTAGTGCCCCCAGTATTTATAATGTCCTCTGCCGTGCCCCCTATTTATAATGACCACCATAGTGCCCTCAGTATTTATAATGCCACTTTAGTGCCCCAAGTATTTATAGTGCCCCTGCAGTAATAATTTCCCCTGTAGTGTCCCCAGTATTTATAATGCCTTCTGCAGTATCCACTGTAGTTATAATGCCCCCCAGTAGTGCCGACACTGCAGGTGAAGAAAGGAACGTAACTATATTGAAACCTATTGCGAACAATTTAAAATCTCATCATGCTTGTAATCCCAAATTTCTAAAAGTTCGTAGTATAATCTGTATACGCAAAGAAATTCGAGGTGGAGACATTTCAAAGTGACTTGAACAAATGGAATATAAATGGATTTGGAATTTGAATTCCCTACGTCCAAATAGATTTAATGAGTACAGGTTTTTTGTCATTCCTCTAGTTACCATAGAGGGGCGTAGCTATAGAGTGTGCAGGGGTAGCAGTCACTACCGGCCCCAGGAGCCTGAGGGGGCCCAAAGACCTTTGTGTCACAAGAAGACAGTGATATTATAGAAAGTGCATGCTAGTCAAGTTACACCTCTGGCTGTAAGGAAAGGGTTAGGTCAAGAATTTGGCATGGTGAGTTTGGGGGCAGTTTCAATTTTTGCCTCAGGCAGCACAAAGGCTATCTGCTTCCCTGCCCCTGACCACAAAGCACTGAGGGAAGGGGGGCCCAAGCTGAACTCTTGCACCAGGGCCCATGAGCCTTCAGCTACTCCCCTGTTACCATACACAAGCTGTTTTTACACTGCTTATATAGTTTTTAATATTTAATTTAATTTATATAAAACATTTTTTTTTTTGTTTGTACGATATTTTATTCTGTATGTACCCCTTCCATCCTTTGGACCCCCAGGGATCATCTGTGCTATCCATCTGTCTGCTCCAAAAAGAAATATCTTTCTTCTCTTTTTTTTTTTTTATGTTTATTATTGTGACTTTTTTAACTTTTTTACCTTTTTTTATTTGCATTTTTTCACTGTTTTGTAACTGTTTTTTAACTTTTTCATATGCACTTTGTAATGGCATATTCATTAATATTTATTACTTCTCTTGTTTTAAGAATTATCATATTTTTGGATTTTTTTTCATATGTATTGTATTTTTTACATATATTTGTTGCACATAGTATCTTATGTACATACTATTCTTTTTTATCACACATAGCTTTTTTCCCCCTTTTTCTTTGCATAGTCATATTGAATATTTATTTTTAATTATGTTTTATTAATAATTATGATATTATGTATATTTAGAATTACCGGTATGTCTATTGTGTTGATTATACCATAATTGTGGATTATAGTAATCTATCATGGAATCGTAGTTGATAACAATTAATCATGTAATCATGTATTTCTATATATGGTTTCATTATTCTTTTGGTCTATGTATAGAGGCCAGTATCATTGAGATCAGGCCTACGCAGGCGCACATTAATTTGGATGCCGCTGGTGGTTTTCTGCGATATAACTATTGCGGGACTACCTGCAACATCACATGACTTAGCGGCCGATCATGTTAGTCACATGGCGACCTGCGACACGTAAGTGCAGCCGTCTATGTGCACAATCTCTGGAGACAGGTGAGCTCATTTAACTTTTTATTCTGTGGGGGTCTGGATTGGTTGAATGGGGTATTTAATGAAGGATCGCCGAAACGTGCGTCTGGGCTGGTGCCATCCTGGAGGAGACACGGTATGGGTAATTCTGTTCTGATTCTGTCTAGAGATGAGCGCATTTTTCAAAAATTCGATTCGTCTGGTTCGCCAAATTTTTTGATAGAATTCAGTTCAATCCAAATTTATTTGCGGCGAATCGTGTTAAAAAACAGCTATTTCCTGGCTGCAGAGAGCCTTTATAGTGGTGTAGAACACTGTGCCTTGCAGTAACACACATAGGGAGTCTGTTGTGGTAGTGAAACAATACTGTGAGTCCATAGGACATGCAGATGACAGGCGTCGCTCTTAGAATCACTGCACACTTCACTTACAGTATTTGGGCAGTCACGGGGCCAAAACTGACCAAATAACTCAAGTATGAACTCAGCCTTACAGGTCGATGTTAGCGCCAAGAAGAAGCGCACTCCTTTTACACCTGTCGTCAGCTGATTCCACATAGATGTCTACAGAACCTGTTCTATTAAATGCTTATACAAGTAGAGCCCCCCGAGTGGAGAGGGTGTCCGCAGTAAGTTTGTGTTGCCGTCACTGATTATTTTGCCCTTCCTCTGATCTGTCAGAACAATAACCCCCAAAAAACAGATCCTGTCTGTTGAGCATCTGTCTTCACTCGGTCAGCATTTGGTCAGTAATCCATCAGTATTGCTAATGCAAAAAAAACAGGAGTGGATCCAAAACAGAGATGACACGTGAATGAGGAGACCACAGAGTGGCCCAATGACAGTTTGGAAGTGGCGGCAGCATCAGGAGGAGGCCACAGAGTTGCACAATGACAGAGTGTGGAGGTGGCGGCAGCAGCATCAGGAGAAGGCCACAGAGTGGCAAGGTGACATAGTGTTGAGGTGGCAGCAGCATCAGGAGACCACAGAGTGGCAAGATGACATAGTATAGAGGTGGCAGCAGCATCAGAAGACCACAGAGTGGCAAGGTTACAAAGTGTGGAGGTGGCAGCAGAATCAGTAGACCACAAAGTCACTTAGTGACAGAGTGGGGAGGTGACAGCAGCATCAGGAGACCACAGAGTGGCAAGGTTACATAATGTGGAGGTGACAGCAGCATCAGGAGACCACAGAGTGGTGACAGAGTGGGGAGGTGGTGGCAATACCAGTACCAGCTGAAGATGGTGTTTGAAAGAAGGAGCACTTAGCATCAGAAGTGTGGCATCAGGTGGGTGGCAGCATCAGAATAGTAGCTGAGGCAGGTAGCCAGAAGAAACCGGTCTCTTTTGTGAAAGTGTTGGTGTGGCACCATGGATGATCTAGTCTGATGCATCAGGCATTGGTGGGTGGAAATCCTGGCTGATCCATCCCTGATTCATCTTGTCAAAGGTCAGTCTCTCCACATTTTGGGTGGACAGGCAAGTTCTTCTTGGGGTAACTATGGCCCCCGCCACACTAAACACCCGCTCTGATGCCACACTACTGGCTGGGCAGGACAGCTTTTCCAGGGAAAACTTTGCTAGTTTCTAATACACTAATACACACTAAAAAGAGCTGTCATTTTTTCACTTCAACACACAACGGCTAATAAGCCCTTTTTCTTTTTCCCCACTAATACACGCCAAAAAGGGCTTTAGAACATATAACTGCACCGCTGAACGGCAAATAGATTTTTCTTTTGCCACTAATACATGACAAAAAGGTCTGTAATTTTCGCACTTCACCACACAACGGCTAATAAGCCCTTTCCCCCCCACTAGTACAAGCCATAAAATAGTTTAGAACATATAACTGCACCGCACAAGGGCAAATAAGACATAAAAATATTTCCTTGTAATAAACCCTGTTAATAAACAGCACTTGCACCCCAATAACAAGAACGGTTTGCTGGAATTACAGAGCTGTATAATGGCAATTTGGGTCCCCAGTCAGTGTAGCAAGGCGTAATAGGATTGTTCCTATTACCCAGGCTGTAACCTCCCCTACTGAACCCTGTTCTACATAAATGCTGCAGAATGATTCCTCCCTATCCTTTCCCTACACCTTGAATAATCTTTCCCTGCACTTGTAAATCATTTTTTCTCACACTGTCCCTAGCGCCTGCTGACGTCTCCCCCTGCACTAAGTACACGGGAAATTGGCAGAATCCAAGAGGGATTGAGGAAAGTTATAGGGCTGTGACATCACAGGGCTTGCTGGCTGCTGATTGGCTGCATGGATGGCATTATGGGTGATCCTGCCTTCCCAGAGTTCCTTGCTCCATGTCCTGACACGTGCAGCAGCCATTTTAGGAAAAAATGCAATTCGTTACCACGAAGCATGAGAAAATTCGGATTCAGTGAGTATCGAATTTTTCCTGAAATTCGGATCGAATTCCACTTAGTCAACTTTGATTCGCTCATCTCTAATTCTGTCCTTAACACTGCACTAAACACAATGGCAGTAAGGCCTCGTCCCCAAATCGCATCCCCTTTTTAATCACGTAAACTTAGCCAGTATTTTTTTGTTTGAAAAGGTGGCAGCCCTACCTGTAGTATAGTACCTGTCCCCAGTATTTATAATGTCCTCTGCAGTGCCCTCTATTTATAATGCCCACCATAGTGCCCCTAGTATTTATAATGCCCTCTACAGTACCCACTGTAGTTATAATGCTCCATTAGTGCCTCAAGTATTTATAATGCCCCCTATAGTAATACAGTTGTGTTCAAAATTATTCAACCCCCCTGAAATTGAGTGTTTTGGCCAGTTTGACATTGATTTTGATCATTTCAGTCATCTGGTTTACAATTAAATTAAAGAGGCCCTTGTAAGTCAGACAAATATAACATACCATTTATAATGAAATAACCACAAATGTCTTTTCTGTGCTCACATCATTATCAGTTTTATCCAACCCCCAAGTGACATTCAATCTTAGTCCTTAGTACAACATCCTTCTCCAGGTATAACAGCTTTTACACGTGAAGCATAGCTTGACACAAGTGCCTTGCAGCGATCTACGGGTATCTTCGCCCATTCTTCATGGGCAAAAGCCTCCAGTTCAGTCACATTCTTAGGCTTGCGCGCTGCAGCTGCTTTCTTTAAGTCCCACCAGAGGTTCTCAATCGGATTTAAGTCTGGTGACTGCGATGGCCACTTCACAATGTTCCAGCCTTTAATCTGCAGCCATGCTCTAGTGGACTTGGAGGTATGCTTGGGATCATTGTCCTGTGGAAAGGTCCAACGCCTCCCAAGCCTCAGGTTTGTGACGGACTGCATCACATTTTCATCCAATATCTCCTGGTACTGAAGAGAATTCATGGTACCTTGCACACGCTGAAGCTTCCCTGTACCTGTAGAAGCAAAACAGCCCCAAAGCATGATTGACCCCCGCCATGCTTCACAGTAGGCAAGGTGTTCTTTTCTTCATAGGCCTTGTTCTTCCTCCTCCAAACATAGCGTTGATCCATGGGCCCAAACAGTTCTAATTTTGTTTCATCAGTCCACAGAACACTATCCCAAAACTTTTGTGGTTTGTCCACATGACTTTTGGCATACTGCAGTCGACTCTTCTTATTCTTTGGAGACAGCAAGGGGTGCGCCTGGGAGTTCTGGCATGGAGGCCTTCATTACGCAGTGTGCGCCTTATTGTCTGAGCTGAAACTTCAGTACCCGCGATCTGACAAATCTTTTTCAGTTCCTCAGCAGTCACACGGGGACTTTTCTCCACTTTGCGCTTCAGGTAGCGCACAGCAGTCGAAGTCAGCATCTTCTTTCTGCCACGACCAGGTAGCGTTTCAACAGTGCCCTTTGCCTTGAATTTGCGAATGATGCTTCCTATGGTGTCTCTTGGTATGTTTAACATCTTTGCAATCTTCTTATAGCCATTGCCCTTCCTGTGAAGAGAAATCACCTCTTCTCTTGTCTTCCTGGACCATTCTCTTGACTTCACCATGTCTGTAAACACACCAGTAAATGTCTAGAAGGAGCTGAGTATCACAGTCATTTTACATCTGCCTAATTGGGGCTTATTCTGCTTGATTGCTGCTCCTTGACATCCACAGGGGTTTTCAATACCTGATCGAAAACACTTGAATGAACCTCTGTTACTAAGAGTGGTCGTCTTTAAGGGGTTGAATAATTGTGTCAATGAAGAAATCACAAAAAAAACATTTAATACTGTATTACAAAAACAATTGATGTCATTTTAGTTGCATTTGGTTCTTTAAAAAGTCCTTGTAAGATTTAATTCTGAACACAATTACAAATGTGCACTAAATTCCCTAAAACCCTTTACAGCATTGGGGGTTGAATAATTTTGAACACAACTGTAATTTCCCCTGTAGTGCCCCCAGTATTTATAATGTCCTCTGTAGTGCCCCCTATTTATAATGACCACCATAGTGCCCCCAATATTTATAATGCCCTCTACAGTACCCACTGTAGTTATAATGCCCCATTAGTGCCTTGAGTATTTATAATGCCCCCTATAGTAATAATTTCCCCTGTAGTGCCCCCTGTATTTATAATGTCCTCTGCAGTGCCCCCTATTTATAATTCCCACCATGACCCAGCGGCGGAACTCTGAGGAATACTCGGCTACAGAGCGTCTTCCCTGCCGTAGACTGTGCAGCCTAGCCTCGGCCGTCGTCGGCCGGTTAGGGTCGGTTAGGGTCGTCGAACACTTGGCTCATGGCTGTGGTGAAGTTGTCTAGGTTATTCAATACGAGACTGTGGGATTCCACATATGGGGATGCCCATGCCAGGGCCTCATCAGTTAGAAGGTTGATGATGAACAGGATCTTCTTTCTGTCTGAGGTAAAAGAGCCCGGCTGCATCTGAAAGTAAATACGGCACTGGTTGAGGAACCCCCGAAATTGGTTCCGATCGCCGTTAAACTTTGACGGGAGAGGCATGCGGGTGTCGGTGACCGCGCCGCGTACGTCCAGTAGTTGACGCTGCAAGTTGATAATTTCCCTCTGTTGGCTCTGGATTGCGCCTTTAAGTTGAGTAATTTCCTCTTGGGCAGTGGTGCCAAACTCCTGAAGTTCGGAGACCTGCTTGCGCAGAGTGGCCATTGCGGACTCCATGGTAGGGCTGGTTATTCTGTAACGGTCCTTGGCTCACCTGAGTCAGAGGACAGCCGGCTGGTGGTTGGAGTCCAGTGGCAAAGACCCACAGAAGCAGGAGGCAGGTAGCGTGGTCGATCAGTCCAGGTCGGCAGTAGAAATGGCAGCGAGGTAACAGCAAGAGTAGACAGAGGCGTGGTCGGTGGAAGGCAAAGGGTCAATGCAGGCGGCAGTTCAGCGAGGTCAAACGGTCCGGGTCGGCAACAACGGTAAACAGCAGTAGTCGTGGAGGAGCAGAGAGGAAGCTTGCTACAGGCTTGGAGGCACAATAACCAGCAGAGGTCTGGTGCTAGAGGCTGGGCTTATAAAGGGGAAGTAACAGGTGCACGGAATCAAGACTGATGAACAAGAGTAGGCTGGAGCAAGATAGATCAAAGAGTTCAGCAGGAGGAAAAGTCCAGAAGGGCTGGTAGTCTAGTGGCTAGAGATACCGCCTGGGACATGACTGGTCACAGGTTCGATTCCTGACACATAATGTGGAGGTGGCAGCAGCATCAGGAGACCACAGAGTGGTGACAGAGTGGGGAGGTGGGTGGCAATACTAGTACCAGCTGAAGATGGTGTTTAAAAGAAGGAGCACTTGGCATCAGAAGTGTGGCGTCAGGTGGGTGGCAGCATCAGAATAGTAGCTGAGGCAGGTAGCCAGAAGAAACCGGTCTCTTTTGTGAAAGTGTTGGTGTGGCACCATGGATGATCTAGTCTGATGCATCAGGCATTGGTGGGTGGAAATCCTGGCTGATCCAAGCCTGATTCATCTTGTCAAAGGTCAGTCTCTCCACATTTTGGGTGGACAGGCAAGTTCTTCTTGGGGTAACTATGGCCCCCGCTGCACTAAACACCCGCTCTGATGCCACACTACTGGCCGGGCAGGACAGCTTTTCCAGGGAAAACTCTGCTAGTTTCTAATACACTAATACACACTACATAGAGCTGTCATTTTTTCACTTCAACACACAACGGCTAATAAGCCCTTTTTTTTTTCCCCACTAATACACACCAAAAAGGGCTTTAGAACATATAACTGCACCGCTGAACGGCAAATAGATTTTTCTTTTGCCACTAATACATGACAAAAAGGTCTGTAATTTTCGCACTTCACCACACAACGGCTAATAAGCCCTTTTCCCCCCACTAGTACAAGCCATAAAATGGTTTACAACATATAACTGCACCGCACAAGGGCAAACAATACGTATAAATATTTCCTTGTAATAAACGTGTTGTCCTGACACGTGCAGTAGCCATTTTAGGAAAAAATGCAATTCGTTACCGCGAAGCGTGAGAAAATTTGGATTCAGCGCGAATCTAATTTTTCCTGAAATTGCTTAACAGTAGAATTCCACTTAGTCAACTTTGATTCGCTCATCTCTAATTCTGTCCTTAACACTGCACTAAACACTATGGCAGTAAGGCCTCGTCCCCCAAATCACATCCCCTTTTTAATCACGTAAACTTAGTCAGTATTTTATTTGTTTGAAAAGGTGGCAGCCCTACCTGTAGTATAGTACCTGCCCCCAGTATTTATAATGTCCTCTGCAGTGCCCTCTATTTATAATGTCCACCATAGTGCCCCCAGTATTTATAATGTCCTCTGCAGTGCCCTCTATTTATAATGCCCACCATGCCAGTATTTATAATACCCTCTACAGTGCTCCCTGTAGTTATAATGCCCCTTTAGTGCCCCAAGTATTTATAATAATGCCCCCTATAGTAATAATTTCCCCTGTAGTGCCCCCTGTATTTATAATGTCCTCTGCAGTGCCCCCTATTTATAATTCCCACCATAGTGCCCCCAGTATTTATAATGCCCTCTACAGTGCCTCCTGTAGTTATAATGACCCTTTAGTGCCCCAAGTATTTATCATGCCCCCTGCTGTGCCCCCTATAGAGATATTTTCACCTGTAGTGTCCCCAGTATTTATAATGTCCTGTGCAGTGCCCCCTATTTATAATGCCCACCATAGTGCCCCCAGTATTTATAATGCCCTCTACAGTACCCCCTGTAGTTATAATGCCCCATTAGTGCCTCAAGTATTTATAATGCCCCCTATAGTAATAATTTCTCCGATAGTGCCCCCTGTATTTATAATGTCCTCTGCAGTGCCCCCTATTTAAAATGCCTACCATAGTGCCCCCAGTATTTATAATGCCCTCTACAGTGCCTCCTGTAGTTATAATGCCCCATTAGTGCCTCAAGTATTTATCATACCCCTGTGCCCCCTATAGTAATAATTTCTCCGATAGTGTCCCCAGTATTTATAATGTCCTGTGCAGTGCCCCCTATTTATAATGCCTACCATAGTGCCCCCAGTATTTATAATGCCCTCTACAGTACCCACTGTAGTTATAATGCCCCATTAGTGCCTCAAGTATTTATAATGCCCCCTATAGTAATAATTTCCCCTGTAGTGCCCCTGTATTTATAATGTCCTCTGCAGTGCCCCCTATTTATAATGCCTACCATAGTGCCCCCAGTATTTATAATGCCCTCTACAGTACTCCCTGTATTTATAATGCCTCTTTGGTGTCCAACGTATTTATCATGCCCTTGCTGTGCCCCCTGTTAGTAATAATTTCCCCTGTAGTATCCCCAGTATTTTATAATGCCCTCTGCAGTACCCCCTGTAGTTATGAGGCCCCCAGTAGTGCTGACAAAACAAAAAACATACTCACCCGACTACCACTCCATGCCATCATCTGTGCTGCAGCCCACAGTTGCCTGGTACAGATGGTCACAATGATGACATCACCAGGCCCTTTTAAAAATTTAGTTTGTGCAGGTTTTTTATAAATTTGGGAATGGTGTAGACTGGCTTTCAATGTGCACGCGAAGCTCATGGAGAAAAGAGCTAGCGAAACAATCAGGAAGGGTGGGGGGGGGGGCGTTAAACATCTCTGACTTCACTGACCGCTGGCTTCCTGCTAATCTCAATGTCTGCGTTGTGCCATTCCGCTACTATTCCTACGAGAAGTTTATGAATGAATTTCAAGTAGTCTTAAATCAAAGTCAATTTGAGTGTTACCCGTTGGGGGTGTCTGACAATTCTAGTAAGAATAATAGAGGAAAGGCACAACATTAAGTAGTATCAAAAGATGCTACAGACATGGGGAATACAAGCAGCGTACAGACATGTCAGGAGAGGTGACAGGTCCCCTAAGTCGTCCGGTGGTCTGCAAACACTCTATTGTTCCTATAATTTCTTCAGTACTTGTTATGTAGACTTTTTATATTGCTCATTATCCTGGATAGTGACACCTGCCCTAAGGCTACTGAAGATGTAAAAATACACCATAACTAGCTTAAATTAATCATACGGGGCCCGGAGGCATGACATGCTTGCAGTTTAGCAGAATAGCTAGCATTTTCCATGAGGTGATATGAGCTTTTCACCCCAGTCGGGGGCCGCAGTTGACAGCAGGGCCTATGGCTCTTTCTCACCATTCACGCTCATAGGCTATAGGCAGGGGCGGACTGGGGACTTAAAGTGGCCCTGGAAAAAAATACTAAAAGTGGCCCCTTTTTGTAGGTCCAACACAAGTAGGCAGGTCAGCAATACCATATTGTGGCACATTATACCATCCCAACAGAGCCAAATACATCCCCAAAAACTTCCACCGGCCGACAGTGAGGAGGGCTGAGGCGACCCCCTGTAAAGCCTCATTCACATAGTCAGTGTTCGGTCAGTGTCTGCGATCAGTGATTGTGAGCCAAAGCCAGGATTGGAGCCTCCACAGACATAAGGTATAAGGGAAAGATCTGCACCCGTTCTGTGTTTAGAGCCGCACCTGGTCTTGGCTCCAAGTCACTGATGGAAATCACTGATCGAACACTGACGTGTGAATGAGGCATAGGCAATCTGCCCCTGGCTACAGGCCACTAGGCCGGAAGCCCATGAAGCAGTAGAATAATGCAATGTCCCGAATTGATGACATCAGCACAACCTCCTGAGCTGGGTCTCAGGCTGCGCAAAGACGTCATCACAGTCGCCTGGGGTCTTGGACGGAGCATAAGGTCAGCATGATGTCTTAAGTGACAGCCAGACTTCCCATAAGGAAGTCAGAGATGGCTACCACCCCGCCACCTCCTTGACTGTTGTTGCGGTAGTTTTTCTCTTTATGAGCGTCATGTGCGCAGTGTACGCAAAAAAACGGCAAGTCTATGTCATCTTCGAGCTTGTTAAAAAAAGTTATCACTTTCAAACCTGCATGTGCTAAAGAAAAACAAAAAAAAGTTCCTGGTGATGTCATCGCGACCAGGACACAGGCAGGAAAAGGCCTATGGACTGTATCGCAGATGGCGGTGTGGAGCGGGAGCCAGGTGAGTATTATATTTTTTTTTTTCAGCACTACTGGGAGGGCGTTCTTGAACTGGTTAAACAGAATTTTATGTAAATAAAGTATAATCAAACACTGCTCACAGCTGAGGGTTTGCTACAATTGTATCAAGTTTAGACAATCCACTGTGAGCTAAAGACAGCAGCAGCACAAAACTTTCTCCTGTCCTGCTTGTTACAATGTATCAGTCTGGATTCCAAATCCTAAAACGAAAAGGCTTAATACAATAGTAGCAAACCCCTCAGCTGTGAGAATATTAGGCTTGTCTACTAGGAATGTTTCCACACAGTGACAGCAAGCAGAAGTCTTGAACCACAAAGTCTATCAGAAAAATGCAGAACTTTTCCTTGTTAATGGAAGGTCTGTCAGTTTTTGGGACATTTGGGGCTACTAATATCTTTTCACCAATTTTTGGCATTAAAAAAAAATAAAAGTTGCAACTTGCAACCTTTTAAATGCCTGTCCCCCAGCAAACTTATCATTGATGCCTGAAAACAGGTGTAAAAGAGGAGCAAAAACTCCTCCCATCCTTCGGCAGCGCAGAGGGGAGCGAAGACCTGCATAAAAAGACGATCTTAGTAAATGGCCCCCATTGGATCTGCCAAGGCATAAATTTGGGGTTCTCTGTCTGCCATTGTTTCATTTTGTGGACACTATGGCTAGCTATGTTTTAAAAACACTGGGGGTCATTTATCAAAGACTGGCTGTTTCGCTGGTCTTTGATACCCCGTGTGCTGTGTAATTTATAATGAGACGCATGACTCGTCATAAATTAGGTTCATCCCGCGGGTAGTCTGTGTGCCTGGAGTAAAAACCACTCCAGTCTCTGATGGCAGTTCTTTTTCACCAACATTTACTTCCGTGTCTAGGAGTAAATGTGAGAGAATTTGTCGGGGCTGCCGGGGGTGTGAGCCTCCGCGCAAGCGCAGTACCACGGCACGGCGCCTCAGCGCAAGTGCAGTACCAGGGCATGAGCATTGACTCATGGACGTGCGCACGGACACAGACAGTCCGCACGTGCGCAGTGTGAGGGTAAAGAGATTTAACAAGACAAAGGACTGTCAGATCTCCTTACCCCTTAGAGCGCACGCGCGGATTGTAAAATCTCCTCACCCTCACTACACAGCGTGCTTCAGATTCATTGCTGGCTGGCCTCGATCAGGATCAGGTCAATCTCTCTATGCTCCTAGCAAAAGTCACAAAAAGGGGTCTTGCTACTTTTTTTTACGGGTGCTAGTAAATGACCCCAATTGTGTCCACCATTGCATCATTTCGTGGTTAGTCTGGCTGGCCCTGTTATGGGGGGCATACTGGCTGATATTTCCATTGGGACACTGAGGCTGACACTAAGTCGGTGGCATGTGGGTGCCTCGGTATGTGTGATGGAAGATCTTTGGTTGCAATTGCTGTGGGAGGCACTGTTACTGGCATTGTGATGGAGGCATTGTGGCTAGTGTGGCAGGCACAGTTATGGTGGCACCGCAACCAGCACTGCCGATGCTGCACTGTGGTTTGCAATGATATGGGGGTCCGGCAGCAGAATTTATTACAGGGGCATTGTGGCTGATAAATCTGAGCTGCATGATGTACTTTGCACCATACGCCAGATCCTCAGGTAATGAATCTCATTTCTAGTCTTCTGCGTAAAACAACATTCCCTTCGTCACTGAAGCTTGTATTGTTACTTACCGTCCCACATGCCTCATGTAATTTCTGAGCAGGGTGTAACCACAGGTTTTCTTAGAAACAGGGGTGTAGGGTAATATAATGTGGCTCAAGTACTAATCAAGTCCAAAAAAGTCTGCCTTTCTATAATCACTATAGTGTTAGCCAACAATAGGGAAGAGAAGAGGAGTAGATCGAGGAGCGCTCCAGTTAAAAAGCCTCTGTCAGCATGATCAACCCTATAAAAACAAGGGTACTGCCTGGTAGGGTCGATCATGCCGATTAAAACGATACTTTTCTTTTGTCTGTATGCTAAACAGCTGCAGAGATATCTGTGTTTGTTGTCCATATGCAAATTGGCTTATTGGAGCACCAGGGGGCAGGGCTGAATCCTTGGAGCACTGCTTTTGTAACTCCCCTGTGCTCTGCACACTCCCCCTTTCCCTTGATTAACAAGGCTAGACATCAGCATGCTGAGGGCTGAGCTTTGTCCTAGCATATACATATCATCTACACTACTTACTATAGTCTTACCATGTTGAGAATAGAGGTTTTCTATTCTTAGAAAACTAATATATTTTCTGGTTTATTAACAGGCACGCGACATGATTATAAAGAAACCAGTTATACGTATTAGCTTTCTAAGCACACAAAACCCATTATTCTCAATATTATAAGGCTGTAGTCTGAAGGTAAGTCATTTTGTATACTTAGAAAGCTAATCATATTAAAAGTTTCATTATAATTATATATTGTGCATGTAAATACACCAGTAATGTATTAGCTTTCTAAGTATAGAAAATCTTTATTCTCAATATAGTATGGCTATAAATATGGGATAATGGGGTACAGATTAATAACATACTGACACTTTGGGTGCAAGATAATGACTAACTGGCACGGGGTACAGGATAATTACAAACTGACACTAGGGGTACAGGATAATGACACACTGACATTTGGGGTACAGGATAATGACACTGACACTTGGTGTACAGAACAATGACACGCTGAAACTTGGGGTACAGGATAATAAAAGGGGAATCACTTAGAAAGCATATGGGAAAGAAGTATGCCTCTCGTTAGCCGCCTGTTCTCAGGTCTAGAGGTACCAGTGTAGACCCCTACACAGATACAAGCAGTGGGGGTATATACCTGGTGTATATATATATATTGTCCTTGTGTAATACACAGTGTGACATGTTCTTTATACACAGTAGACCTTGTGGGTCAGTGTTTTACTACGTCCGCTCTGGACTGTGGACCCGCAGGTTAATGATACACAGTAAACACAGGACACAGTGTAAGGCACAGGTGAGTATTAATCCCCCAAAGCAGATAATTGTCAAGATGAGACACAACATGGAGAACCCTGGTCACTCAATAACTTTGAGGAACTAGTCTGAAGTAAATACAGTCCAGTGATGAAGGATGAGAATTCCCATCTTCTACCCTGCGGACTCTGTTATACCCCCATCACTGTCTCCCCCGAGTGCTCACTATGTTTGGTTCCATGTTAAGTCCCCAACACACGAGGCAATCGTCTTCCTTCAGATATTCAGGATCTTCTCATTCCCCAACCTGACTGGTCCCACATGATGTCCTTAAACAGTATCTTATCATCTACAGGGGTGAAGCCACAGGGAGTGTGGAGATAGAACTCCTGAGGAATGTAATGTATGTACACAGTGACTGCACCAGCAGAATAGTGAGTGCAGCTCTGGAGTATAATACAGGATGTAACTCAGGATCAGTACAGGATAAGTAATGTAATGCATGTACACAGTGACTGCACCAGCAGAATAGTGAGTGCAGCTCTGGAGTATAATACAGGATGTAACTCAGGATCAGTACAGGATAAGTAATGTATGTACACAGTGACTCCACCAGCAGAATAGTGAGTGCAGCTCTGGAGCATAATACAAGATGTAACTCAGGATCAGTACAGGATAAGTAATGTATGTACAGTGATTGCACCAGCAGAATAGTGAGTGCAGCTCTGGAGTATAATACAGGATGTAACTCAGGATCAGTACCGGATAAGTAATGTATGTACACAGTGACTGCACCAGCAGAATAGTGAGTGCAGCTCTGGAGTGTAATACAGGATGTAACTCAGGATCAGTACCGGATAAGTAATGTATGTACACAGTGACTGCACCAGCAGAATAGTGAGTGCAGCTCTGGAGTATAATACAGGATGTAACTCAGGATCAGTACAGGATAAGTAATGTATGTACACAGTGACTGCACCAGCAGAATAGTGAGTGCAGCTCTGGAGTGTAATACAGGATGTAACTCAGGATCAGTACAGGATAAGTAATGTATGTACACAGTGACTCCACCAGCAGAATAGTGAGTGCAGCTCTGGAGTATAATACAGGATGTAACTCAGGATCAGTACCGGATAAGTAATGTATGTACACAGTGACTGAGCCTCTATGATGATGTGGTGCTCTTGGACATGTCACTGCTGAAACTAGTGAATGGCTGCAGTGGTGAACTGACCACAGATATTTCACATAGGAACGTAAACCGCAAAACCCCCGACATTGGATCGGAGCGCCAAACACTTTCAGAGCCATAACTAAAATTGCCTTGGACAAGCCCTTTAAGACTCTTGGGCAGCGTGGAGCAGTTTGTATTCTCATGTCACCAGCTGAGCGTGTCATAATCTTTGCAATGAACTGTGACGGGTTTAGCACATTTTAGCCAATTCTGCGGGATGATAATGAATGGAGGACTTGTTGTGCAGCGATCACATGACATGAAGTGTAGCTTTTAAAGTTACATCTGAAGACAAGGGGTTAATCAGATCATCATCCTGTCACCATCCCTCAGGATACGTAAGTAAAAAGGACCAAGCAAGACCAAGACCGGGCCATTTACCCCTGACCAGGAGCATTTTCATTTTTTTTTTTTTTAGCCTGTGTCCTTTTTTCCGTTTGGTTATGTAAATAATTTAAATAATTTTTGCATTTTTTTTTTTCAGTAATACATGGGGCTTTATTTTTTATGTCGTTTTTATTTTAGTATTTTTCGTTTTTTATTTTTCATAATAGGAAACATTTTTAAAAAAGTTTAAAAATTTTGCTAATTGCACAAACGGCAAGTGGAATATTTTTTTATTAAGACCCCTTTCCATAACGAACATTTTGAAATATGGGATATATGGGTTATGGTCACTAGGGCCAGGGCTAGAATTTGTGGTGTGATATGTGATGGCCAGGGACGGATTGACCATAGACCTTACAGGGAAATTTCCCGGTGGGCCAATGCCCAGGGGGCCGCCTGAGTCCGCCTCCGGGCTGGCCAGTAGTAGTTTTTTGGGGATGTATTTTGTGCTGCTGGCAGTATTTTTTGATGGACTGTGGCATTTGGGTGGTATAATGTGCCATAATATGATATTGCTGGCCCTGCTTTCCATCAATTTGGACCCGACTACAAAACGGGGCCAATTTTAGTATTTTTTTCCAGGGCCACTTTAGGTTCCCAGTCCGCCCTTGGTGATGGTGGTTTTTATTTTTGCGTTTTTTTTTTTTTTTCTTTTCATTTTGTTTACACTTTGTGCCCCTCATAAAACCATACAAATCCTTTGGGGACATTTAACTGTACATTTTTTTAAATTTCATGCTGATTTCTTCTGTAACTGTGGCTGACATATTATTTGCAGTAAGGCCTCATGCACACAAATGCATTCATTTTGCCGTCCACAAATGACAGATCTGCAAAATACGGATACCATCCGTGTTGCATCCACATTTTTTTTGCATTTTGCGTTAAAACGTTTGAAAACGGACTTCATTTGCAAACGGATCCGTTTGCAGATCCATTTGACAATTCTATTGAAATAACGGATCCGTCTCTCTAGTGTCATCCGTAAAAACGGATCCGTTATTTATTATTTTACAATTTTTAAAGGTCTGCGCATGCGCAGGGTGGAAGAACGGATCCGTTAATGGGTCAATTTTCAATGTCGGATCCGCCCTTAATGTATTTCAATGGAAGTGCATTTTTGGACGGAGATAAAAATACAACATGCTGTGCTTTTATCTGCGTCCAGAAAACGTGAACTGAAGATAAACTGATGCAAACTGAACGAATTGCTTTCCATTCAGAATGCGTTAGGATAAAACTGATCCGTTTTTTTCTGGTATTGAGCCCCGAGGACGGAACTCAATGACGTAAAACTTTGACGCTAGTGTGAAAGCACCCTAAAACGCTCAGATTAGGTGAAAGACTCCATTTAAGCTCCCCCTAGTGGTGGCTACAAGCAGCCAGAATTGTATCATTTGCCTCAACATGTCTCAGGTGAGATTTGGTCTGACTCCCTGTCCAAAGGAGAACATCCTTTTTATTTCCTCTGCCATCTGGACCAAACATGTCTGTTTATTACTACCGCCTGCGTTTCCATCTTAATTTTCTCCTTATAATTTGCATTTTACAAAATAAGTGTGACTTTACTAGGATGAGTTCTGTGAAATGCGTGCAGCCGCGACATATTGCATATTTAGCAAGCCGGTATTACAAAGCTAATATATATATATAGTCTTCTGGGTGACATGTTTTCAAGGCACAAGATTTACTGCTTTAATTAAAAGCGATTAACCCTTTCATGACCAGGTGATTTTTTCATTTTTGTTTTTCCCTCCCTGCCTTCTCGGAGCTATAACTTTTTTATTTTTCCGTTCACACAGCCGTATGAGGGCTTGTTTTTTTTTTTTCAGACGGGTTGCAGTTATCGAATGGCACCATTTATTATTGCATATAATGTAGCTGGAAAGCCGGAAATTGTTTTTTCAAATGGAGTGGAATTGGAAAAAAAAAACACTATTAACCCACAGTTTTAGGCTCCATTCACACGACCGTATGTTGTCCGCAAAAAAACTGATCCGTTTTTTTGCGGACAGTTCAGCATGTCCGCAAAAAAAACGATTGCATTCCGTTTTTTTGTTGATCCATAGACTACAATAGGGTCATGTCCTGATTTTTACTGACAAGTATAGGACGTGCTTCATTTTTTTTGCTGAACCGTGCGATGGAAGAAAAGGGCCCCATAGAAGTGAATGGGACAGCATCTAATCCGCAAAAAAACGGATACTTTTTTTGCAGAGAACATACGGTCGTGTGAATGGAGCCTTATGGGTTTTGTTTTCACGGCGTAACTGAGCCATGCTCTTCATTCTCTGGTCAGTACGATTACAGCAATATCATATTTATATTGTGTTTTAATGAATGATTTTTCCTTTACTTCGCCATATTCTGACCCCCCATTTTTTACACAGTATTTATGTCTATGAAGCTGTGCGAAGCAATCAGCAATTTTTATTGATACTTTTTTTAAATGTACATGACTTTTTCATTCAATTTTTAGGGGGAGGTGATAGGGAAAGGGGTTTATTTGAAAAATAAAATAAAATTATATATATATAAATTTTCCCTTAAACGTTTTTGATTCATATTAAGTCCCCTAACCTCCGGCACTCCAGCTGTGGTGAAACTATGACTCTCAGCATGCTCCATTCATTTCTATGGAGTTCAGAAAGTGTGCATCTTGGGAGTTGTAGTTTTACCACAGCTGGAGTGCCGGAGGATAGCCATCACAGCCTTAGGGGATCTAAACATGAGATCATTAGATCACTTCTCCTATAGACTACAACGAATTACCTTTGAAGCCTATGAAACATTCAATACATTCCTATGGAGCCCTGCTTGTGAATTATCGCTGTGGTAGCCTTGGATTCTTAGAGGTACAGAGGCTACTACAACAAATGAACGGCTCCCCTGAACGCTGAGTGGGGGAACAGTTCTCAGGCCGGAGAGAAAAGCTGCCTTAGATGCCATGGTTACCGCTGACCACATCATCTTAGGGCTTAAATGTCTGCGATCAGCGTTATCACCGATTGCAAACATTAGCCTCAATTGTTTGTTGTGTGAAATAGCAGAAACCCTTAGGCTACGTTCACACGACGACAATTGTCGCGCGACAAAAGTCGCGCGACAAATAGGGCACAACTTCACTGCAACATTTGTCGCGCGACATTTTGTCGCACACAATGTCGCGGGCCAATTTTTATAATGGGAGTCTATGGTGTCGCATTGCGAAATGCGACACGACAGTTGCAGAAAAACCCATCCGGGATGGATTTTTTCCAACTGTCGTGTTGCAGTCGCAGCATGTCGCATGTCGCAATGCGACACCATAGACTCCCATTATAAAAATTGTCGCGCGACAAATGTCGTCGTGTGAACGTAGCCTTAAGCCTCCTTCCCATAAGAGCAGGCGCCATCTTTTCAGACCCAGCTTCCGGAGATCGGGAAAGGGGTATTCCAGTTTTGGAAAGCTATCCTCTATCCACAGGATAGGGGGTAACTATTAAACTAGGGGGGTCCTACCACTGGGACCCCCCACATGCCCAACCTGCCATTTCAGACCAGTACCCCCACTAATCTAATAGTTATCCCCTAACCTATACTGATATACATTGATCAGCCATAACATTAATATTGTGGAAGTCTTCTATGTGCTGCTGTCACGGTCCCTCCAGTGACAGGGGTCAGAAGATCTAAGAGACTGGCTGCACGTGATGTTATCTGACAGTCCCTTTGGTTTCACTTTGTTCAATGTTGTTGCTGGTCATGACCACATCTCTTGTCTCAGGTGTAGATCAAGTGATCATTCCAACTCCTATTTAGTGTGGCCTCGCCCATCAGGCTATGCGGTTGATAGCTCCTTTTGTCTGTGGAAGCACTGGTGTTTGTTCTCCTCTGAGTTCCTGTTCGTCCACATACTTTGGAGTTAAGTGTCATATCTTCTTATTGTTTGTTTGCGGTTTTTCCCTTCCCTTTTGGTATTAGGCCTGAGGGGGTCCCCTGTTCCTTCAGCTGGGAAGGAACAGGTCACCTTTTGTCCTGACTCTGTTTCCAGGGCCCTGTAGGGTGAGACAGGGCCTTAGACTACGGTGTATGAGCATTCCTACCATCGAGGTCTGTTCATACTGTTAGCAGTCAGGGCACGGTTTAGGGACTTACCAGGTGGTGACCTTTTCCCTAGTCTCCAGGCCTAGTACCTTACCCCCCTTCCTCCTGTGTTCAGTGTGGAGTGTATTCCCCACACCGCAGTGTGACAGCTGCCATGACTACTCTGATCTGTCAAAGCATAAACTCCACAAGACCGGTGTGCGTCTAGTGGTATCTGGCACCAAGACTATAGCTTTGGTAGTATTGGATGATAGTATTGGTAGTATTGGACTATAGTATTGGTAGTATTGGCCATAGTAGGAGAGTATCGCAATCCTTCCGCGGCTAGTCTTCTTCCTATAGTGCACCTGGCGCCATCTGTTCCCCAGGAAAGTGACGCGCACACGCACCCGGCCATCCACATGATTTAACGTGATTCCTCAGACCAGGTCGCCTCCTTCTTATAGTGCACCTGCTGCCATCTCTTACACGCCCAGCTGTCCATGTGCTGTAAAGTGATTCATCCGACCAGGCCGCCATTGCTCCAAGGTCCAGTCCTGATGCTCACGTGGCCATTGTTGGCACTTTTAGCAGTGGACAAGAGCCAGCATGGACGCTCTGACTGGTCCACAGCCATGCCACCCATACACAGCTGCGATGTCCTGTGTGATGTGACACCTATCATTGCCAGTAATGACGTCAGCAGTTTATATTTCTTTGGGATTAGACCAGGTAGGCTAGTCTTTGCCCTTACACATCAATGAGCCTTGGGCGGCCAAGACCTGGTTGTCAGTTGTCCTTCTTTGAACCTCTTTCAGTAGGTACCAGGGGCGGATTGGCCATAGAACCTACAGGGAAATTTTCCGGTGGGCGAAGCCTAGGGGACCACCAAAGCCCTCTTGATGGCCGCAGGCCAGGTACATAATGATCTGATGCTCAGCGGCCACAGGTGCCCTTCTAAACTCAACTGTATTACTGTCCTCATGATGGTGATACAGTTGTATACTGTGGTTGGGGTGGCAGTATTTTATGCTGCACCATGCTATTTGGTTCTGTTAGGGCGGTATTCTGTGCTGCACTACGGTACTGCAGGCCTCTCCTACTTGTGTTGCCCCTCCTTCTGTCAATTTGGACCCACCTACAACATCGGGCCACTTTTAGTTTTTTAGTTTTCCAGGGCCACTTTAAGCTCCCTATCCGTCCCTGGTAGGTACCAACCGCTTCATACTGGGAACCCACCACAAGACCGATCGTTCTGGAGATGCTCTGACCCGGTCGTCCACACATATCACTTTGGCCCTTGTCACAGTTGCTCAGATCCTTACACTTGCTCATTTTTCCTGCTTCCAATATTGTCATCTCAACGTCCAAAGACCTTTAAAGGAAAATCGATCTGGAACAGTAGCAGAGGAGTTCAAGGCTGTAGCAAAGGTCACGTGTGAATGAGAACTCGGGGTGGACGATGTTTGTCCTGCATTTAGTTTCGGGTCTGTATTCATTTGGGTGTTTTATATACAAAACTAGTTATTAAAATGCCTTAGTCTGGGGGCGTGTCATTGCTTAAAGGGGTATTCAGAGTTACTTAATTTTGCTGGCACTGATCCTACAGCATCACAGACACTATCTAATGCACTTCTGTTTTCCACTTTGGAAGCGCCTTATGTAACCTGTGACATAATGTTTCCTCCTGCTCTAGTGAAGTCCCATACGACGATCACATAGCCTTGAAGGCAGAGCCCAGTATACTGGTGTCACTACTGACGTGTCGTTTAGAGGGTGCGCAGGGATTAGGCGTGAAAATAGCCCACTGACAGCTAAAGAGGTGGGCAGGAGGAGAGCACTATATCCCATTTACAAAGTACAAGGCATGATGGGAAATGTAGTCTCAGCGTGAAGCTGACATTACAGACAAGTTCCGCCCCAGCAGCCAAGCGGCGACAACAAACGGTATGAAATAAAAACGGAGATATCGCCAACTACTGAATTTTTTTTAAAGCAAATGGTCTGATCATGTTTGTTAGGCCTCTTTCACACGAGCGTGTCCGGATTAGGTCCGGATGCGTTGCGGATGCGTTCAGTAAAAACTGTGCGATTTCAAAGGCAGAGTTGTTCAATTTTTGCCGCGCGAATGCAATGCGTTTTGAAGCGTTTTTCACGCGCGTGATAAAAAACTGAAGGTTTACAAACAACATCTCCTAGCAACCATCAGTGAAAAACGCGACGCACCCGCACTTGCTTGCGGATGCAATGCGTTTTTCACGCAGCCCCATTCACTTCTATGGGGCCAGGGCTGCATGAAAAACGTAGAATATAGAACATGCTGCGATTTTCACACAACGCACAAGTGATGCGTGAAAAAAAACGCTCATGTACAAAGACACATTGAAATGAATGGGTCAGGATTCAGTGCGGGTGCAATGCGTTCACATCACGCATTGCACCCGCGCGGAAAACTCGCCCGTGTGAAAGGGGCCTTAGACCTCATACAGATGAACGTTGGGCCTAACAGTCCTTATTTTACGGATCCATAGTTCAGTTTTTTGTTTCCGTATATACTCTGTTTCCGTTACGTTTTCAGCAAAAAACATGTCTGTATTGTTTATGTCATTTGTTTTTTGGGGATCGGAAACAGGAACTAGTCAGAACTTTGGACTCTTCCCCTTTTCACACCCCCTATATAAGTTGGTCATGTGATTGTCCAGACTCCATTTTATTCAGCTTTTTGCGGCATTGAGAGCTTTGTTAGAAGTCGGTGTTTTGCTGGCATTGGTTTCTGGCTATCGCTTGTATCATGGCTGACGACTTTGAGGAAGAGTTCCTCCTGTGCTGGCTGCTTTCTCGGCACGATATACAGCAGCCAACTATGCCGAGCAGGAAGGGCCACTTCCACACGCCCTACATGGATTTACGACAGCATCCTGAGAAATGTATTGGGTTTTGTCGTACGTCTGTGAGCAGTTTTGACATTTGGTTAGCGCTGAAAGTCAATGGCGGACGGATCCGTTTTCTATTGTGTCAGAGAAAACGGATCAGTCCCCATTGAATTACATTGTGTGTCAGGACGGATCCGTCTTGCTCCGCACCACATGGCGGACAGGAAAACGTTGCAGGCAGCGTTTTGGTGTCCGCCTCCAGAGCGGACTGATGCATTCTGAGCGGATCCTTTTCTACAGTGGAAGAAACAGTGGAAGATTTAATTTCTTATTAACAAACCCAGGAAGAATATACTTACGGCCCTAAAGGGGTTGTCCCATCTCAGACGATGGGGGCATATCGCTAGGATATGCCCTCATTGTCTGATAGGTGCGGGTCCCACCGCAGGGACCCACATCTATATCGAGAACGGAGTGCCGAAAGTGAAGGAGGACGCACTGCGCATCCGCCCTCCATTCATTTGCTGGCTTGGCTTTTTCCGTCGGCCCCATAGAAATGAATGGGAGCATGGGCCGCGCATGCGCAGTACACTCCCATTCCCTTCTATGGGAGCAGAGCTTGGTGGTGGACGGACCCCGGGAAAGCTGGGGTCCTCCAGCCACAGCTCTCCCCGCTACGTTCTCGATATAGGTGCGGGTCCCAGCAGCAAAATGCCCCCATTGTCTGAGATGGGAATACCCCTTCAAATCCAATATGGGGCGCAGAAACTGCAGCTGCCGAGTGTACATATAGGGCTTTTTTTAAGCCCGCCATCTCCACTATCTCCCGTGGCCACTACTAACTCCCGCCGATATTGGTCACAGCAGGACTGCCGTCGTGTCTTGACTTTTGGAACTGTTAACATGGGGCGCTAGCATCGGTAAATAGAGAGAAGGCCGTGGCACTACTGCCAGTGCTGCTGCCTTCTTAAACAGCTGATCAGAGGGGGTCCCGGGTGTCGGACCCCCGCCAATCAGATGCTGATGATTTATCCAGGGGAATAGCTGCAGAACCCCTTTAACTTTTGAAGCATGTATATATGATTTTATATATCTAAACATAATATTATTTGACTGGCAAAATAACATATATGCTTTAAAATAGCACAAAAATGTGAAAAGTGTTGAAGACACAACATAGACTTCATACAAATTATGTTTTTTTAAGAGTTAACTGTCAAAACAAGTACTGAGGAGGAGGTACATCTTTGCAATTAATTTTAAACCTCCTGGGTGTCCCCCGCAAAAAAACGGACTACCCCTGCCTACCCTATAGCTACGCAGCTGCTTAATTCATTCGCTATCAGCACCGTACAGGTAAGGCGCTGGAGCGATATGCGAACATGACTCCTGTTCGCACGTGTAGCGGGCCTCATAGCCGACGGATCTCTGCTGTTTCATACAGCAGAGACCTGCAGGTAATTACCACTACCGGCAATAATGTCGATCTTGATAATTAAATGCTTTAGATGCCGTGATCAAGTGAGATCACGGCACCTAAATGCACGAAAATCGGCTTCCTAACAATGCCCCGTGTGGCCAATCCGGGCATCGGTAGTTAGGCTGAACACTCTCAGCCTTGCTGATAAGGCAGAAAGTAATCAGGCTGCAATTCTGCCAGATGGCAGGCCAGGATAAGAAATTAGCAAACTGGAAGTAAAATCTGATTTAAAAAATCCCTGATTGACCAAAATAAAAAAATAAAAAACATTATTAATAATCTCATATATGACACACAAAATGATCATAATCGTATAATTAAAAAATAAATACCTAAATAGCAATAAATATAAACATCATGGGTATCACCGCGACCGAAAACGTCCATACTATTAAAATAGAAAAAAAAATTCCAATACGGTGAATGGCGTAACGGAAAAAAGGGTCAAAATGGCCGATTTGATATTTTTTCATTGCTTCTCTTACCTGAAAAATGTAATAAAATGTGATCAAAAAGTCACGCACACTCCAAAATGGTATCAATAAAAAGAACAGATTGATCCGCAAAAAATTAGCCCCTAAACAGCTCAGTAGACATAAGTATAAAAAAGTTATGAGGGTCAGAATATGATGTAAAAAAAGTTGAAAATTTTTTTTACACTATTTAGACATAAAAAACCTATACATATGGGGTATAGTTTTAATCTTACTGACCCAGAGAATGAAGTGCATGGGTCAGTTTTGCCATAAACAAAGCGCCGTGGGAATAAAACCCGTAAAACGGTGGAGGAATTGTTTTTTTTTCCATTTCCACCCCATTTGGAATTTTTTTCCCGCTTCCCACTACATTTCATGGCATAATTAATGGTGGCATTAGAAAGTACTACTTGTCCCGCAAAAAATAAGCCCTCATACAGCAATGTGTCCAGAAACATAAAAAAGTTATGGCTCATGAAAATAGGGAAGAAAAATGAAAATGCAAAAACGAAAAAACCTCTGGTAGCCAAGGGGTTAAAATGTAGACACAAATAAATTGTCATAAACCAAAACTTAAAGAGGGCCTCTCACCGCTCCTGACATGTCTGTTTTAATAGCTTATTGCATTCCCCATGTAATAACAATTCTGGAGCATCTACTTTTATGTTGTGCCATTACTTTATTGCTAGCAGTCTGCAGTAAGGGTACCGAGGGGTGGTAACCAGTTGGGGGGGTGTCCCTGCACAGACTCACTCTATCCAATCAGTGCTGCCATTTTCTTTTTTTAAACTCGTTTTATTAAAGAGTAACATTAGGCATGACACTTCCAGATGCAAAAGCAGTTCTTCCTACGCAGAGGAAGCAGTGAGTGAGATTACATAGATTACACAGTGAGAGTACGAGAAGGGGGAGTATTCCCGGGCATAATCCTGCATTAGTGTGGAGTATGTACATTGCATAGTAAAAGCCAGAATCACAAAATGATCAGGAGGTGCCAGAGTCGGGTTACTCCGGCGCAGAGTACATATGCATGGGTTGTAGCGACAGATGAGACGCACACCAAGTCCCCCATACCTTATGAAATTTCTGCGGGCATTTCCTATGGATATAAACAATTCTTTCCAGGGAGACTGTGTGGTTTACAAGTGATATCCACTGATTAACCGTGGGCGTCCGTTCCGCCATCCATCTCAAGGCTACAGCCTTTCTGGCTAGAAATAACGCAGTACCAAGAAACACCCTCTGGTGGTGGTGCCACACCTCCTCATCCAGCACACCCAAAATGCAAACCTTGGGGCAAAGCGGTATGGGGGTAGAGGACATTGAGGACAGTGTCTGCAGCACTCCTTCCCAAAATCCCTGTAAGTAACGACAAGACCACATCAAGTGCCAGAAATCTGCACCAGGGGTGTGACATCTATGACAGTCGGTGTGGTGCAGTCTACCCATTTTGTGAAGTCTGGTGGGGGACAGGTAACTTCTGTGCAATATGAAGAGCTGAGTTAGTCTATTATTGGCAGAAGGGGAGACCTTGGTGGGAACCAACAGTGCCTCTTTCCAGTCCTCAGCTGTCAAGGTGGGAATAGTCAATCTCCATCTGTCTTCCACATTTAGAGGCTGGAGGGAAACCCATGCATTGAGTAGGTGTGTGTACAATGCTGATATAACGCCTTTGGGGCCCTGGGACCGCAATACACCAATTAGAGGGTAATTAGATATCCCACATTCTAGTGCCCCAAACTGTGCTGTCAAGGCGTGGCGCAACTGAAGGTAACGAAAAAACAGGGTGCGGGGCACCTCGAACTTCTCCTGAAGTTGCTGAAAGGAGCGCAGGCTCCCGTCAACATAGAGGTCAATCAATGAAAGGATCCCATGGGTCTTCCAGACACCAGAGCCCTCCAGAGACGAGAGGTGCGAGAACATAGGGTTGTCCCATAAGGGGACATCGTCCGGTATGTCCCCATAGGAGCGCATTTTCGCTGCTGTCCACACTTGGTTCGCTAGCTTATGCATTGGCAATAATTTGCCTGGTACAGCTCTAGGATCTTCCAAAACGGGCCATAGGGTGGACACGTGGAGACATTCTAGTAGGCAATACTCTGCCCCCTGAGAGTGCTCCGGGAGAGACCCAGGTGACTAGGTATTTTAGCTGACTTGCTAAGTAGTACAGGAAAAAGTCAGGCAAGGCGGCACCTCCCTGGCACTTGGGACGCTGCAGTACACTGAGAGACAATTTCCTCCTGGCTGTCCCCCATACAAAGGAAGCAGTCAGCGAGTGCAATTTAGTAAAGAATGCTCTAGGGATGGGCATGCAAGCATGTGTAAGGACATACAGGGCCTTGGGAAGTAGTACCATTTTAACAAGATTGAGCCTTCCCATCACTGAGAGGGGTAAAGATTTCCATGTTTTGAATTTATCAATGAATAAGGCCTCCATTGGGGCAATATTCTTGGCAATATATCCATGGAGATCCTTAGTAATGACAATGCCCAAGTACTTAAAATGGTCCACTACTGGTAAGTTATGAATCTGTGGCGGCCAGTTATGAGTCCAGAGGGGCATGATGGCTGATTTTGTCCAGTTTATGTGCAAGCCCGAGTAAATCCCAAAGCGTTCTATTATGCTTATGGATCTCTGTAGAGTACAGTCAGGCTCGGCCATAAAGAGGAGAAGATCATCAGCGTAGAGTCCAACTCTGTCTTCCCTATCACCCACTACCACCCCTTGGTAGGAGACATCCTGCCTAATCCTCAGGGCAAGATGTTCGATTGCCACTGCAAACAGCAAGGGTGAGAGGGGACACCCTGCCTAGTTCCCCTATGGAGTGGGAAGGACTCAGAGTGTGTGCCGTTTACCAGGATGTTCGCCTTAGGATTCTGGTATAAGGTCGCAATCCACCTGACAAACTGCGGACCGAATCCAAAACATTCCAGTATGTGTAGCAGAAACGGCCACTCCACAGAGTCAAAGGCTTTCGCCGTGTCAAGGGAGGCTAGTGCCCAAAGTCTCCCCTCCTGTGCTCCAATCTGCGCGACCGCCTGTGCCCTTCTGACATTATCAGAGGTCGTCCTGCCGGGGATAAATCCCGCCTGGTCACCATGAATGATGGAAGTGATCACTTTGTTCAATCTGGTGGCGAGGAGCCGAGTGAGGATTTTATAATCCAAATTCAAGAGTGAAATGGGCCTGTAAGAGCCACATTCAGAGGGGTTTTTATCCGGCTTCAGGAGGACCACAATAGTGGCGTCATAGAAGGAGTCAGGCAGGCAGCCGCGCCGATGAGACACCAGGTACACGTCTAAGAGTCGAGGGCCCAGAATCTGTAAGTATCTAATATACACCTCCACTGGGATTCCGTCAGGTCCTGGGGCTTTTCCTGTGGGTAGGTCCCTTACAGCTGACTGTATCTCCTCTAGAGTGATATCTGCATCGAGCATGTCCCTAGCCTCCGAACTAAGCTGGGGATGGGTCACCTCCGCCACATAGTCTCTGAGCTCTTGGCCGTCATACCGCACCGCGGAGGAGTACAGGTTTTGGTAAAAGTTCCTGAAACTGTTGAGTATACCAGATATCGTGTCCACTGTGCCACCCTCTGAATCCTGTATACGAATAACTGGGGGTGATGCATTGTTGGACCTAGCAATCAGAGCCAGAAGCCTTCCGGCCTGGTTTCCGGTCTCAAAGGCCTGCTGCTTCTGAAAGAAGAGTTTCCTCTCACTTTTTTCTTTAATGTGCAGCATGTAGGCTCTACCTCCTTCCATCCATTTTAATCTGTTCGCCTCCGACGGATCAAGCCTAAAGGCTCCCTCCGCTTCCCTACATTTAACATGCAGCTCCTGCTCCTGACGCCTGGACTCCTTTTTAATATAGGAAATGGAGGACTTAAGGCAACCTCTCAGGTACGCCTTCAGTGTTTCCCAGAGCAAAGAGATATCTGCAAGGTCTCCCTGCGCCTCCAAGAACACATGTAGCTGATCCGGGATTCTGTCGTGGGAAGTCAGGAGGGACAGCCAGAAGGGATGTATCCTCATCTTACCCCTACCGATGCCCGCCTCCGATAACCGCAGGTGGGCTAATACTGGGGAATGATCGGACGGACCTTGGGGTGCATACTCAATATCTACCAGGCTTGTGTACACTATCGCATTCCCCATAATGTAGTCTATTCTAGAGAAGGCGCCCCTAGCAGGAGTGTAGCAGGAGTATTCGCGCAGCAAAGGGTGTCGAAGTCTCCACATGTCCAACCAGCCCACCTCCGCAGCCAAGCGATGCAGAGGGGTAACAGAGGAGGAGGATATAGCTGTATCCCTATCACCAGGGTGGTACCTGTCAAGATCCTCCTGCATTACCATATTAAAGTCGCCCATGCAAATCAGGTGGGCGGTGGGGTACTGAGCGACATAGCCTAGCACCGTCTGAAGGAGAGACATGCTAGCTGGTGGAGGGTTATATAGATTAACAAGGACGTATGGTGCATTATTAAGAAACCCAAAAGCAAAGACATACTGCCCCTCCGGGTCAGCCATGGAGTGCTTGACCTCCCATTTTACACTTCTATGTATTAACAGAGCAACCCCACGTGCATGTGAGGACCCAAACGCTTGCAGAGACCATTGAACCCACGGCTTCAAAACTCGCCGCTCAGTCTCAGGAGTCAGATGAGTTAGTGCTGCCATTTTCAGACTGTGCAGGTACACACCCCCAACTGGTTACCTCCTCTCTGTACCCTTACTGACTGCTAGCAGTTCATTCATAACTTCTAGCAGGAATAATGAAGGAAAAGCACAACATAGAGCCATAAGAGTAGATGCTCCAGGATTGTTATTACATGGGGAATGCATTAAGCTATTAAAACAGACATGTCAGGAGTGGGGAGAGGCCCTCTTTAAGCATGGGTGGTCTTACCTAGGTTATGGCACTTTTTGGAATTGCCCTTCTCCCATTGGGTCAGCAGCATGTGTCGCGCAACCTCCTCCCATGCACGCTCCTTGGCTACCCGATCATGGTAGCCCTCACTGCGGGTGTCCCAGATTTTGGGTCTTTTTTGTATAAGAGAAATGAGGCTCTCCACATCCATCTTCCAAGCTCGGGTCAGCAGCTAGCCCAGGCCTCAGTCCCTTTCCTGCACATGTGCTCAGCCAATATTTCTAAACACTAATCACATGGCAAAAGTGGGCTGGGCATAAAATCACATGATTTAACGTGATTCCTCAGACCAGGTCGCCTCCTTCTTATAGTGCACCTGCTGCCATCTCTTACACGCCCAGCTGTCCATGTGCTGTAAAGTGATTCATCCGACCAGGCCGCCATTGCTCCAAGGTCCAGTCCTGATGCTCACGTGGCCATTGTTGGCACTTTTAGCAGTGGACAAGAGCCAGCATGGACGCTCTGACTGGTCCACAGCCATGCCACCCATACACAGCTGCGATGTCCTGTGTGATGTGACACCTATCATTGCCAGTAATGACGTCAGCAGTTTATATTTCTTTGGGATTAGACCAGGTAGGCTAGTCTTTGCCCTTACACATCAATGAGCCTTGGGCGGCCAAGACCTGGTTGTCAGTTGTCCTTCTTTAAACCTCTTTCAGTAGGTACCAGGGGCGGATTGGCCATAGAACCTACAGGGAAATTTTCCGGTGGGCCGAAGCCTAGGGGACCACCAAAGCCCTCTTGATGGCCGCAGGCCAGGTACATAATGATCTGATGCTCAGCGGCCACAGGTGCCCTTCTAAACTCAACTGTATTACTGTCCTCATGATGGTGATACAGTTGTATACTGTGGTTGGGGTGGCAGTATTTTATGCTGCACCATGGTATTTGGTTCTGTTAGGGCGGTATTCTGTGCTGCACTACGGTACTGCAGGCCTCTCCTACTTGTGTTGCCCCTCCTTCTGTCAATTTGGACCCACCTACAACATCGGGCCACTTTTAGTTTTTTAGTTTTCCAGGGCCACTTTAAGCTCCCTATCCGTCCCTGGTAGGTACCAACCGCTTCATACTGGGAACCCACCACAAAACCGAACGTTCTGGAGATGCTCTGACCCGGTCGTCCACACATATCACTTTGGCCCTTGTCACAGTTGCTCAGATCCTTACACTTGCTCATTTTTCCTGCTTCCAATATTGTCATCTCAACGTCCAAAGACCTTTAAAGGAAAATCGATCTGGAACAGTAGCAGAGGAGTTCACGGCTGTAGCAAAGGTCACGTCTCTGTGAATGAGAACTCGGGGTGGACGATGTTTGTCCTGCATTTAGTTTCGGGTCTGTATTCATTTGAGTGTTTTATATACAAAACTAGTTATTTAAAGGCCTTAGTCTGGGGGCGTGTCATTGCTTAAAGGGGTATTCAGAGTTACTTAATTTTGCTGGCACTGATCCTACAGCATCACAGACACTATCTAATGCACTTCTGTTTTCCACTTTGGAAGCGCCTTATGTAACCTGTGACATAATGTTTCCTCCTGCTCTAGTGAAGTCCCATACGACGATCACATAGCCTTGAAGGCAGAGCCCAGTATACTGGTGTCACTACTGACGTGTCGTTTAGAGGGTGCGCAGGGATTAGGCGTGAAAATAGCCCACTGACAGCTAAAGAGGTGGGCAGGAGGAGAGCACTATATCCCATTTGCAAAGTTCAAGGCATGATGGGAAATGTAGTCTCAGCGTGAAGCTGACATTACAGACAAGTTCCGCCCCAGCAGCCAAGCGGCGACAACAAACGGTATGAAATAAAACGGAGATATCGCCAACTACTGAATTTTTTAAAGCAAATGGTCTGATCATGTTTGTTAGGCCTCTTTCACACGAGCGTGTCCGGATTAGGTCCGGATGCGTTGCGGATGCGTTCAGTAAAAACTGTGCGATTTCAAAGGCAGAGTTGTTCAATTTTTGCCGCGCGGATGCAATGCGTTTTGAAGCGTTTTTCACGCGCGTGATAAAAAACTGAAGGTTTACAAACAACATCTCCTAGCAACCATCAGTGAAAAACGCGACGCACCCGCACTTGCTTGCGGATGCAATGCGTTTTTCACGCAGCCCCATTCACTTCTATGGGGCCAGGGCTGCATGAAAAACGTAGAATATAGAACATGCTGCGATTTTCACACAACGCACAAGTGATGCGTGAAAAAAAACGCTCATGTACAAAGACACATTGAAATGAATGGGTCAGGATTCAGTGCGGGTGCAATGCGTTCACATCACGCATTGCACCCGCGCGGAAAACTCGCCCGTGTGAAAGGGGCCTTAGACCTCATACAGATGAACGTTGGGCCTAACAGTCCTTATTTTACGGATCCATAGTTCAGTTTTTTGTTTCCGTATATACTCTGTTTCCGTTACGTTTTCAGCAAAAAACATGTCTGTATTGTTTATGTCATTTGTTTTTTGGGGATCGGAAACAGGAACTAGTCAGAACTTTGGACTCTTCCCCTTTTTCACACCCCCTATATAAGTTGGTCATGTGATTGTCCAGACTCCATTTTATTCAGCTTTTTGCGGCATTGAGAGCTTTGTTAGAAGTCGGTGTTTTGCTGGCATTGGTTTCTGGCTATCGCTTGTATCATGGCTGACGACTTTGAGGAAGAGTTCCTCCTGTGCTGGCTGCTTTCTCGGCACGATATACAGCAGCCAACTATGCCGAGCAGGAAGGGCCACTTCCACACGCCCTACATGGATTTACGACAGCATCCTGAGAAATTTATTGGGTTTTGTCGTACGTCTGTGAGCAGTTTTGACATTTGGTTAGCGCTGAAAGTCAATGGCGGACGGATCCGTTTTCTATTGTGTCAGAGAAAACGGATCAGTCCCCATTGAATTACATTGTGTGTCAGGACGGATCCGTCTTGCTCCGCACCACATGGCGGACAGGAAAACGTTGCAGGCAGCGTTTTGGTGTCCGCCTCCAGAGCGGACTGATGCATTCTGAGCGGATCCTTTTCTACAGTGGAAGAAACAGTGGAAGATTTAATTTCTTATTAACAAACCCAGGAAGAATATACTTACGGCCCTAAAGGGGTTGTCCCATCTCAGACGATGGGGGCATATCGCTAGGATATGCCCTCATTGTCTGATAGGTGCGGGTCCCACCGCAGGGACCCACATCTATATCGAGAACGGAGTGCCGAAAGTGAAGGAGGACGTACTGCGCATACGCCCTCCATTCATTTGCTGGCTCGGCTATTTCCGTTGGCCCCATAGAAATGAATGGGAGCATGGGCCGCGCATGCGCAGTACACTCCCCTTCACTTCTATGGGAGCAGAGCTTGGTGGTGGACGGACCCCGGGAAAGCTGGGGTCCTCCAGCCACAGCTCTCCCCGCTCCGTTCTCGATATAGGTGCGGGTCCCAGCAGCGAAATGCCCCCAACTACTGCCAGTGCTGCTGCCTTCTTAAACAGCTGATCAGAGGGGGTCCCGGGTGTCGGACCCCTGCCAATCAGATGCTGATGATCTATCCAGGGGAATAACTGCAGAACCCCTTTAACTTTTGAAGCATGTATATATGATTTTATATATCTAAACATAATATTATTTGACTGGCAAAATAACATATATGCTTTAAAATAGCACAAAAATGTGAAAAGTGTTGAAGACACAACATAGACTTCATACAAATTATGTTTTTTTAAGAGTTAACTGTCAAAACAAGTACTGAGGAGGAGGTACATCTTTGCAATTAATTTTAAACCTCCTGGGTGTCCCCCGCAAAAAAACGGACTACCCCTGCCTACCCTATAGCTACGCAGCTGCTTAATTCATTCGCTATCAGCACCGTACAGGTAAGGCGCTGGAGCGATATGCGAACATGACTCCTGTTCGCACGTGTAGCGGGCCTCATAGCCGACGGATCTCTGCTGTTTCATACAGCAGAGACCTGCAGGTAATTACCATGACCAAAAATAATGTCGATCGTGATAATTAAATGCTTTAGATGCCGTGATCAAGTGAGATCACGGCACCTAAATGCACGAAAACCGGCTTCCTACCGATGCCCCGTGTGGCCAATCCGGGCATCGGTAGTTAGGCTGAACACTCTCAGCCTTGCTGATAAGGCAGAAAGTAATAAGGCTGCAATTCTTGCATCAGGCTAGGATAAGAAATTAGCAAACTGGAAGTAAAATCTGATTTAAAAAATCCCTGATTGACCAAAATAAAAAAATAAAAAACATTATTAATAATCTCATATATGACACACAAAATGATCATAATCGTATAATTAAAAAATAAATACCTAAATAGCAATAAATATAAACATCATGGGTATCACCGCGACCGAAAACGTCCATACTATTAAAATAGAAAAAAAATTCCAATACGGTGAATGGCGTAACGGAAAAAAGGGTCAAAATGGCCGATTTGATATTTTTTCATTGCTTCTCATACCTGAAAAATGTAATAAAATGTGATCAAAAAGTCACGCACACTCCAAAATGGTATCAATAAAAAGAACAGCTTGTTCCGCAAAAAATTAGCTCCTAAACAGCTCAGTAGACATAAGTATAAAAAAGTTATGGGGGTCAGAATATGGTGATGTAAAAAAATAAATAAATGTTATCAAAGTTTAACATTTTTTTTACACTATTTAGACATAAAAAACCTATATATATGGGGTATAGTTTTAATCTTACTCACCCAGAGAATGAAGTGCATGGGTCAGTTTTGCCCTAAACAAAGCACCGTGGGAATAAAACCCGTAAAATAGTGGAGGAATTGTGTTTTTTTTCCATTTCCACCCCATTTGGAATTTTTTTCCCGCTTCCCACTACATTTCATGGCATAATTAATGTTGGCATTAGAAAGTACTACTTGTCCTGCAAAAAATAAGCCCTCATACAGCAATGTGACCAGAAACATAAAAAAGTTATGGCTCATGGAAAATAGGGAAGAAAAATGAAAATGCAAAAACGAATAAACCTTCGGTAGCCAAGGGGTTAAAATGTAGACACAAATAAATTGTCATAAACCAAAACTTAAAGAGGGCCTCTCCCCGCTCCTGACATGTCTGTTTAATTAACCACTTCAGCCCCGCTAGCTTAAACCCCCTTAATGACCAGACCACTTTTTACAATTCTGCACTACACTACTTTCACCGTTTATTGCTCCGTCATACAACTTACCACCCAAATGAATTTTACCTCCTTTTCTTCTCACAAATAGAGCTTTCTTTTGGTGGTATTTCATTGCTGCTGAGATTTTTCGTTTTTCTGATATTAATCAAAAAAGACCGCAATTTTCTCAAAAAAAGTGCATTTTTAACTTTTTCTGGTAAAATTGTTCAAATATAATTACATTTCTATACAAGTTTGTGTCAGAATTTATTGTTCTACATGTCTTTGATTAAAAAAATGCAATAAGTGCATATTTATTGGTTTGGGTAAAAGTTATAGCGTTTACAAACTATGGTACAAAAAAGTGAATTTCGGCATTTTGAAGCAGCTCTGACTTTCTGAGCACCTGTCATGTTTCTTCAGGTGCTAGAATGTCAGGAAAATATAAATACCCCCCAAATGACACCATTTTAGAAAGAAGACACCCCAAAGTATTCGCGGAGGGGCATGGTGAGTTCATGTATCATTTCATTTTTTTTCACAAGTTAGCGGAAAATGACACTTTCTGAGGAAAAAAATAATAATAAAGTTTCAACTTCTGGCAAAAAAAATAAAAATCTCCCACGGACTCACTATGCCCCTCAGTGAATACCTTGAGGTGTCTACTTTCCGAAATAGAGTCATTTGTGGGGTGTGTTTACTGTTCTGGCATTTTGGGCGGGGCTAAATTGTGAGCAGCCCTGTAAAGCCTAACCCTAGGTACACACCTAAAACGCACAACATGTGAAAAGCCATGCTTCCCTATGGGCATGGTTCACATTTGGGCGTTTTACAGCGCGTTTGACTGCGCTGAAAAACGCCAAACGCTGTCGCTTCAGCATGAGCTTCTTTGGGGCGCTTTAACGCGCCTATGGGTCATGCTAAAATAGTGGTGAATCACTGAATCGCGCGTATGATGCGCGTTTCTTAATTGCAAAAACGCGCATCCAAAAACGCGCGTAAAACGCACGTCATACGCGCGATTCAGAAACGCCTACGTGTGTTCCCAGCCTAAAGGTACTCGTTGGACTTTCGGCCCCTTTGCGCATCTTGGCTGCAAAAAAGTGTCACTCATGTGGTATCGCTGTACTCAGGAGAAGTAGGGCAATGTGTTTTGGGGTGTATTTTTACATATACCCATGCTGCGTGTGAGAAATATCTCTGTAAATTGACAACTCTATATAAAAAAAATTAAAAAGTTGTCATTTACAGAGATATTTTTCACACAAAGTATGGGTATATATAAAAATACACCCCAAACACATTACTTCTCCTGATGCGGCATACCACATGGTGACACTTTTGCAGCCAAATCATGAAACCCTAAATCAACGAGTACCTTTAGGATTTCACAGGGCATTTTTACGCATTTGGATTCCAGACTTCTTCTCACGCTTTAGGGGCCCCTAAAATGCCAGGACAGTATAAATACCCCACATGTGACCCCATTGTGGAAAGAAGACACCCCAAGGTATTCCGTGAGGGGTACGGTGAGTTCATGTAAAATTAAATTTTTTGTTCATAGAAGATTTTTTTTTTGGCACAAGTTAGTGGAAATTGACTTTTTTTTTTCTCACAAAGTCTCCCTTTTCGCTAACTTGTGACAAAAAGTTCAATCAAAAATAATAAAGTTTCCATTTCTGCTAACTTCTGGCAAAAAAAAAAATCTCCCACGGACTCTGGATCTGCACTTCCGTTCCGCAAAAATATAGAACATGACCTATTCTTGTCCGCAATTGCGGACAAGAAAAGGCATTTTTTATATAGTTCTGGCAATGTGCGGATCTGCAAAATGCGGAAAGCACATTGCCGGTGTCCATGTTTTGCGGATCCGCAAAACCCATATGGACGTCTGAATGGAGCCTTACAGGGGGGTGATCCATGACAGGGGGGTGATCGGAGAGTCTATATGGGGTGATCAGGGGTTAATAAGTGACAGGGGGGGGTGTAGTGTGGTGCTTGGTGCTACTTTACATAGCTACCTGGTCCTCTGGTGGTCGATCCCAGTAAATGGGACCAGAGGAGCAGGTAGCAGGTATATCAGACGCTGTTCACAAAACAGCGTCTGATATACATCTTTGATGCTTTTTATTTAACATCTACAGCCTGCCAGCGATTGATCATCGCTGGCAGGCTGCAGTATAAGTTCACAGCCGCACGTCGCTGTGAACGCGCACACATGCGCGCGTTCACAGGAAGTCTCGCATCTCACGAGATGACGCATAGATGCGTCAACGAGGAATAACCCGGTCGCCCGCTGGACGCATCCCTGCGTTAGGCGGTCGGGAAGCGGTTAATAGCTTAATGCATTCCCCATGTAATAACAATTCTGGAGCATCTACTCTTCTGGCTCTATGTTGTGCCATTCCTTTATTATTCCTGCTAGAAGTCATGAAAGAACTGCTATTAGACTTCAGTAAGGGTACAGAGGAGGTAACCAGTTGGGGGTGGGTACCTGCACAGTCTCACTCTATCCAATCAGTGCTGCCATTTTCAGACTGTGCAGGTACCCACCCCCAACTGGTTACCTCCTCTCTGTACCCTTACTGAAGTCTAATAGCAATTCTTTCATGACTTCTAGCAGGAATAATAAAGGAATGGCACAACATAGAGCCATAAGAATAGATGCTCCGGGATTGTTATTACATGGGGAATGCATGAAGCTAATAAAACAGTCACGTCAGGAGTGGGGAGAGGCCTTCTTTGAGCATGGGTGGCCTTATCTAGGTTATGGCACTTTTTGGAATTGCCCTTCTCCCATTGGGTCAGCAGCATGTGTCGCGCAACCTCCTCCCATGCACGCTCCTTGGCTACCCGATCATGGTAGCCCTCACTGCGGGTGTCCCAGATTTTGGGTCTTTCTTGTATAAGAGAAATGAGGCTCTCCACATCCATCTTCCAAGCTCGGGTCAGCAGCTAGCCCAGGCCTCAGTCCCTTTCCTGCACATGTGCTCAGCCAATATTTCTAAACACTAATCACATGGCAAAAGTGGGCTGGGCATAAAATGTAGAACAGATGGTTCCGCAAAAACGGATGACATACGGTGTGACTCCGTTTTTTTTGCGGAACCATTGACTTGAATGGAGCCACGGAATGTGATTTGCGGACAATAATAGGACAGGTTCTATTTTTCTGTAGAACCGAAATACGGAAACGGAATACACACGGAGTACCTTCCGTATTTTTTGCAGACCCATTAAAATGAATGGTTCCGCATACGGTCCGCAAAAAAAACATAACGGACAAGGAAAGAAAATACGTTTGTGTGCATGAGCCCTTACACTGTGGAAAAGGGATCTTGGAAAGCCCACTTCTGCAGGAAAAAAACTCACTCTCAACAACAGTACATTATTATGCTTTATTATACTCCAGAGCTGCACTCACTATTCTGCTGGTGCAGTCACTGTGTACATACATTACTTATCCTGTACTGATCCTGAGTTACATCCTGTATTATACTCCAGAGCTGCACTCACTATTCTGCTGGTAGCAGTCACTGTGTACATACATTACATTACTTATCCTGTACTGATGCTGAGTTACATCCTGTATTATACTCCAGAGCTGCACTCACTGTTCTGCTGGTGAAGTCACTGTGTACATACATTACTTATCCTGTACAGTCAGGTAAAACTTGTTCTGCCCCTTTAATGTGATTTTTTTTAAGGCTTTTTTTCCCGTCAGTTTTCTAATAAGTTTAAAGAAAAAAAAACGTGGCAAGATGACTGAAACAAATCTAAAACATAAAAACTGAAATAGTTTTCAGGCTAGAAAAACCCCCCACTTGCCCTATTGTCTCCAGAAATAATGATGGCTTAATTCTACTTCCGCCCTTCCTAGAAAAGGCCTCTGCTCCATGGAGCTACAAGTAATCCTGGAGCATTAAAGAGGCGGGGCTTCCTAGCCAACAGCGAGAGCGGCCATACTACCCGAAGCTGTCTCACCCTGTCAATCAAAGTTAGCCCCTCCCACTTTCCCTCCACAAGTTCCGGGGCACCATGAGAGCTCGGTAGTCCAATCACCAGATGTGTTGCATGTCACGTGACCAAAGCACGCCTGGCAGCAGCGCTGTCCCTCTCGGCGTTGGGTTGCACGGTACGGCCAGGCGATGGTGGGCAGCAGTCAGCTGGAGAACGCTAACCCGCTCATCTACCAGCGCAGCGGGGAGCGGCAGGTGACGGCCCGGGACGAGGACGAGGAGCTGCACGACAAGATCGACGACAGGGAGATATTTGATATCCTGACACCGATCTGTTGATCGTTTACGGTCGTTTAAAGGGGAAGTCCATCTTCAAATAACGTTTTGCTCCTCTAGGATTCCCATTGCACTCACTGGTTTGGACTCTGTGGGGCTGGTTGCAGAAAATGTTAACCTCTTCATGACCAAGCCAGTTTTAGGGTAATCCGCCACAGTTTTGTTTAGTTTTTATGTGCGTTAAAAATGACGTATTAGCTTTGTTCTGAGGTCGGCACAGGTACAGCCTTACCAAATTTTATCCCTTTTTTTTTTTTTGTAGGGTTAACCCTTTTAATTCCCCTGGAGGATTTGAACCGGAGAGCACTTGTACAACACGTTGCAGTGCATGTTGTTTTTTTTTGTTTTTAGGCCACCAGCTTCCATGGCAGTCTCTTGGTACCCCGATTGTGGCTGTGGGGTCCCCCCTCCCCTCGATCCGTCTCGGCGCTCATATGCTGCAGTCGCTATTGACCGTAGCATCTGAGGTGTTAAACATCTGGAATCAAAGGGGGTCATTTATGAATAGATATCCGCCAATTTTTGGTGTATATCTGTCACGGATACTGTTGCAAAGGGGATTTGCCACCGAATCAGTGACGACTTCTACATGTCCGCCAGTTCTAAAAAAAATTGTGGCTTAATAGGTCAGCTGACTGTCAGGCCACGCCCCTTTTAGCGACCAGCGCAAAAAAACTTTCTAATCTTTTCTTTATACCCTTCACCAATATCATCCTCTCTACTTGCTGTCAGAGAATGAGAACCTAGAGGCTGCAAGCCCTGTATAGACCCATTTCATCGCACAGCTGATGGTTTGTTACAGTGTGGGGTGTCTGCGATATCACCTCTGATGTTTCCTTAACCCTTTCTACATCTAATCCGCTCTATCAATGACCCGGAGCATCCGCTGAGCCTGGAGGAGCTGAACGTGGTGGAGGAGGTCCGGGTGAAGGTGCGCCATTCATCCTCATTTGGGGGAGGTTCCACGTAGGAGGAAAGGGGGGGGGGGGCGGCATCGTCTGTGTGTGCCGCTGCCGCGGTCTCTGGATCCAAATCTGCCTTATTCTCTAGTCACCCCCAGAGCTGCAGTTCTCATTTCAGACCATGGCTGAGCTTGCAGACACTGAATGAACCAGCAGGGGGCAGCAGTCAGAGGTGACCGCCTGCAGCTTGGAAACCCTATAGTGAGCTGGACTTTTGAATGCAGCTTTGAATGTGACTGGAGTAGAAGCCCTGAAGTAGCACAAAGTCGACACGGCGTAACTTTCCTTTACGTATTTTGAGGTCTTTCTTTGGATTGCAGGTAAATGATGAGGAGGGCACAGTGTCCGTGGAGTTCACGCCCACGATCCCGCACTGCAGCATGGCCACCCTGATCGGGCTCTCCATTAAAGTCAAGCTCCTGCGCTCCCTGCCCGAGAGGTTTAAGGTGAGGGGTTAATGATGAATGGCTGAAATTTGAGCAGCGTCCCTTTAATGCAGGGGCCACATTGCTAGGTAAAGCTCAGCACTTCCCTCTGGTGGCTGCACCTGGTACTGCAGTGGTGTTGGAATTATGCCGAAACGCACCGATTAGCAGACGTGGTGCGTTCAAAATTAGGACAAATCGGTATCTGTGGTGCCTCACACAACAGGCGCTGGAGTCACCGATTCTAGCTGAGACCTAATGTAGCAGAGTCGGCGTGATAGCATATTACATTTAAAGGGACCCTGCACAATTAACTGTCTCTCTTGTGTGCACAGGTGGACGTTCACATAACGCCGGGTACACACGCCTCTGAACATGCAGGTGAGAATCATGGGGTACATTATCTGGGTCCCTATGGGATGTGATCCTTGCCTAAATAGGAGCAGAAGGGACCAATAAGACTAAAGTTAAGTCCGCTTACTGCCTTAACCCCTTAAGGAACCAGACATTTTTTACCTTAAAGGGGTTCTCCGGGAAATGTATCAATGAAAATACATGTTATTACAAAAAAACTTTTAAATGCCATTAATTTTTTATAATGCCTCATTTAGGCTAGGGGACAATCGGTGAGGACGCTATAATGGCTGCTCTTACAAATCCGTCCTGCACGTGACCCTTCAGAACTACCAGATACAGAACAGAGCTCTATGTGACATCTGATTTCTCAGCGCTGTGAGACTGCATTTTTTTTGTAAAGATGAAGGTGAGATAAGAGATCCGCTGTGTCCATGTGCTTGAGAAGGTAAGTCGGAGAATGAGGAGCAGACACACAGAAGGCAGTGTGTTTACCTTATCTAGTCGGCTGAAGTGTTTTCTAAGGCCTTATTCACACGTCCGTCGTGTTTTGCAGATCCGCAAAACACGAACATCGGCGATGTGCGTTCCGCAATTTGCGGACCGCACATCGCCGGCACTCTCATAGAAAATGCCTTTTCTTGTCCGCAATTGCGGACAAGAATAGGACATGTTCTATTTTTTTCGGGAACGCAATTGCGGACCCGGACGGGACATCGTCTGTCCCCATTGAAACGAATGGGTCCGCAATTCCGTTCCGCAAAATGCGGAACAGAATTGCGGACGTGTGAATAAGGCCTAATTGTGCTTCTCCCCCACATCAGCGTGTCTGCTCCTCATTCCTCCCCCTTCAGTCTCCGACTTGCCTTCTCAAGCACATGGACACAGCGGATCTCTTATCTCACCTTCATCTTTACAAAAAAAAAGCAGTCTCACAGCGCTGAGAAATCAGATGTCACATAGAGCTCTGTTCTGTATGTGGCCTTCCTGAAGGGTCACGTGCAGGACGGATTTGTAAGAGCAGCCATTATAGCGTCCTCACCGATTGTCCCCTAGCCTAAATGAGGCATTATAAATAATGAATGGAATTTAAAAGTTTTTTTGTAATCGCATGTATTTTCATTGATACATTTCCCGGAGAACCCCTTTAAGGACCAGGCCATTTTTTTGCACATCTGACCAGTGTCGCTTTATGTGCGAATAACTTTAAAACGCTTTTACTTATCCAGGCCATTCTGAGATTGTTTTCTCGTCGCATATTGTACTTCATGACACTGGTAAATTTGGGTCAAAATATTTCATTTTTATTTATAAAAAAATACAAAATTTACCAAAAATTTTGAAATATTTGCAATTTTCTAAATTTCAATTTCTCTGCTTTTAAAACAGATGGCGATACCTCCTAAAATAGTTACTTTTTGTCTACTTCATGTTTGGACCGTTTTGTAAATGAAATTTTATTTTTTTGGGACACTAGAAGCCTTAGGGTATTTTCACATTAGCGGCAGGGAAGTCCGTCAGGCTGTTTGAGCGGGTGAACAGCCTGTCGGATCCGTCCTGCCGCTAGTTCACATGTGCCCCCGGACTGCCGCTCCATCCCCATTGACTATAATAGGGGCGGAGTTCCGGCGGCAGCGCACGGCGAGAGGCCGCTGGACTAAAAGTACGACATGCAGTACTTTTAGTTCGGCGGCCTCTTGCCGTGTTGCAGCTGGAACTCCACCCCCGCCACTATTATAGTCAATGGGCACGGAGCGGCAATTCAGGGGCACATGTGAACTAGCGGCAGGACGGATCCGACGGGACAGCCTGACAGACTCCCCGCTAGTGTGAAAGTACCCTTAGAAGTTAAGAAGCAAATCTTGAAATTTTTCAGAAAATTTCAAAAACCCACTTTTTAAAGGGTTTCTGTCATCAGGTTTACACATTATAAGCTGTCTGACATTAGCTATGTTCTAATGTCAGAGCAGCTTGATAATGTGTTTTTTATGTAAATCTGAGTTATATTTATGCTAAAAAAACGTATTTTTATAATATGTAAATTAGCCTCTAGGAGCAGGGGGGGGCGTTGCCCTGCTCCTAGAGGCTCCGTGCGCCAACCTGCTGCCACGCCCCTTCTTTCCTTGATTGACAGTGCCGGGCAGTGATCCTCTGCTGCCTCCGGCACTGTCTCCTTGCGAAATCCCGCGCCTGCGCCGCCGCTCTGTATTCGGCGCGGTGAGCAGAGGACAGCAGGCACCAGCGTCCTCTGCTCACCGCGCCTGCGCCGAATACAGAGCGCAGGCGTGGGATTTCGCAGGAGACAGTGCCGGAGGCAGCAGAGGATCGCTGCCCGGCACTGTCAATCAAGGAAAGAAGGGCGTGGCAGCAGGTTGGCGACGGAGCCTCTAGGAGCAGGGCAGCACCCCCCTGCTCCTAGAGGCTAATTTACATATTATAAAAATACGTTTTTTTAGCATAAATATAACTCGGATTTACATAAAAAAACACATTATCAAGCTGCTCTGACATTAGCACATAGCTAATGTCAGACAGCTTATAATGTGTAAACCTGATGACAGAAACCCTTTAGGGACCAGTTCAGGTCTGAAGTCACTTTGTGGGGCTTACATAATAGAAACCACCCATAAATGGCCCCATTTTAGAAACTACACCCCTCAAGGTATTGAAAACTGACTTCACAAACGTCGTTAACCCTTTAGGTGTTCCATAAGGATTATTGGCAAATGGAGATAAAACTTCAGAATTTTTAATTTATTCATTTATTTTTGGCCAATTTTCAATTTTTATCAATTTTTTCCAGTAACAAAACAAGGGTTAACAGCCAAACAAAACTCTACTTATTGCCCTGATTCTGTATGTTGTCGTAAACTATGTACGGGCACACAGCAGGGCGTAGAGGGAAAGGATCGCTGTGTGGTTTGTTTGTTTTTAACGCAGATTTTGCTGGACCATTTGAAGCCCCTCTGCACCCCTACAGTATAAACTCCAAAAAAGTGACCCCATTTTGGAAACTACGGGATAAGGTGGCAGTTTTTTTGGTACTATTTTGGGGTAAATATGATTTTTGGTTGTTCTATATTACACCTTTTTTGAGGCAAGGTAACCAAAAATAGAAATTCTGAAATTTCATCTCCATTTGCCAATAACTCTAAGGAAGGCAATCGGCCTTCCATCGGGTCCCTTTCACAGCAGCGTGGGGACCTGATGGACACGCAGACCCGGCAGGATCCCACACGTGCTGCGGTCAGCACGGACCTCGGCAGTGCTAGGGTTAATGCGCTGGCATCAGTGTTTTCACCGATGTCGGTGTTCCGGAATTTTTTGCTACCCACGTCACTTCCGGTAGTGACATGGGAGGCGTGTCTCTCACCTCGGCTCCTGATTGGCTCTGCGCCGAAGGTAGCAGAAAATTCCGGCCCACTGTGCATGCGCGTAAAAAAGACAGCTCGGTTCAGTAGGAAAATGCGCTGAGTCCAGTTAACAATAAAGGGCCACGGCGCATGTGCGCCTAGGGTAGCAAATTTTTGCAGGTCGGTGCACGAGTAGTACAGGCTCGCTTGCTGCACTGAAGGTAGGTTAAAATAAGGGTCAACGGCGCATGCGCGCCTAGGGTAGCAAAATTTTATAGGCCTGTGCACAAGCGCAAATACAACATGGCAAATCATAAAAAATTGGCTGGAAATTTAGGCTTTTTTTTTTTTTTTTAGGCCCGGTCATGAAAAGGTTAATCTGTACATGAACCCTTCATTGTAAAGCGCTGCGACATACGTTGGCGCTGTAGAAATAAAGATTATCATCTCAGCGGGGGAGTACAGAGCTGACAGAGGCCAAGTTTCAGCTGTTGGGGCTGTCGCTGCAGCTTTGGATGTGACTGGAGTATGAGACCTCGGCAGCAGCGTGTGGTACGACTAATTCTTACCCATTTCCCGTTTTCTTCCAGTAAATAAACAGCTGGCGGACAAGGAGCGGGTGGCGGCGGCCCTGGAGAATTCCCATTTGCTGGAAGTTGTGAACCAGTGCTTGTCCGCGCGGTCCTAGACTCCATCTTCCCGGCACTGGCCCCATCCAGACACCATGACCTGACTGTTTACAAGAGTTCGCTGCTGTATGTGTATATATAGTCATTGCACTGTGTCTACACACAGGTTTTTTTTTTTTTTATAGTGATTGACCTTTATTTGCAAAAATTTGCTGGATCCATCATTGATTTTGTAATAAATCTGTAGTACGTAAGTTGAATCCAACATTATTTTATTCCATAATGCACCTTTTATAGGGGTCGTAGTTCTATTTTTCATATGCAGAGCACTAGTTCCCCCTACATGGACATAAAACAATGTGATAAAATATTGTCCACCTGCAGCCACCACCAGGGGGAGCTCACTACCTACAGATTTATACAGCTCCCTTTTAACTGAATAAATATGGTATATGTGCAGCAAGCGCCCTCTAGTGGTGGCTGCAGGTAGCCAGAATTATATCATATAGCTATACAGGCGGGATATATAACATGCGGATTGGAAAAAACGACTCTGTCCTTTGTACGGAAAGTGCATTAGCAGCTTTAATGTGGTGCTGATTTGCATAGAAGCACATCCGATATTTGTGTATATAACTCACCGACTGAACGCATAGGTTCAACCTGTGCTTGTGCATGAAGCAAGCAGTCAGATTCCTGCTCTCATCTCTCCGAGACTCTCTGGAAAAAGAATGCTTAGACCTGGCTCTGGCTGTAAGGCAACTGGCTGCAGTAGGAGCCCCCCTCTGCTGTAATAGATCAGATATACTAAGCAGCACCCACTTCACTCGTGAGAAAGGATCAAGAAGAAATTAACTTCAGTCATCCCATGACCATCATGCTTTACTTTCACTGTCCATGCTTGCTTCTTTAACCCCTTCCTGCCTGTGCAATGTAAATTTGCAGGCTACTGCGTGACCCTGCTGGATCGGTCTGAAATAATCAGTTCCCTGCCGCTAAAAGTGTTTAAGAAGTGTTTCTGCATTTGGGCAGATTGCTCGAGAACCTCATGACGTCACAGGGATTCCCCTCGCGACTGGACTGGAAGAATAGCAGAGGAGGCGTGATCTGGGTCTTCTCTGCATGTCTGTGTAACATGATTTAAAGGGCTCGGTGATCTGTACACGGGAACAGCAGGGGACATTGGAAATGGGCATGAGCTGCTCAGGCCTCAGAGGTTTTCTGGGACTTGGATATTGATGGCTTGACTTCAGGATAGGTCATCAATATCAGAATGGTAAGGGTCCGCCTTCTGGCACCCTCACTAACAAGGTGTTGAGGGCCAGACCTTCTGTTAGTTTTCAGTTTCTGGCTTCCCCGAACACCCAGTCAGGGAGACGGGTGACCCCCTTCTCTCCCTGGATCTGATGTTGAGACCGAGAGATTAATTGCCAAAGGGAGCAAAACTAAACCTAAAATGTTCTTTAATTAAATAAATGGTAAAAAGCATAAATCTGAAGGTGTCGGCCCTTTACAGAGTGATGAGGGGGGAGTTGCAGAAAGCGATAAGGAGAAAGCAAAGCTAATAAATATTTTTTTCTCCACTGTATTCACTGAGGAATATAAACTGTCAGATGAAATGCAGAATGTAAAAGTAAATTCCCCATTAAAAGTGCCCTGTCTGACCCAGGAAGAATACAGCGGCGTCTTAAAAATATAAAAACAGACAAATCGCCAGGACCAGATGGCATACACCCCCGTATCCTAAGAGAATTAAGTGATGTCATAGCCAGACCCTTATTTCTGATATTTGCGGACTCTATACTGACAGGGAATGTTCCACCAGACTGGCGCATAGCAAATGTGGTGCCAATATTCAAAAAGGGTCCAAAAACAGAGCTCGGAAACTATAGGCCGGTAAGTTTAACATCTGTTGTGGGTAAACTGTTTGAATGTTTTCTAAGCGATGCTATCTTAGAGGATCTCAATGGAAAAAAAAGCAAATAACGCCATATCAGCATGGCTTCATGAGGGATCGGTCATGTCAAACTAATTTAATCAGTTTCTATGAGGAGGTAAGTTCTAGACTTGACAGCGGCGAATCAATGGATGTCGTATATCTGGACTTCTCCAAAGCATTTGACACTGTACCTCATAAAAGGTTAGTATATAAAACGAGGATGCTCGGACTGGGAGAAAATGTCTGTATGTGGGTAAGTACCTGGCTGAGTGACAGAAACAGAGGGTGGTTATTAACGGTACACACTCAGATTGGGTCACTGTCACTAGTGGGGTACCTCAGGGGTCAGTACTGGAGGGGTCACTGTCACTAGTGGGGTACCTCAGGGGTCAGTACTGGAGGGGTCACTGTCACTAGTGGGGTACCTCAGGGGTCAGTACTGGAGGGGTCACTGTCACTAGTGGGGAACCTCAGGGGTCAGTATGGGGCCCTATTCTCTTCAATATATTTATTAATGATCTTGTAGAAGGCCTGCACAGTAAAATATCTATTTTTGCAGATGACACTAAACTGTGTAAAGTAATTAACACTGAAGAGGACAGTTTTCTGCTACAGAGGGATCTGGATAGATTGGAGGCTTGGGCAGAGAAATGGCAGATGAGGTTTAACACTGACAAATGTAAAGTTATGCACATGGGAAGGAATAATGCAAGTCACCCGTACATACTAAATGGTAAAACACTGGGTAACACCGACATGGAAAACGACCTATCAATTTTAGTGAACAGTAAACTAAGCTGCAAAAACCAGTGTCAGGCAGCTGCTGCCAAGGCCAATAAGATAATGGCAGAGCAAAATAAAGAGATTCAAATGATTCAGCCGAATCACGTTTACAAATTAGATCAAGTTAACCCCTTAAGGACACAGGGTTTTTTCATTTTTGCGCTTTCGTTTTGCGCTCTATGCCTTCCAAGAGCCCGTCCTTCACTTAGAACGCCTGCGCCGAATGAAGACCGTTACGGTGCAGGCGCGGGATTTCATGGGAAGACAGGGCCAGCGGGAGGAGAAGAGCGCTCGCTGGCCTTGTCTATCAAGTGGAGGAGGGGGCGTGTTTATACTCCGAGGATGCGGCGGCTACCAGCAAGTAACCGCCCAACTTGCTGGTAGTGAAGAAATTAGCATAACATAAAAGTGCGATTTTTACAGAATTTAGAGCACAGAGAGAGGTAATAGTAATATGTATGAACTCAGCGGACATTAGCAAATAGCTAATGTCCACTACTCAAAATTGCTAAATCGGGGGTGACAGAAGCCCTTTAAGGCTATCCCTTACAGCGCTCCGATTCTCCCGATCACCACTAGGGGGAGCCGGAGCGCTGCCGAAAGTCTTACTTTCGGTTTTAGCGCGCGCAGATGCTGTGATCAGGATTGATCACGGCATCTGCGGGGTTAAATGATCGCGAAAATGTGCACAAAAACACGCGTAAAACGCAGGACGAAAACGCGCGTCTCAGAAACGCTCAGGTGTGAACCCAGGGTTAGTGAATTCGAAATTTAGTATATTCCAATGCAGTGCTGCTACCTGTAGGCCAATAGTGGAATATACCTGTGATAGGCCTAGTAGCCTGTCACAAGCTCAGGTCTATCATTACCAAGGAACTGCTTCCCTGATCTCAGTGCGGGGAAGCCATTCTGGCTCCAGAAGCACAGCACTCCTGGAAAAAGCCACCTCAGATGCCATGGTCGCAACTGACCATGGCATCTGAGGGGATAAACTACAGGCAGTGGCGTCTGCTCTGCTCCGGAGCGGGTGCCATCTTTAAATAGCTGACCAGCGCCATATATGTATGTCACTGGTTGAGAAAAGGTTAAGATTGGAGTTGCTGTGCTCATCTGCACCAAATTTATGAATGTGCCGCTTGGTTTTTACAAAACTAGGGCAAGTGTAATCTTTTTGAGCCTATTTTCAAAGTACGCTGTTTACCTGGCGTGGAGTTGCGGCAGACTGCTAATTTTTTGTGACGTTTTAGAAAGTCGCACTTCATAAATGTGGCTTAAAAATTATCTACTGGCAAAACCCGACCAACTTCCCATTCCACATCTGAAAATGGCAAAGGTTACCAAAAGTTGCAAAATGTGCAACAATTTGACACAAAATGTCACAAGTGAAATCATTTGCAACATTGATTTTTGCCACAAAACTGACATGGCAGGTTTGATAAATGTCCCCCTAAATGTATGCTGCTTTATAACATTACAGAGCCTTGAATTGTCTCTAATCAGCGTTGTTCTTCAATATGTCCACCAGGTGGCGAAATATAACCAGAAAATAGTGATATGGAGCATGCTGGTATAACCTGGGCATCTCCTGTATATAATGATATATGTACAGCTGGTATAAGTTATACATCTTCTTGTATATAGTGATATGGAGCATGCTGGTATAACCTGGGCATCTCCTGTATATAATTATATATGTACAGCTGGTATAAGTTATACATCTTCTTGTATATAGTGCTATGGACCATGCTGGTATAACCTGGGCATCTCCTGTATATAATATATATGTACAGCTGGTATAAGTTATACATCTTCTTGTATATAGTGATATGGACCATGCTGGTATAACCTGGGCATCTCCTGTATATAATTATATATGTACAGCTGGGTATAAGTTATACATCTTCTTGTATATAGTGATATGGAGCATGCTGGTATAACCTGGGTATCTCCTGTATATAATTATATATGTACAGCTGGTATAAGTTATACATCTTCCTGTATATAGTGATATAGGACCATGCTGGTATAACCTGGGCATCTCCTGTATATAATTATATATGTACAGCTGGTATAAGTTATACATCTTCTTGTATATAGTGATATGGAGCATGCTGGTATAACCTGGGCATCTCCTGTATATAATTATATATGTACAGCTGGTATAAGTTATACATCTTCTTGTATATAGTGATATGGAGCATGCTGGTATAACCTGGGCATCTCCTGTATATAATTATATATGTACAGCTGGTATAACCTGGGTATCTCCTGTATATAATTATATATGTACAGCTGGTATAAGTTATACATCTTCCTGTATATAGTGATATGGACCATGCTGGTATAACCTGGGTATCTCCTGTATATAATTATATATGTACAGCTGGTATAAGTTATACATCTTCTTGTATATAGTGATATGGAGCATGCTGGTATAACCTGGGCATCTCCTGTATATAATTATATATGTACAGCTGGTATAAGTTATACATCTTCTTGTATATAGTGATATGGACCATGCTGGTATAACCTGGGTATCTCCTGTATATAATTATATATGTACAGCTGGTATAAGTTATACATCTTCTTGTATATAGTGATATGGAGCATGCTGGTATAACCTGGGTATCTCCTGTATATAATTATATATGTACAGCTGGTATAAGTTATACATCTTCTTGTATATAGTGATATGGAGCATGCTGGTATAACCTGGGCATCTCCTGTATATAATTATATATGTACAGCTGGTATAAGTTATACATCTTCTTGTATATAGTGATATGGAGCATGCTGGTATAACCTGGGTATCTCCTGTATATAATTATATATGTACAGCTGGTATAAGTTATACATCTTCTTGTATATAGTGATATGGACCATGCTGGTATAACCTGGGTATCTCCTGTATATAATTATATATGTACAGCTGGTATAAGTTATACATCTTCTTGTATATAGTGATATGGAGCATGCTGGTATAACCTGGGTATCTCCTGTATATAATTATATATGTACAGCTGGTATAAGTTATACATCTTCTTGTATATAGTGATATGGAGCATGCTGGTATAACCTGGGTATCTCCTGTATATAATTATATATGTACAGCTGGTATAAGTTATACATCTTCTTGTATATAGTGATATGGAGCATGCTGGTATAACCTGGGTATCTCCTGTATATAATTATATATGTACAGCTGGTATAAGTTATACATCTTCTTGTATATAGTGATATGGAGCATGCTGGTATAACCTGGGTATCTCCTGTATATAATTATATATGTACAGCTGGTATAAGTTATACATCTTCTTGTATATAGTGATATGGAGCATGCTGGTATAACCTGGGTATCTCCTGTATATAATTATATATGTACAGCTGGTATAAGTTATACATCTTCTTGTATATAGTGATATGGAGCATGCTGGTATAACCTGGGTATCTCCTGTATATAATTATATATATGTATAGCTGGTATAAGTTATACATCTTCTTGTATATAGTGATATGGAGCATGCTGGTATAACCTGGGTATCTCCTGTATATAATTATATATGTACAGTATACGGCTGTAGTATATAGTGATATAGTTACATCTTCCTGTATATAGTGATATGGAGCATGCTGGTATAACCTGGGCATCTCCTGTATATAATTATATATGTACAGCTGGTATAAGTTATACATCTTCTTGTATATAGTGATATGGAGCATGCTGGTATAACCTGGGTATCTCCTGTATATAATTATATATGTACAGCTGGTATAAGTTATACATCTTCTTGTATATAGTGATATGGAGCATGCTGGTATAACCTGGGTATCTCCTGTATATAATTATATATGTACAGCTGGTATAAGTTATACATCTTCTTGTATATAGTGATATGGAGCATGCTGGTATAACCTGGGCATCTCCTGTATATAATTATATATGTACAGCTGGTATAAGTTATACATCTTCTTGTATATAGTGATATGGAGCATGCTGGTATAACCTGGGTATCTCCTGTATATAATTATATATGTACAGCTGGTATAAGTTATACATCTTCTTGTATATAGTGATATGGACCATGCTGGTATAACCTGGGTATCTCCTGTATATAATTATATATGTACAGCTGGTATAAGTTATACATCTTCTTGTATATAGTGATATGGAGCATGCTGGTATAACCTGGGTATCTCCTGTATATAATTATATATGTACAGCTGGTATAAGTTATACATCTTCTTGTATATAGTGATATGGAGCATGCTGGTATAACCTGAGCATCTCCTGTATATAATATATATGTACAGCTGGTATAAGTTATACATCTTCTTGTATACAGTGATATGGAGCATGCTGGTATAACCTGGGTATCTCCTGTATATAATTATATATGTGCAGCTGGTATAAGTTATATATCTTCCTGTATATAGTGATATGGACCATGCTGGTATAACCTGGGCATCTCCTGTATATAATTATATATGTACAGCTGGTATAAGTTATACATCTTCCTGTATATAGTGATATAGGCCATGCTGGTATAACCTGGGCATCTCCTGTATATAATTATATATGTACAGCTGGTATAAGTTATACATCTTCCTGTATATAGTGATATGGAGCATGCTGGTATAACCTGGGCATCTCCAGTATATAATTATATATGTACAGCTGGTATAAGTTATACATCTTCTTGTATATAGTGATATGGAGCATGCTGGTATAACCTGGGTATCACCTGTATATAATTATATATGTACAGCTGGTATAAGTTATACATCTTCTTGTATATAGTGATATGGACCATGCTGGTATAACCTGGGTATCTCCTGTATATAATGATATATGTACAGCTGGTATAAGTTATATATCTTTTTTGTATATAATGATATGCAGCATGCCGGTATAACCTAGGACCATGGCAGGCTAGGATTATGGGTAATTCTGAGGCTTGTAATTCTGAAAGTTACACCCATGCTTCTGGGTTTGTGTACAGGTGGAGAAGCGGGGGAGCTGCAGGTGAGGCAGGCAGCAGGTGGGAAGCACCTGCAGTAGAGAAACCTCTGGTTGACATGACAGAAAAGAACCTCAGGGCGCAGAATTACTTCTTACCCAAAGACCACCCCAGCCAGATGTATAATACCTAGGGTTGGGCGATATCAAAAATATTCACACAATAACGATATTAAGAAATTTATCACGATAACGATATATATATCTCGATAAATACCCATTTAGAAGAAAAAACACTTGGGGCCACAAGGAGACATTATACTGTATGGGGGCCACAAGGAGACGTTATACTGTATGGGGAAGCCGCAAGGAGACGTTATACTGTATGGGGGCAGCCACAAGGAGACGTTATACTGTATGGGGGAAACCGCAAGGAGACGTTATACTGTATGGGGGCAGCCACAAGGAGACGTTATACTGTATGGGGGCAGCCACAAGGAGACGTTATACTGTATAGGGGCAGCCACAAGGAGACGTTATACTGTATGGGGGCAGCTACAAGGAGACATTATACTGTATGGGGGCAGCCACAAGGAGACATTATACTGTATGGGGGCAGCCACAAGGAGACATTATACTGTATGGGGGCAGCCACAAGGAGACATTATACTGTATGGGGGCAGCCACAAGGAGACGTTATATTGTATGGGGGCAGCCACAAGGAGACCTTATACTGTATTGGAGCAGCCACAAGTAGACATTATACTGTATGGGGCAGCCACAAGGAGACGTTATACTGTATGGGGCAGCCACAAGGAGACTTTATACTGTATGGGGCAGCCACAAGGAGAAATTATACTGTATGGGGCAGCCACAAGGAGAAATTATACTGTATGGGGCAGCCACAAGGAGAAATTATACTGTATGGGGCAGCCACAAGGAGACATTATACTGTATGGGGCAGCCACAAGGAGACGTTATACTGTATGGGGGCAGCCACAAGGAGACGTTATACTGTATGGGGCAGCCACAAGGAGACGTTATACTGTATGGGGCAGCACAAGGAGACGTTATACTGTATGGGGCAGCCACAAGGAGACGTTATACTGTATGGGGCAACAAGGAGGTATACTGTATGGGGCAGCCACAAGGAGACATTATACTGTAGGGGCAGCCACAAGGAGACGTTATACTGTATGGGGCAGCCACAAGGAGACGTTATACTGTATGGGGCAGCCACAAGGAGACGTTATACTGTATGGGGCAGCCACAAGGAGACGTTATACTGTATGGGGGCAGCCACAAGGAGACGTTATACTGTATGGGGGCAGCCACAAGGAGACATTATACTGTATGGGCAGCCAAGGAGACATTATACTGTATGGGGCAGCCACAAGGAGACGTTATACTGTATGGGGCAGCCACAAGGAGACGTTATACTGTATGGGGCAGCCACAAGGAGACATTATACTGTATGGGGCAGCCACAAGGAGAAGTTATACTGTATGGGGCAGCCACAAGGAGACGTTATACTGTATGGGGGCAGCCACAAGGAGACGTTATACTGTATGGGGGCAGCCACAAGGAGACGTTATACTGTATGGGGCAGCCACAAGGAGACGTTATACTGTATGGGGGCAGCCACAAGGAGACGTTATACTGTATGGGGCAGCCACAAGGAGACGTTATACTGTATGGGGGCAGCCACAAGTAGACGTTATACTGTATGGGGGCAGCCACAAGTAGACGTTATACTGTATGGGGGCAGCCACAAGGAGACTTTATACTGTATGGGGCAGCCACAAGGAGATGTTATACTGTATGGGGCAGCCACAAGGAGACGTTATACTGTATGGGGGCAACCACAAGGAGACTTTATACTGTATGGGGGCCACAAGGAGATGTTATACTGTATGGGGCAGCCACAAGGAGACGTTATACTGTATGGGGGCAGCCACAAGGAGACATTATACCGTATGGGGGCAGTCACAAGGAGACATTATACTGTATGGGGGTAGCCACAAGGAGACGTTATACTGTATGGGGGCAGCCACAAGGAGATGTTATACTGTAGGGACGCCTTTTACAATCCATGTAACTGGGGTAAGATCCTATTAGGGTAATTAGTGGAGGAAGTCTTCTTTGAGAAATTTAAAGAATAGGACAGGGCTCCACATGGGCTAGAAGTGACAACTGGTATGAGGGGGGGGGGGTAATTCTGTGGTGCTGTCACTCTCCACCCCCAAAATAGCAGTACATGAGGAAGCTGACATCAAATCTAAAGGGATCCTACCCCTATAAATCACCCCCATGGACAGTGACTGCAGTCATTACCTGAATGAGTAGTGGAATAGCCAGGGGTTATGTTAGCAGTCAGTAGTGGGCTGTCAGTCACAAAGGGCGACGCAGCTGAAAACACCATTAATGTAAACCATCAGTCTACTGGAGCCCAGTACACACTATATATACAGATATACACGTCATGTATATACACAGTGACCTCTCTATTTATGCCTATCACACACAAGTGGACAACCTGTGACACTGGAGTGAAGACATATGTTGGTGACACATATTAATGTTTGTACAATGTCTTGGTAATGTTGGAGCAGACGGCAGCAAGATCACTTACTGCTTTATATGTTAGCTGCCCCATGGGTCAGAGAAAAGTCTATTTGTTAGGTCCCACCAAGTTCTAGTCATATGTCAGTCAAACTACAACACTGACAAGAGGAGCAGAGCAAGACGCAAGGCGGAGGAGGAGCAGAGCGAGGTGGAGGAGGAGCAGAGCGAAGCGGCGGTGGAGGTAGAAAAGAGCAAGATGAGAGGTGGAGGAGGAGCAAAGCAAGACGAGAGGCGGAAGAGGAGCAGAGCGAAGTGGAGGAGGATCAGAGCGAGGTGGAGAAGGATCAGAGTGAGGCGGAGGAGGAGCAGAGCAAGACGAGAGGTGAAGGGGGAGCAGAGCAAAACGAGACATAGACGGGGAGCAGAGCAAGACGCAAGGCGGCGGAGGAGCAGAGCGAGGTGGAGGAGGAGCAGAGCGAGGCGGCAGTGGAGGTAGAGAAGAGCAAGATGAGAGGTGGAGGAGGAGCAAAGCAAGACAAAAGGCGGAAGAGGAGCAGAGCGAGGTGGAGGAGGAGCAGAGCGAGTCGGCGGTGGAGGAGGAGCAGAGCAAGACGAGAGTCGGCGGCGGTGGAGCAGAGCAAGACGAGAGGCGACAGAGGTGGAGCAGTAAAAGGCGGAGGAGGAGCAGAGCAAGGCGGCGAGGAGGAGGAGCAGAGCAAGACTCAAGGCGGAGGAGGAGCAGAGCGAGGTGGAGGAGAAGCAAAGCGAGGTGGAGGAGGAGCACCAGACTTGTGTAACAGGTTTATATAAAAGTGGAAAACAAAAGTCTGCTCGCCCCCTCCCTCCAGTGCACCTGCAGCCATGTCCAGCCCTCTGCGCGCTAGTAGTAATGCAGGAGGCAGAGGCCAGTGCCCGGGGAACGTAGGCAGGTGGCAGAAAGCAGACATTTTAGAAGCGGTCAGCATACATGCGACCGCTCCTATGACGTCATTAAATTCAGCGGTTATTAGGAAGTGGTGATATCGCCATATCACTGTTTTTTTATATCGCGGTATATCGTGGATACTGGTATATCCCTCCCAGACAGGTGTGTAGAATACAGGTCGTCTGTCCTCACAACTTGTCTATCATTGTTCCTGCTATCACAGTATCCACCGATCAGATACTGATGACCTATCCTGAGGCTAGGTCATCCGTAAGAAAAACTTTGAAAACACTTTTAAAGGGCTAGACAAGTCTGCTCATAGAAATATCTCCATGTCCCAAATATATACAAGTTACATGGAAGGTTCAGACATGCCGCAGCTGACCAGTACAGCGCATATTAAGGTGCTCCCGAAGCCGGGAAAAGATCCCACCGTAGCCACCTCGTACCGACCGACCAATATCTCTAATCAACCTGGACCTTAAAATAGCTTCCAAAATTCTGGCAGATAGGCTAGCGATTGTTTTACCAAAATTGATATCCCAAGATCAGGTGGGGTTTGTACAGGGGAGGGCAGCAGTCACAAATGTCCGTAAAGTCCTGACAGTGTTAGATGAGGTAAAGATGTGGCAGACAGCCCATCCATCCCCAGCAATATTAGCCATAGATGCCGAAAAAGCGTTTGACAACGTTGACTGGGGGTGGATGGGCAAAGTATTGGACCATATAGGGATCACGGGTCCATTCAGACAATATCTGGTAGCACTTTATTCAGCCCCCCAAGCCAGAATGCATGTCCCGGGATTTTTACCTGCTCCCTTTTCTTTGTTAAAGGGTTTCTGTCACCAACTTTTGACATTATAAGCTGTCTGACATTAGCTATGTGCTAATGTCAGACCAGCTTGATAATGTCTTTTTTATAAAAATCGGATGTATATATAGGCAAAAAAACTTACTTTTATAATATGTAAATTAGCCTCTAGGAGCAGGGGGGGCGTTGCCCTGCTCCTAGCGGCTCCGTCCGGCAACCTGCTGGCACGCCCCTTCTTAGTTTGATTGACAGTGCGGGGAAGCGATCCTCCTGCACTGTCTTCTGAAATCCCGCGCCTGCGCTGCCGCTCTGTATTCGGCGCAGGCGCGGTGAGCAGAGGACAGCAGGCACCAGCGTCCGTAATGTCAAAAGTTGGTGACAGAAACCCTTTAAAGAGCACTAGGCAGGGGTGTCACCTCTCGCCCTTACTTTTTAATTTGCCGATTGAACCCTTATCCCGAAAATTGGCGAGTGATAGGTACATAGAGGGGATTCAGGTAGGGAATATACGAGTGAAACATGCGCTTTTCGCAGATGACCTTCTTTTATTTCTAGAAAACCCTGAAAGAGACTTGGGCCGGGTCTTCCTACTATTGGAGGATTTTGGTACAGTGTCAGGATACAAGGTCAACCCGGGCAAATCGGAACGTCTCCTTTTAAAGGGAGGCCCACATCCTTGCCAGTTAGACGTTCCTATCAGAATTACTCACACCTCCATTAAATATCTGGGTATACATATAGGTAGGAGACCTGAGTCGGTGTATTTGTTGAATTACCCTCCATTGTCTAAGCAGATATTCTCTGATCTGAACAGATGGAAAAATCTCCCACTCTCCTAGGAGGCCGTAACCAACTCCTCAAAATGATATGCATCCCAAAGTTATTATATCCCATGCAAACCATACCACTTCTCCTCAAACACGCAGACGTGAAAGGTTTAAATTCTGCGTTCAGGGCGTTTATATGGTCCGGGAAAAAAAATCTAGGATAGCATTGTCCAAATTACAAGTGCCCAAACACGGGTGGGCTGGGGTTTCCACACCTGCCTCTGTACAACCTGGCCGGCATATTCAGACACTGTGTGGACTGGGTGAAGAACCAATAGGCGATTGGAATCCCAACTGATACGCCCCTGGTCTTTGGGGGCAATACTCCACACACGGATGGCAAAGGTACCACCCGCGATAAAAACGAGCTTAGTGGTAAGAGACACAATGGTAACGTGGGTGGAGGTTTGCAAAATTCTCAAACACCCTTTTCTATTCACCAAATTCATGTCCCTATGGGGCCACCCAGAATTCCCTGCCGGGATAGACTCAAAATTCTTTACTGAATGGAAAGAAAAATGCTGATTTCTGTTCACTGATTACAAGGACGGATCTGACCCGTTCCTGACCTGCACCCTTTCTAAGATATCACTCTCCAAGCACCAATTTTGTGTCTGCACAGCTGGTGGCGCTGTTGCATTGGTATCTATGCTAGTGCATAAGTGGTGAGAAGCGGTACTGCGGCGGGCAGAGGAAGCTGTGACTTTGTATCCTTCTATTTTTGTTACAATGTGTCTGGGACTGAGATCGGTAGTTCATACCTCTTTTAATTTTTAATCAGCAGCAGATGGGGCGGATTGTCTAGTGAGAATCGGGCCGCCGCCACAAAATGCGGTCAGAGCTTTAGGCAATTGCATAAATAGCAATGACTTCATAAGTGGGGATCAGTCCAAGGGTACTGAAACTGGTTCTCAGCAAAAGTTGCTTATTCCATGCAGACCAGCTTTACTTTGGCATCTCCGACGCCCCCTCTGTGTCACAGTGCATTATTTTGGGGTCATATACTGTATATGCAATAAGAAAATTGTGTTTGCTTGCAGCTACCACTAGAGGGAGCTCACTGCATTCTGTATATATATTGCTTGCAGCTACCACTAGAGGGAGCTCACTGCATTCTGTATATATATTGCTTGCAGCTACCACTAGAGGGAGCGCCCTGCATTCTGTATATATATTGCTTGCAGCTACCACTAGAGGGAGCTCACTGCATTCTGTATATATATTGCTTGCAGCTACCACTAGAGGGAGCTCACTGCATTCTGTATATATATTGCTTGCAGCTACCACTAGAGGGAGCTCACTGCATTCTGTATATATATTGCTTGCAGCTACCACTAGAGGGAGCTCACTGCATTCTGTATATATATTGCTTGCAGCTACCACTAGAGGAGCTCACTGCATTCTGTATATATATTGCTTGCAGCTACCACTAGAGGGAGCTCACTGCATTCTGTATATATATTGCTTGCAGCTACCACTAGAGGAAGCTCACTGCATTCTGTATATATATTGCTTGCAGCTACCACTAGAGGGAGCTCACTGCATTCTGTATATATATTGCTTGCAGCTACCACTAGAGGGAGCTCACTGCATTCTGTATATATATTGCTTGCAGCTACCACTAGAGGGAGCTCACTGCATTCTGTATATATATATTGGTGTGTGCAGTGAGCTCCCTCTAGTGGTGACGGCTGGTAAAATTTTACTCTTTACATTTGTCTATGCAGAGGGTTTGGTGCTCTGTGTTAGGAAAATGGAGCGCTGAGCAACGATAACTCGGTGAATACATGTATAGCCTGAACCATTGAGGATCTTCAGTATGAAGAAAGGTAGCAGAGGATTCCTTAGATTAGATACCGCTGTGAGAAGTGTTCACATTCACTGACATGAAGCAGTGATGAAGCTTTATTTACACAGAATCCCCCTTTAAGACCATGCTGTTGGTAGGGTTCCTTTAATGTCTTGTGTACATAATCTAGCGGGTTACATAATATTACAGGGTGAGTGCACAGCGCCAGACGGCTCCGTCCTCAGCTCACTGTAGTGCTGGCTCAGCGCCATGCTGGAGGCAGAGCTGAAGAACTGCCACCGTGACAAGTGCTCCTTATACACACAGCCAGGACTCCGCGTGGAACTACAGGGCTCAGCATGCCCAGCCTGTCACCTCCATGTCATCGTGTGTGGTGACCCCTGCAGATATCTGCCCCCAGTACAGGATATAGTCTGTAGTGCGGAGCTTACCAGTCTTAACTCTACCGGCTCTCTCCGCCTACCACTGACCGCTCTCTCCGCCTACCACTGACTGCTCTCTCCGTCTATCACTGGCTGCTCTCTCCGTCTATCACTGGCTGCTCTCTCCGTCTATCACTGGCTGCTCTCTCCGTCTATCACTGGCTGCTCTCTCCGTCTATCACTGGCCGCTCTCTCCGTCTATCACTGGCTGCTCTCTCCGTCTATCACTGGCTGCTCTCTCCGTCTATCACTGGCTGCTCTCTTCGTCTATCACTGGCCGCTCTCCCTCTATCACTGGCCACTCTCTCCGTCTATCACTGGCTGCTCTCTCCGTCTATCACTGGCCGCTCTCTCTGTCTATCACTGGCCGCTCTCTCGTCTATCACTGGCCGCTCTCTCTGTCTATCACTGACTGCTCTCTCTGTCTATCACTGGCCGCTCTCTACGTCTATCACTGGCCGCTCTCTCCATCTATCACTGGCCGCTCTCTCCATCTATCACTGGCCGCTCTCTCTGTCTATCACTGGCCGCTCTCTCCGTCTATCACTGGCCGCTCTCTCCGTCCATCACTGGCCGCTCTCTCCATCTATCACTGGCCGCTCTCTCCATCTATCACTGGCCGCTCTCTCCGTCCATCACTGGCTGCTCTCTCTGTCTATCACTGGCTGCTCTCTCTGTCTATCACTGGCCGCTCTCTCCGTCTATCACTGGCCGCTCTCTCCGTCTATCACTGGCCGCTCTCTCCATCTATCACTGGCCGCTCTCTCCATCTATCACTGGCTGCTCTCTCTATCTATCAGTGGCCGCTCTCTCCGTCTATCACTGTCCGCTCTCTACGTCTATCACTGGCCGCTCTCTCCGTCCATCACTGGCCGCTCTCTCCATCTATCACTGGCCGCTCTCTCTATTTATCACTGGCCGCTCTCTCCGTCTATCACTGGCCGCTCTCTCCGTCTATCACTGGCCGCTCTCTCCGTCTATCACTGGCCGCTCTCTACGTCTATCACTGACTGCTCTCTCTGTCTATCACTGACTGCTCTCTCTGTCTATCACTGACTGCTCTCTCTGTCTATCACTGACCGCTCTCTCCGTCTATCACTGGCCGCTCTCTCCCTCTATCACTGGCCGCTCTCTCCATCTATCACTGGCCGCTCTCTCCGTCTATCACTGGCCGCTCTCTCCGTCTATCACTGGCCGCTCTCTCCGTCTATCACTGGCCGCTCTCTCCGTCTATCACTGGCCGCTCTCTCTGTCTATCACTGACTGCTCTCTCTGTCTATCACTGGCCGCTCTCTCCGTCTATCACTGGCCGCTCTCTCCGTCTATCACTGGCCGCTCTCTCCGTCTATCACTGGCCGCTCTCTCCGTCTATCACTGGCCGCTCTCTCCGTCTATCACTGGCCGCTCTCTCCGTCTATCACTGGCCGCTCTCTCCGTCTATCACTGGCCGCTCTCTCCGTCTATCACTGGCCGCTCTCTCCATCTATCACTGGCCGCTCTCTCCGTCTATCACTGGCCGCTCTCTACGTCTATCACTGACTGCTCTCTCTGTCTATCACTGACCGCTCTCTCCGTCTATCACTGACCGCTCTCTCCGTCTATCACTGGCCGCTCTCTCCGTCTATCACTGGCCGCTCTCTACGTCTATCACTGGCCGCTCTCTCCATCTATCACTGGCCGCTCTCTCCGTCTATCACTGGCCGCTCTCTCCGTCTATCACTGGCCGCTCTCTCCGTCTATCACTGGCCGCTCTCTCCGTCTATCACTGGCCGCTCTCTCCGTCTATCACTGGCCGCTCTCTCTGTCTATCACTGACTGCTCTCTCTGTCTATCACTGACCGCTCTCTCCGTCTATCACTGGCCGCTCTCTCCGTCTATCACTGGCCGCTCTCTCCGTCTATCACTGGCCGCTCTCTCCATCTATCACTGGCCGCTCTCTCCATCTATCACTGGCCGCTCTCTCCATCTATCACTGGCCGCTCTCTCCGTCTATCACTGGCCGCTCTCTCCGTCTATCACTGGCCGCTCTCTCCGTCTATCACTGGCCGCTCTCTCCGTCTATCACTGGCCGCTCTCTCCGTCTATCACTGGCCGCTCTCTCCGTCTATCACTGGCCGCTCTCTCCGTCTATCACTGGCCGCTCTCTCCGTCTATCACTGGCCGCTCTCTCCGTCTATCACTGGCCGCTCTCTCCGTCTATCACTGGCCGCTCTCTCCGTCTATCACTGGCTGCTCTCTCCGTCTATCACTGGCCGCTCTCTCCGTCTATCACTGGCCGCTCTCTCCGTCTATCACTGGCCGCTCTCTCCATCTATCACTGGCCGCTCTCTCCGTCTATCACTGGCCGCTCTCTCTGTCTATCACTGGCCGCTCTCTCCGTCTATCACTGGCCGCTCTCTCCGTCTATCACTGGCCGCTCTCTCCGTCTATCACTGGCCGCTCTCTCCATCTATCACTGGCCGCTCTCTCTGTCTATCACTGGCCGCTCTCTCCGTCTATCACTGGCCGCTCTCTCCGTCTATCACTGGCCGCTCTCTCCGTCTATCACTGGCCGCTCTCTCCGTCTATCACTGGCCGCTCTCTCCGTCTATCACTGGCCGCTCTCTCCGTCTATCACTGGCCGCTCTCTCCGTCTATCACTGGCCGCTCTCTCCGTCTATCACTGGCCGCTCTCTCCGTCTATCACTGGCCGCTCTCTCCGTCTATCACTGGCCGCTCTCTCCGTCTATCACTGGCCGCTCTCTCCGTCTATCACTGGCTGCTCTCTCCATCTATCACTGGCCGCTCTCTCTATTTATCACTGTCCGCTCTCTCCGTCTATCACTGGCCGCTCTCTCCGTCTATCACTGGCCGCTCTCTCCGTCTATCACTGGCCGCTCTCTCCGTCTATCACTGGCCGCTCTCTCCGTCTATCACTGGCCGCTCTCTCCGTCTATCACTGGCCGCTCTCTCCGTCTATCACTGGCCGCTCTCTCCGTCTATCACTGGCCGCTCTCTCCGTCTATCACTGGCCGCTCTCTCCGTCTATCACTGGCTGCTCTCTCTGTCTATCACTGACTGCTCTCTCTGTCTATCACTGACTGCTCTCTCCGTCTATCACTGGCCGCTCTCTCCCTCTATCACTGGCCGCTCTCTCCGTCTATCACTGGCCGCTCTCTACGTCTATCACTGGCCGCTCTCTCCGTCCATCACTGGCCGCTCTCTCCATCTATCACTGGCCGCTCTCTCTATTTATCACTGTCCGCTCTCTCCGTCTATCACTGGCCGCTCTCTCCCTCTATCACTGGCCGCTCTCTACGTCTATCACTGGCCGCTCTCTCCGTCCATCACTGGCCGCTCTCTCCCTCTATCACTGGCCGCTCTCTCTATTTATCACTGGCCGCTCTCTCCGTCTATCACTGGCCGCTCTCTCCGTCTATCACTGGCCGCTCTCTCCGTCTATCACTGGCCGCTCTCTCCATCTATCACTGGCCGCTCTCTCCGTCTATCACTGGCCGCTCTCTCCGTCTATCACTGACTGCTCTCTCCGTCTATCACTGGCCGCTCTCTCCGTCTATCACTGGCCGCTCTCTCCGTCTATCACTGGCCGCTCTCTCCGTCTATCACTGGCCGCTCTCTCCGTCTATCACTGGCCGCTCTCTCCGTCTATCACTGGCCGCTCTCTCCGTCTATCACTGGCCGCTCTCTCCGTCTATCACTGGCCGCTCTCTACGTCTATCACTGGCCGCTCTCTCCGTCTATCACTGGCCGCTCTCTCTGTCTATCACTGGCCGCTCTCTCTGTCTATCACTGACTGCTCTCTCTGTCTATCACTGACAGCTCTCTCCGTCTATCACTGGCCGCTCTCTACGTCTATCACTGGCCGCTCTCTCCGTCCATCACTGGCTGCTCTCTCCTTCTATCACTGGCCGCTCTCTCTATTTATCACTGGCCGCTCTCTCCGTCTATCACTGGCCGCTCTCTCCGTCTATCACTGGCCGCTCTCTACGTCTATCACTGGCCGCTCTCTCCGTCCATCACTGGCCGCTCTCTCCGTCTATCACTGGCCGCTCTCTCCATCTATCACTGGCCGCTCTCTCCATCTATCACTGGCCGCTCTCTCTATTTATCAGTGGCCGCTCTCTCCGTCTATCACTGTCCGCTCTCTACGTCTATCACTGGCCGCTCTCTACGTCCATCACTGGCCGCTCTCTCCATCTATCACTGGCCGCTCTCTCTATTTATCACTGGCCGCTCTCTCCGTCTATCACTGGCCGCTCTCTCCGTCTATCACTGGCCGCTCTCTCGTCTATCACTGGCCGCTCTCTACGTCTATCACTGACTGCTCTCTCTGTCTATCACTGACTGCTCTCTCTGTCTATCACTGACTGCTCTCTCCGTCTATCACTGGCCGCTCTCTCCCTCTATCACTGGCCGCTCTCTCCGTCTATCACTGGCCGCTCTCTACGTCTATCACTGGCCGCTCTCTACGTCTATCACTGGCCGCTCTCTCCGTCTATCACTGGCCGCTCTCTCCGTCTATCACTGGCCGCTCTCTCTGTCTATCACTGACTGCTCTCTCTGTCTATCACTGACAGCTCTCTCCGTCTATCACTGGCCGCTCTCTACGTCTATCACTGGCCGCTCTCTCTGTCTATCACTGACTGCTCTCTCTGTCTATCACTGACTGCTCTCTCCGTCTATCACTGACTGCTCTCTCCGTCTATCACTAGCCGCACATTACATCTATCGCTGGTCGCTCTCTCCGTCCATCACTGGCCGCTCTCTCCATCTATCACTGGCCGCGCTCTCCGTCTATTACTGGCCGCTCTCTCCATCTATCACTAGCCGCACATTACATCTATCGCTGGTCGCTCTCTCCGTCTATCACTGGCCGCTCTCTCCATCTATCACTGACCGCACATTACATCTATCACTGGCCGCTCTCTCCATGTACCACTGGCCGCTCTCTCCATGTACCACTGGCCGCTCTCTCCGTCTATCACTGGCCGCTCTCTCCGTCTATCACTAGCCGCACATTACATCTATCGCTGGTCGCTCTCTCGCCATCTATATAACAATCTCCTCATCCTTTGCATCTCTGCCGCATACCCAGATCTGTATGTCATGCTCTCTCTCTCTTTATATATATTAGGCAATCTCTGCATCTCTCTATTAGACAGCTTCTGCCTCTTAATGAGACAGTCTCTCTCTGCTAGACAGCCTGTCTCTTTCCCATCTTATGTGACCCTGTATTAGACATCCTGTGACTCTGTGTATTAGACAGCCTTTGACTCTCTGTATTAGAGAGCCTGTGACTCACTGTTAGACATCCTGTGACTCTCTGTATTAGACATCCTGTGACTCTCTGTATTAGACATCCTGTGACTCTCTTTATTAGACATCCTGTGACTCTTTATTAGACAGCCTGTGACTCTGTATTAGACAGCCTGTGACTCTGTATTAGACAGCCTGTGACTCTGTATTAGACATCCTGTGACTCTCTATTAGACATCCTGTGACTCTCTATTCTTGTGACTCTCTGTATTAGACATCCTGTGACTCTCTGTATTGGACATCCTGTGACTCTCTATGAGACTGTGACTCTCTCTTAGACAGGCTGTGACTCTGTATTAGACATCCTGTGACTCTCTGTTAGACTGTGACTCTGTATTAGACATCCTGTGACTCTCTCTATGAGACTGTGACTCTCTCTTAGACAGGCTGTGACTCTGTATTAGACATCCTGTGACTCTCGTTAGACTGTGACTCTGTATTAGACATCCTGTGACTCTCTCTATGAGACTGTGACTCTCTTAGACAGGTTGTGACTCTCTCTTAGACAGGTTGTGACTCTGTATTAGACATCCTGTGACTCTGTATTAGACATCCTGTGACTCTGTATTAGACAGCCTGTGACTCTGTATTAGACATCCTGTGACTCTGTATTAGACTGTGACTCTCTCTTAGACAGCCTGTGACTCTGTATTAGACTATGACTTTCTCTTAGACATCCTGTGACTCTGTATTAGACTGTGACTCTGTATTAGATAGCCTGTGACTCTCTCTATGAGACTGTGACTCTCTTAGACAGGTTGTGACTCTCTCTTAGACAGGTTGTGACTCTGTATTAGACTGTGACTCTGTATTAGACATCCTGTGACTCTGTATTAGAGAGCCTGTGACTCTCTCTTAGACAGCCTGTGACTCTGTATTAGACTATGACTTTCTCTTAGACATCCTGTGACTCTGTATTAGACTGTGACTCTGTATTAGACAGGCTGTGACTCTGTATTAGACATCCTGTGACCCTCTGTTAGACTGTGACTCTGTATTAGACATCCTGTGACCCTCTGTCTTAGACTGTGACTCTCTCTTAGACAGCCTGTATCCTGGGTGTGGGGTCTCGCCGTCCTCCATCTTCCCAGGCTCCAGTGTCTCCTCCTCCTCCATCCTCCTTCCTCCCCGGCTCTCTCCTCCTCCTCCTCCCCTCGGAGCCCGCAGGATCCAGTGTGTGTGTCCCCGGGTCTCTCATCCTCTCGTCTTCCCCTCAGGACATGGCGGGCGGGGCCGGGCGGCGGCGGGTGAGCCGGCGGGCGGGTGTCGGGTGTGTTGCGCGGTGAGGTGGCCCGGCTGTGCCGAGGAGGGTGAAGATGTCGGGGGAGGTGCGGCTGCGGCGGCTGGAGCAGCTGATGCTGGCCGGGCCGGGGGTGCGGGGGGCCGGCGGCTGGATGAGTGTGGAGAGCCTGCTGGACGCGCTGCTCTGCCTGTACGACGAGTGCTGCGGCTCCCCGCTGCGCCGCGACAAGAACATCAGCGACTACATCGAGTGGGGTGAGTCACCCGGATCCGGGTCACCTGTCTGTCCTACGTGTTGTGCGGGTCCTAGGGGGCGCTGCTGCCGGCAGTGGGGTCCCTGACGCTGATGTCATGCCGGAGGCTCTTACAATGAGGTGTGGGGTCACTCGGCCTCCTATTGTCGGGTGTCAGAGCTGTGTGATCCTGCTGGTTGTCATCCGGACTCTTGAGGCATTACTGTTGCCCTGGGGTGTTCTTTTTTTTTTTTTTAACTGCAGTGCATTGTCATCTGTGGCCCCCGGGTGTCATTGAGCGTCCTACATCACATCTGAGCGATCATTCATCTCCCCTGTCACTGCAGTGTCACCAGGGGCTCAGGGACATCTTTCTGGGGTGCGGGGTATGGGTGTCAGGGTCACCCCATCACTGGGGCAGATGTGATGATGCTGGGGTCACTGATGTGAAGGGCACGGGTGTGCGGGGCACAGGTCATGGCGCCCACTTAATGACGAGCGTATTATTACTATTATTATTGTTACTATTATTATTATTATTGTTACTATTATTATTGTTGTTGTTATTGTTATGCGGCCGCTGTCACTTCTGGGACCAGATGATCTCGGCTCCTCCAGGAAATCCGGCCTCAGGACTCCGTTTTCTTCTCCTTCTCTTCTGTGCTCGGTTGCTTGCTTCCTATCTGTTTTACCTGTTTTTCTCCTCTTTCCTTCCTTCCTTTTATTTCTTCATATGCTATCTTCCTCTTCTATTCTTTTTCCTTCCTTCCATTCATCTTTCCACCCTTCTTTCTTTCCTTTATTTTCCTTTCCTTTTTTTGTTACTTTTTCTTTTCTTCTGTCCACCATTTCTTCATTATTTTCCTATTCTTTATCTTCCTATTCTTTCCTTCCTTTCCCTTCCTGCCTTCATTTTCCTTATTCTTTCTTCCTCTTTCTTACTTCCTTTCCATTTGTTTCTTTTCCTTCCTCTAACCTCCTACCTCTTGTTTTCTTCCTCCCCTTTGCTTCCTTCTCATTCCTTTTTTCACTTTGTCTTATCTTTCTTCCTCCCTCTCCTTTCTTTCCTTTTCCATCCTTTTATTTTCCTTACTTTATAACTTCCCATTCTTTTCCTTTCTTTATTCAATTTCTTTCCTCTAAATTCCTTCCTTTTTCCTTTTTTAATCCCTTTTTCTTCTTTTATTCCTCCTTTCCTCTTTCTTTTCTTTTCTTCCTTCCTTTTTCTTTCCTCTTTCTTACTAACATCCACTCTTCTTTTCTACCATCCTCTTTCTTCCTTCCTTTGTACCATACTCTTCCTTCCTTCTATCCTTTCTTCCTTCCTTCCTACCATCTTCCATCCATCCTCTTCCTTCCTTCCTTCCATCCCCTTCCTTCCTCTATCTTTCTTCCTTCCTTCCATCCATCCATCGATCTATCCTCTTCCATCCCTTTTCTACTTTCCATTCTTTTCCTTCTTCCTTTTTCTTTCTTTCTTTCTTTCTTTCTTCCTCTGTCTGTCTTTCTTCCTTCCTTACATCCTCTTCCTTCCTCCCTCTGTCTGTCTTTCTTCCTTCTTTTCCTTCCCTTCTTCCTTCCTCTGTCTTTCTTTCTTTCTTTCTTTCTTTCTTTCTTTCTTTCTTTCTTCTTTTGCTTCCCTTCTTCCTTCCTCTGTCTGTCTTTCTTTCTTCCTTCTTTTCCTTCCCTTCTTCCTTCCTCTTTCTGTCTGTCTTTCTTCCTTCTTTTTCTTCCCTTCTTCCTTCTTTTCCTTCCTCTGTCTGTCTTTCTTCCATCCATCCATCCTCTTCATTCCTCTGTCTTTCTTTCTTTCTTCCTTCTTTTCTTTCCCTTCTTCCTTCCTTACTTCTTTTCCTTCCTTCCTTCCTTCCTTCCTTCCTTCCTTCCTTCCGTCCTTCCTCTGTCTTTCTTTCTTCCTTCTTTTCCTTCCCTTCTTTCTTCTGCTGTCTTTCTTTCTTTTCCTTCCCTTCTTCCTTCCTCTGTCTGTCTGTCTGTCTTCCTTCCTTCTTCTTTCCTCTGTCTGTCTTTCTTTCTTCTTTTCCTTCCCTTCTTCCTTCCTCTGTCTGTCTGTCTTCCTTCCTTCTTTTCCTTCCCTTCTTCCTTCCTCTGTCTCGTCCGGTCTCTGATAAGCGGCGTCCCCTGGTCGTTGGAGCGTCCAGCGGCAGGCGTCCTCTCCCTGGTGATTTGGTGGTTGTCCTGTTTGTGTGTCCTGTATCTAGGAGGCTGCGGGGGAGGGGTGTGCGGTGCTGAGGGTCCGGAGTCACCGGGTCGTGACTCTGCCATGAAAACAAGCGCTGATAAGTCTGCACCGGAACAATTCTAAGATTTTACATTTTGAGCCTCAGAAATGGACTCTTCTTCTGGGGAATTCCTGGGATTTTGGAGTCTGGATCACATTGTACTCGCCGTTTTTAGAGTATTTAAAGGGGAGCTCCACTTTCCAGGAGATGGTGTTGGTGGCGGTCCTTGAATCATCCTCAGGTCTTATGAGAAAGCCGGGTGACAACCAGCATGTCCGCCGTATAGGGGCAGTCACCCAGTTCCCCTGACTAGTTATGCAGTGATGTGCCCCCTCCCCCATAGCTGTATAACCAGGCAGCTCGGCCCAACATGGTGGACCACCCTTGCAGGAGCCATGATGGCGGCCATGTTGGCTGACAACCACTTTTCCCCAATGCTAAAAGAGGAAACATCAGAGCAGAATGTTTTCTAAGATGTGACTGAAGAGGACGATTCGAGGACCTTATCACAGGGCTGTATGTTGGAGGAGATGCTCTTTAACAATTAACCCTTCAGTGTCAGGACCTGGCAGTGTGTTGTGTTCCGTTCCTGATCACCGTCAGGTATGGCATCGGTCGCCGCTCCCGGCCGGGGAATGTCCTAGTTTTCAGCACCTCCGTGAGTCCATGATGTCATCGCGGATGTCCTGTCGTCAGCTGTGTGCGGCCTTAGATAGACCTGTGACCACCCGAGATGTGTGCAGTAGAGGTGAGGGAATCGATTGGTCTCTCCGGCAGGACTCCTGCACCTCTGGGCGTTGTCCCCGCAGGTGAAGAAGGGTCCACCTGCCAATAGACTCAGGGGCCCTGACAACTTCCTGCCTCTGTAGACGCCGGTCAGATTAGCAGATCAAGGGCACAGGCTCAGCTTCAGAGGCAGGAAGTTGTCAGGGCCTAGCTAAGTACCGGCCCCTCAGACTATTGGCAGGTGGACCCTTCTTCACCTGCGGGGACAACGCCCAGAGGTGCAGGAGTCCTGCCGGTGAGACCAATTGATTCACTCACCTCTAGTGTGCAGTATTAGATGGACGGACGGACTGACAGACAGACAGATAGATATACAGGTACTGTAGGTAGGTATGAGGTGGATGATAGAAAGATGCGATAAAGGCACTGGGGGAAGAGGAGTCCAGCGTGGAGATGGCTGCCCAATATGTCTCCACCTGAGAGCGAGATGAGACACCGTGGACTGTTATACCCCCATACTGCCCCCACAACCCAACATCCACCCCCTCCATCCGCAATACCTATTATTTCATTTGCTTTGGCAGTGCTAAATGTTTAACTTGGACGTGCCAATAAAGCTTTATTGAATTTGGATTTTATATGAAATAGATAGAATTAGAGCGCGACCTCATTATTTCTGTAGATAACTAGATAGATTGGGAGATAGATAGATAGATTGGGAGATAGATAGATAGATAGATAGATAGATAGATTGGGAGATAGATAGATAGATAGATAGATAGATAGATAGATAGATAGATAGATAGATAGATAGATAGATAGATAGATAGATTGGGAGATAGATAGATAGATAGATAGATAGATAGGGAGATAGATAGATAGATAGATAGATAGGGAGATAGATAGATAGATAGGGAGATAGATAGATAGGGAGATAGACAGATAGGGAGATAGATAGATAGGGAGATAGATAGACAGGGAGATAGATAGATAGATAGATAGATAGGGAGATAGATAGATAGATAGGGAGATAGATAGACAGAGAGATAGATGAGATAGATAGATAGATAGATGGGAGATAGATAGATAGATAGATAGATAGGGAGATAGATAGATAGAGATAGATAGATAGGGAGATAGATAGGGAGATAGATAGATAGGGAGATAGATAGATAGATAGATAGATAGATAGATAGATAGATAGGGAGATAGATAGATAGATAGGGAGATAGATAGATAGGGAGATAGATAGATAGATAGATAGATAGATATGAGGGAGATAGATAGATAGGGAGATAGATAGATAGATAGGAGATAGATAGATAGATATGAGGGAGATAGATAGATAGATAGATATGAGGATAGATAATAGGGAGATAGATAGATGGATGGATGGATGGGGAGATAGATGATAGGAGATAGATATAGGAGGCAGATACTGTGCTCCTCGTAGACATAGTAATTCCTCTTTTCTGGCTCTGACGTCTCTGATGATCTTGTTGCCGGTCGTCCCCGGTGGACATTTGTTCTAGCACATTAGTGGACAGGCTGCGGGTCTGATGAGGGTGACCCGTGTCGGGCGATGTGCGGTACATTTCCATCCCTTGTAGTATGGCAGAGGCCACAGTCCCTCTCACCAGATGCCACTGAACGTCTCCCTGTTTGCAGTCCCCGGAGTTCCCCTTTACGTCGCTCACTGCCTATCATCTGTAGTCACCTATAACTTCTCTTCCTGACCTGTCTCAGGCTGCTCGCTGGAAACCATCGGCAAGCTGCTGTTGACTGATCTTATTATATCTTCCCGTGTCCTCGGAATTACAAATGGCGCAGAGTAATGGAGTGAATGAGCCGGGTGGTTCCGCCGGAGGGTCCTCCGCGGTCTGCGCTGACCAGATCTACGTAGTGACAAGAAGAGGCAGTAAGTGGCTTTATCAGCGCCAGCAGATGTTCCACTTATGTCGTGTCACCAAAGGACACATCGCGCTGGTGAGCCCCGGATTCCCTGCGTACCGCGCCAGGAGGGGACAGAACAGCTGGTCACATCCCCCCCGCTGCCTTCTGTCACCACCGACCATCTCATAATCTGACATCTCTGATAATGCCGGAGTAAAGGAATTTCATCCTGTACATACACCGCTCAGCCATAACATTAAAACCAGAACGGGAATTACATGGTGACCTTTGTGGACAATGGCGCCCGTCAGGTACGGGATATATTAGGCGGAAGCAGGAAAAATGTGGACAGCTGGGTGCGTGTGCATCACTTACCTGGAGAAGAGATGGCACCAGGCTCACTATGGGAAGCAGACAGCCTGGTCTGATGAATCAGGTTACCAGATGTGCACGGCTGGGTGCGTGTCCTTCACTTACCTGGAGAAGAGATGGCACTAGGCTCACTATGGGAAGCAGACTGCCTGGTCTGATGAATCAGGTTACATCATGTGGGTGGCCGGGTTCGTGTGCGTCAGTTACCTGAAGAAGAGATGGCACCGGGTGGGATGAGGTGGCCTGGTCTGATGAATTACATTACATGATGTGGATGGCTGGGTGCGTCACTTACTAGGTAAAGTGATGGCACCAGGTGCAGTATGAGAAGAAGGTGGACTGGTCTGATGAATCGGGTTACATGATGTGGATGGCCAGGTGTGTGTCCACTTACTTAGAGAAGAGATGGTACCAGGTGCACTATGGGAAGAATCTGGCGTGGTCTGATGAATCACATTACGTCATGAGGACGGTTGGGTTTTTGCACCACTTACCTGGGGAAGAGATGGCACCAGGTGCTGTATGGGAAGAATGTGGCCTGGTCTGATGAATCAGGTTACCTGATGTGCCTGTCCTTCGCTTACCTGGAGAAGAGATGGCACCAGCTGCACTTTGGGACGCAGACGACCTGGTCTGATGAATCACATTACATCATGTGAACGGGCGGGTGCATGTGCGTCACCTAGGCTAGTTTCACCTCTGCGGTTTTCTTCTCCGGATCTGGCATCTACCCAGCCAATACTCCGAGAAAGGGTCGGACAGAAACCTCTGTCCGCAACGGTTCTTATCCGCCCGATTCCCGACACAGGAAAGCCTTCCGGAGAGGACATCTGCAGGTGTGAAACTAGCCTTACTTGGAGAAGAGATGGCACCAGGCGCACTATAGGATGAAGACAGTGTGATGCTGCTTGGGTCTGGGCACCATGTGGTTGTGATACGTACCACCTACCTAAGCACTGTACAGATAAGTACCCTCTTCATGGTAGTGGTGCCCCCTAAAGGCAGTGCCCACTTTCAGCAGGATAAATCCCGACCACGCTGCAAATACTGTCCAGGAAGGAGGAACGTGAGAAAATGGTGATAAGTTTGTCCCCAAATCCCAAGATTTTGATCCGATCCATGGCGGCCGCATCGGGCGACTTACATGATCTGCCGCCGGCTACCACAGGGCACCATGTGGAGTCCAGGAGGATGGCTCAGAGCCCGGGGGACCTGCACAATATTAAGTGCTATGGCTTTGGCATGGCACCCTATGGGCGGTATATACGGTATACAGTGGGGTAGGTTACGGTGCATACATCGGGAGGTTACCGGACGTAAAAGTCGTATGTATTGTGAACCGAGCCTGGCATCACGTGGGTGCCTTCAGTGCTGGGCAGTCTCGTTTCGGGTATGCAGCAGCTTGTGCTGACGCGCTGATCCTGGATTCCTCTCACACTTTCCAGATCCTGCAGTCCCGGCGCTGACGCTGGCTGGATGCATTGTCCATCCTCTGCTCGTGCCGCGGATGACACCCTGGGCAGTGGTTTTATTTGTGTGTGTGTGTTGGGGGGGGTCACCCAACTTTCCTGAGTGCAGTAGTGAAACAGGGCTGCTAGTGGGCTGCATTTCCATGACCATTGAGATGGATTCCTCAGCCATCTCCTGCTCTATAGTCCCCCATGCTTCACACTGCAGCTTAGCTCCTTCACATTGGTTTCTAGGTACAAGTATAGGCTCAGCAGGAAGTCCATGCACCAAGAGAGCTGCTGCCCCCCTACAGAGAGGACAGAACGATTATCTATTATATGCTTTTGCGGAACAGGCGTATGGAAATGGAAAGTTCACGGATGATCCATGTGCTTTCCGCATCCGTATGTCTGTTCCACAAAAAGGTAGCACATGTCCTATACTTGCCCGCAGACCATTGAAGTCAATGGGTCTGGAAAAAAAAAAAGATGCAACACTGACATCACACGTACGTCCTACATATTTTGCGGATACGATCGGGTGCATGAGGCCTATGATGACGTATCCTGATGATAGTCCATCAATATTGAACATCTGGAAAACCCCTTTAAAAGCTCAGATTTTTTTTTTTAAACCTTCTACAGTTGGCAGTGAGGCGACAGTAGGGGGCGATCACACGTGGGTGACAGGTGCCGGGTGTCAGTGCTTTCACAGCTGGAGGAGCGCTTACCCCAGACGAAAACAGCCACACACACCGACGGTCCTTCAGGCCTAACGAGCAAATTCAGATCAGGTGAACAGTCCTATTAATCTCCAGGAGGGGAGACTTCTTCTTGCTGTCAGTGAATAAAAACAATCTTGTTAATCTCCAGGAGTTGAGACCCCGACAATTAGCCAGGTCAGAAGCCCGGGCAGGCAAGGAGGAAACAGTGACAGCCGACCTCACTAGAGTATATTTTGTATTTCGCTTCCTCATGGTTATCTCTGCTTGCCGGCAATGAATGGGGGCGTTGTTGTTTAGGTCTGCATGTTTACTGCTTCTCACGGCTGAGGGTTTGTTACAGTCATATCCAGTCTGTGCCTTCCTCCTGTCGTGATAGGCTGCTACGATGTCAGTGCAGGTAAAATGTATCAGCCTGATGAAGACTGGATGCAACTGTAGCAAACCAGCTGCGAGAAGTGTTGTAGGCTTACAGCCCCTAGGTGCGATAAAAAAGCATGTTCTCTCTTGACAGCAAGCAGAGATCTTGAAATAATGGAAACAAATAGAAACAAATTATATTAGAAAGTTACGGAACTTTTTGATGTAAATTGTTTTCTTTTACTTCTGATCATAGGATACTTTCACATAGCGGCAGGCAGCCTTTTCCGGCGGGTGAATAGCCTGCCGAATCTGTGCTGCCGCTAGTGCACGCATGCCGCCGGAGATCCGCTCCAGCCCCATTGACTATAATAGGGGCAGCACGGTCCATGACAGTTATTCCGACGCAGGCATGCCAGCAATAATGCAGCTGACCTCTGGGCCGCCCCTATTATAGTCAATGGGGCTGGAGCGGACCTCTGACGGCACGCGTGCACTAGCGGCAGCATGTATTCGGCAGGCTGTTCGGCTGCCACTAATGTGAAAGTAGCTTTACATGACCGTAGTGTTTTGCGGATCCGCAAAACATGCGGACTCCGCTACCATAGAAAATGGCTATTCTTGTCTGCAAGAATATTTTTGCAGGGCTGTGGAACGGGACAACGGATGTGGACAGTACACGGTGCGCTGTCCGCATATTTTACAGCCCCATTGAAATGAATGGGTCCGCATCCTATCCGCAAAATTGTGGAACAGACGTGAACTCATTCATACGGTCGTGTGAATGTAGCCTAATTAGGTGGATGCACTGGGAGCGATGTTCACATACTGGATGCACTGGGAGCGATGTTCACCTACCGGAGCAGGCCTCTGGCGGCATGTGTGCACTAGCGGCAGGCTGTAGCCTTACATGACCGTAGTGTTTTGCGGATCCGCAAAACACGCATACTGGGATGTACTGGAAGCGATATTCACATACTGGATGTACTGGAAGCAATGTTCACATACTGGATGGTTCTGGTAATAAACGCCAGCGCTGGTTATGATCGTTTCCATGTTACGGTTCAGTAGACGATGATTCTTTACAGACGATTAATTTTCCTCAGTGATGATCGCTGTCGCCATAATTGTGTCCTCTATAAACGGACCTCTAATTCTAGAATAGGATGAAGGAGAAGAGGATGCTGGGAAGTGTAGTACCGGACGGTGCATTGGCCTGCTCAGCTCTGTGAGGCCTCCGAATATGCTCTGTCAACAGCGCTTAGTGGGGGAAGGGAGGCCGAGCACAAACCTCTGTGTTTAACCTCTCTGCCGCCTGACGTGGTCATGAGAGCTCAATGCCAGGCTGACACCAGATCAGGGACAGTGACGTCACAGGGATTGTTCTATAGCTGGCACATAACATGGGGCTCACGGCCCTGTACCCCAAGTGTCAGTGTCATTATCCTGTACCCCAAGTGTCATTGTGTAATTATCCTGTACCCCAAGTGTCAGTGTCATTATCCTGTACCCCAAGTGTCAGTGTCATTATCTTGTACCCCAAGTGTCAGTGTCATTATCCTGTACCCCAAGTGTCAGTGTCATTATCCTGTACCCCAAGTGTCAGTGTCATTATCCTGTACCCCAAGTGTCAGTGTCATTATCCTGTACCCCAAGTGTCAGTGTCATTATCCTGTACCCCAAGTGTCAGTGTCATTATCCTGTACCCCAAGTGTCAGTGTCATTATCCTGTACCCCGAGTGTCAGCGTCATTATCCTGTACCCCGAGTGTCAGTGTCATTATCCTGTACCCCAAGTGTCATTGTGTAATTATCCTGTACCCCAAGTGTCAGTGTCATTATCCTGTACCCCGAGTGTCAGTGTCATTATCCTGTACCCCAGATGTCAGTGTCATTATCCTGTACCCCAAGTGTCAGTGTCATTATCCTGTACCCCAAGTGTCAGTGTCATTATCCTGTACCCCGAGTGTCAGTGTCATTATCCTGTACCCCGAGTGTCAGTGTCATTATCCTGTACCCCAAGTGTCAGTGTCATTATCCTGTACCCCAAGTGTCAGTGTCACTATCCTGTACCCCGAGTGTCAGTGTCATTATCCTGTACCCCAAGTGTCAGTGTCATTATCCTGTACCCCGAGTGTCAGTGTCATTATCCTGTACCCCGAGTGTCAGTGTCATTATCCTGTACCCCAAGTGTCAGTGTCATTATCCTGTACCCCAAGTGTCAGTGTCATTATCCTGTACCCCAAGTGTCAGTGTCATTATCCTGTACCCCAAGTGTCAGCGTCATTATCCTGTACCCAAGTGTCAGTGTCATTATCCTGTACCCCAAGTGTCAGCGTCATTATCCTGTACCCAAGTGTCAGCGTCATTATCCTGTACCCCAAGTGTCAGCGTCATTATCCTGTACCCCAAGTGTCAGCGTCATTATCCTGTACCCCAAGTGTCAGTGTCATTATCCTGTACCCCAAGTGTCAGTGTCATTATCCTGTACCCCAAGTGTCAGCGTCATTATCCTGTACCCCAAGTGTCAGTGTCATTATCCTGTACCCCAAGTGTCAGCGTCATTATCCTGTACCCCAAGTGTCAGCGTCATTATCCCGTACCCCAAGTGTCAGCGTCATTATCCCGTACCCCAAGTGTCAGCGTCATTATCCCGTACCCCAAGTGTCAGCGTCATTATCCTGTACCCCAGGTGTCAGCGTCATTATCCTGTACCCCAGGTGTCAGTGTCTTGTACCCCAAGTGTCAGCGTGTCGTTATCCTGCACCACTAAGTGTCATGGCGGCATGGTTTTGCACCACTAAGTGTCCTGTCTTGTATTCCACGCTTTCACGTGCTGATGTTTGGCTCTGTTCACATTATTCATGGCTGCCGCCCTCTGCGGTCACTGCCTCCACGTCAGGCGAGTCTCAGGTGGCACAGATCCCTCCGGAGATCGAGTGCTTGGGACACTTGACAGTTTGGTCTTGGTGCACCATGCTGGTTACTTCCCCCTCCACCTGGGACGCAGATGACTGCAGCCATGTTTAGTCTCCTCCGTGCTGACAGTACGGATTAATAATTCATCAGCACCTCTACATTATATATGCGCACCGGTATGGATATATATAGAGAATGGCGTCAAACCATCTGCCCCGTAGGACGACAATTAACCTCTTCTTCTCTAGAGGGGGATCTCACTGTGTGACGTCTCTTAAAGGGATTGTCCTCTTTGGCCACTTCCACTTTTAATTGGAAGAGGCCTCCGGTGAGGAGTTTATTTTGTGAGCTTCTGCTGCTGGGACCCCAAATGACCCCCTGTTATCACTACTATTACTATGTGCTAGATCCTGTACTGACTTAGAGGCGGACAGGGAAGCTCTGCATCTTTATGTTATGTTTTGCGCTTTATTTTCAAGAACTATGCTCGCTAAAACATTTTTCTTGAAGAATAGGTGCACGGTTTATTAGAAAGATACATCGCTTTTTTTTTTTTTTTTTTTTTATTTTAATGGTGCTCGCCTTTAAGTGATGACATCATGCTGGGTCCCGTGATGTCACTAGTCCCGTTCTGAGACCACCTCTGCCTGCGGAGTAAGCGGGCATCATGGAATGGCCGATGGAGAAATGCTGACGGGCGTATACGTTGCTATAAAGGCTCAGCTATATAATGGAGACATGCGGCTGAATTATTGATGCACCGCTTCTCAATGCAGCAGCTTACATGTATGTTGTTATCAGTTCCTGGGAAAGCTGGGTGACTGATACAGGCGCCATTATAGTGGCTGTCACTCAGCAGTCCCAAAATCCTGATGGGCAGGTTTGCCAAGTTATACCGTGGTGTAAAAATGGAGGGTGAAAGGCGTTTTACTGCTTTACTACACAGCCTTTCAGGAGTCTGGGAAAGCTGCGTAAACCCTGAGGGAGCCATAAGTGTCTAAATGGATCTGTGGTGCTGTAAATTCAGTCAGACCACAAGGGAGACCTTGTGCTATATCTCGATTACTGCGTGGTAAAATAAGAAGCTGTGCTGTAATTGGTGTCCAGCTTCCCAGACACAAACACGATGAGCTAGCTTTCATTGAGACCTGCCTAGAATTAGATTGCTGCTTCGTTGCAACCAACAGCAACTCAGTCACTGCTTTCTGAAACTGCTCTGGTAAAATGTAAGCTGTGCTGTAATTGGTTACTTAGGGCACCACAGACTGCTTTCATTTAGACCTGTCTAGGATTAGGCTGCTGTTCATTGCAACCAATTACAACTCAGCTCTGTTTTCTGAAACTGCTCTGGTAAAATGTAAGCTGTGCTGTGATTGGTTACTTTGGGCACCACAGGCAGTTTTAATTTAGACCTTTCTAGGGTTAGGCTATTGCTCATAGCAACCAATCACAGCTCAGCTCTCAGTTCCTTAACTGCTCTGGTAAAATGAAAGCTGCACTGTGATTGGTTGCTATGGGTGTGGAACAGCAGATTAGGGCCCATGCACATGACAGCTCTCATTACTGCTCTGATAAAATGAAAGCTGTGCTGTAATTGGTTACTTAGGGCACCTGGGCCTTTTCATTTATACACTGTCTAGGTTTCGGCTGTTGCTCATGGCAATAATCACAGCTCAGCTCTGTTTTCTAAAGCTGCTCTGGTAAATTGAAAACTGCACTGTAATTGGTTTCTATTGGCAGCAGCCTAAAGGAACATGCACACTGCCGTAGCCGTTTTTGCTGTCCGAAATTTACAGATACCGGCTGAGCTCTGATTGGTTGCCTGATTTATCAGGTCTGCCAGACATACGAATCCAGAAGGACAATCCTAGCGTACACTTCGTAAACACAGAGCTGCAAATGCAAATGTTGAAACACAGACACCTATATGTCAGTATGTAACAAAACATTTAATGCTAACATAGTCCTTATTAGCCACCTATGGAAGCATCGCTAATGGCCGAATATCTATCCATGAGAGGTCAAGGTCCTCATCGAAAACGATGGACGAACAACATAGGCTTAGAACAACATGGCGTCTTTCTCTCACACCTGTCCGCAAGTTGTATGTGCCCAAGCCCGTTGATTTCAGTAGAGCTGAGCTGCAATATCAGACAAAACCCATGAACGTGGTGTGTGGCTCTGTTTCTGGAAGAAAGCCGCCATGTTTTTCTAGTCCTGGTCAATCCTTTTAAGTGATTTTTTTTTTTCTTTGAGGTGTGAGGTAAATAGTGCCACGTGCATCAGTAGGTAGACGATTTCCCAGCTACCGGGCATGTACCTGGGATGTGTGTGCCAGCACCAGCCTCTAAACGCCACTGACAGGAACTGCGCAGTTTTTCCCCTGTGGCGGTAAAGCGTTGGCCGGCTCTATTGTGCGCGGTCGCGGTCTGCTCACTGGTGATAAGTTCTGCTCTTGGGCAAACAGAAAGCTTCGTTAATATGTAGCTGGCAGAACGTGCCAAGCCTTTGTTTCCACCCTCCTGCCTTTCCGTCTTCCTCCTCTCCCTGCGCAGATGAAAATATTGTTTTGGTGGAGGAAATGCGGCTCATGATTCTTATGGGGGCATTTAATAACCCATGGTGGGTACTGGTTTGGCACCTGGTTAATGGTCTGCAACCTGCAGCCCGCCAGCTATTGTGAAACTACAACTCCCAGCGTGCCCAGCCGCTGCCAGTTACTATAAGCCAATACTTGTGCAGCTGAGGGTTTGTTGAATCCAGTTACTTTTGTATCTGATAGGGCAGTGTTCCCCGACCTGTGGTTCCCCAGCTGTTGCAAAACAGCAACTCCCATCATGCCCTGATCGCCTGTTCCGCATGGTGGGCCTTGTAGTTTTACAGCAACTGGGGATCCACAGGTTGGCGATCACTGAGATAGGACATGCTGGTACTTCTCACAGCTGACAGTTTGTCCTGCTGATGTTTTTACCGCCCGGACAATTGTCGTGGCTAGATACAAGTGGAACAAACCCTCAGCTGTGAGGAGCCTGGCCATACACGTTGGATGGCAGACGTTTGGCCTCCCAAACACATGCAAGCTCAGCTCGACCACTGGCAGATTATCTCCTTGTGAACCAAAGGATTGAGCATGTTGAAATCCAACAATTTCATGCGTGGGATGTAAACAGCACTCTTCATATTCACTGACAGCAAGCAGAGGACTGTGAAATGGTAAGGAGCAGAAGCACAGTGATAAATTAGCCCCTAGCAACCAATCACAGCACAGCTTTCATCTTGTCAGAGCACAGAAAGAAGTGAAAGCCGTGCTGTGATTGGTTGCTAAGGACAACATGGCCTGTCCTTGACATGGAGCCCTTTAGGTAGGGATTTAAAGAGTAAAACACAGGGAGTGTTGGGCCCTAGAGCACACAGCACCTCTAAACAGTTTGGGGAAGCCACAGGGTATAACCTAGTTTGACCCCTCAGCGGTATCCTGTGGTAAAGTTGATAGACAATATGGCCGCCGCCATTACAACTTTAGTCGCCACATCTGCACTTTTCCTCACAAAGTTGGATGCATTTCACTAAACGTTTCCACTTCTGACAGAACTGGGTGGGGGGAGAGGTTGTCTACAGAAGAATTTTTTTTTTTAATAAAGTTTTCCCAGGCTACTTAAGTTGTCAGGCGGGAAGGGTCTGGTGCGTGTTTTCCTGGAAAACGTGACCGTGTTTAATGGAGATAATGCACGCCCGGTCATACAGGAAGCTTTCATGTCGAACATGACAGATAGGACGCTATCTCCATCAGCCTGTTCGGGGCAGACCTGGCTCGTTGCCTGTGGCTGCCATTTTGTAGGCGGGACCAAGAGTCATGACAGGGAAGCTATTTACTCCATTGTTTCTAAGGCTACATGCACATGACAGTTGTTTTTTGCTGTCCGTAAATCGTGGATCCGTCTTCCTTTTTTTTCACATCCACATCCTTTCCGTGTGTCCGCAAATTTTGTAGGTTGTGTTTCCGTGTGTCTTCCTAAAAAAAAACGGAAGGCTTAAACCAGTTTCTTAAAGTACCTGTACAAGTTCCCTGGTTTCCAAGCAACCATCCGCAAAAAAAAAACGGATGTGGATGACAAACGGATGGCTTCCGTTGGTCATCCGCATTTTTTGCGGACCCATTGACTTCTATGGGTCCGCAAACCGTTTTTTGCGGACAAGAATAGGACATGCCATATTTTTTTTGCGGACGTGAAATGCGGACGCGGACAGGCAACGGAAGAGGTATCCGCATTTTTAACGGATCCATAGAAATGAATGGGAAACCATCGGATCCGCAAAAAAAACGGAACGAAGGCTGCAAAAAACCACTGCCGTGTGCATGTAGGCTAAGACCGTCATGACAGATGTCTGTAGAAGTGGCAGTGTGGGGTCGTGTAATACAATGTCTAATCCGCCATTAAGTGGAGCGTGTCCTGCTTGTCTAATTGGGGTATTTTGAGGTAACGGAGATGCCCCCCCTTAGATCAGAGCAGGGACGTACTGCTGCACTATACGTAATTTAGAACCGTAGGGCTCGCCACACAGGATTATGGCCAAGTTCACACGTGGTCAGATTTACTACGAAATTGCGCGGTGGTAATGAGCATTGGACCCAGGGGAAGTCTCAGCATAAAATCCTTGGGTATTCGGAATCTTTAGGATTGTTTACTCGGGTCACCATGGTTTGTATGCGGACATTACGGACCTGGAGACGTGGGCCCTAATGTGTATTTGCGTGTATATATATATATATTTACATAGCAGTGTGAAGATGTTTGTTCCCTGCTCGGCGGCCCCCGCCATTGTCTTTGCCCCATGTAGTCAGTGCGGGGAGCAGGTGTCGGGCCGCACTCAGCGCCTTTATTTCCTGTTTTTATTAATTATTTTGCACGCCTCTATAAGAGGAAGTTTACTGTGGATTCAGGAATCGGGTTTCTGGCCACGAGATGAGAATTACCAGAGATTAGCCCGGGCCGGGGAGCGGCTGCCTGGGAAAAGTCTGGGGCAGCGTCACATGGAGTGAGAGCGGTGTCCTGCGTCCAGAGCCCCAGTCGTCACATCCGAGATCAGCTCCAGGGTTAACGCTGCCGCTTTGTGGTGGTCCCGCTCATGCCCCCCACTTTCATGTCCCTCTCATATCTGTCTTTTTCAGTTCAGAGCAAACTATTTTTTCAATTTTCACTTGGCTGCTCTCCCTCTCTGTCATTCTACTCTCCTTCTCTCACCTTCTTTCTCTTTTACACCCCCTCTTCTCCCTTTCTACCACCTTGTATCACCCCCTCTTACTCTGACTCTCCTCCTCTTCCTCCCCCCTTTCTCTGCTTTTCCCCCATGTCACCCCCTCTCTCTGTCTCTCCCTCATGTCACCCCCTCTCTCTGTCTCTCCCCCATGTCACCCCCTCTCTCTGTCTCTCCCCCATGTCACCCCCTCTCTCTGTCTCTCCCCCATGTCACCCCCTCTCTCTGTCTCTCCCCCATGTCACCCCCCTCTCTCTGTCTCTCCCCATGTCACCCCCTCTCTCTGTCTCTCCCCCATGTCACCCCTCTCTCTGTCTCTCCCCATGTCACCCCTCTCTCTGTCTCTCCCCATGTCACCCCCTCTCTCTGTCTCTCCCCATGTCACCCCCTCTCTCTGTCTCTCCCCCATGTCACCCTCTCTCTGTCTCTCCCCATGTCACCCCCTCTCTCTGTCTCTCCCCATGTCACCCCTCTCTCTGTCTCTCCCCCATGTCACCCCCTCTCTCTGTCTCTCCCCCATGTCACCCCCTCTCTCTGTCTCTCCCCCATGTCACCCCCTCTCTCTGTCTCTCCCCATGTCACCCCCTCTCTGTCTCTCCCCATGTCACCCTCTCTCTGTCTCTCCCCATGTCACCCCTCTCTCTGTCTCTCCCCATGTCACCCCCTCTCTCTGTCTCTCCCCCATGTCACCCCCTCTCTCTGTCTCTCCCCATGTCACCCCCTCTCTCTGTCTCTCCCCATGTCACCCCTCTCTCTGTCTCTCCCCCATGTCACCCCCTCTCTCTGTCTCTCCCCCATGTCACCCCCCTCTCTCTGTCTCTCCCCCATGTCACCCCCTCTCTCTGTCTCTCCCCATGTCACCCCCTCTCTCTGTCTCTCCTCCATGTCACCCCCTCTCTCTGTCTCTCCCCCATGTCACCCCTCTCTCTGTCTCTCCCCCATGTCACCCCCTCTCTCTGTCTCTCCCCCTATGTCACCCTCTCTCTGTCTCTCCCCATGTCACCCCCTCTCTGTCTCTCCCCATGTCACCCCCTCTCTCTGTCTCTCCCCCATGTCACCCCCTCTCTCTGTCTCTCCCCCATGTCACCCCCTCTCTCTGTCTCTCCCCCATGTCACCCCCTCTTTCTCTTTATGTTCCCTTGATATTAATCTATAGGCGCCATTACTGCCTTCACATACGTCTTAGAATTGGTTCTTTTAGGCTTTGCTGTGGAGGGTGTGAGGGTGTCGGGGCTGAGACCTCGCCGAGGTGTCACATTTGTCGGACACATGAAGGGTTTTCTGTTTGTGTGTGAGACGAGGACGGAGGAGCCAGGGGGCCGTGTGTAGGGTTTGTGGCCCCGAAATAGACAAATTTAAATGAGCAGTCAGACCTTTCCTCCAACCAATCAAATGCTGTCGTCTCAGCCCTAAAAGGTACTCCAGTGCCTCTATGGTCCCAGTCTGAACCTGCGGTCATTAAACTGGGGACCATGAAGGCATTGCAAATGGCTTCACGGTATCCCCTGCCCTTAGTTATTATGGGTATCGAAGTGCCCAGACCCCACCCCATCGAATCCGACAGTGACCCTTTAAGAATTCCTGGAGGTGACAACTGTAAAAACAGGGTGGGAGAAAAGACCATAAAGAACATGTGTTGTATCCGTCACTGGGGTGGGTGCAGGTAATGGACCCCTCCCCCCCACGAGTCTCCTGAGACCCCCCCCCCCCCCACTATACGCAGGTCAGACCCCAGCATCTATTGGCTTCAATAGGAGTTATATAAAACTTTTTAATAGACTTTGTGTTTCGATTCCTCATCATTTTTCAAGATCTCTGCTTGCCGACAGTAAAAAGGAACATTCTTGTTTACACCCAGAGGCTGAAAACCTTCTACAGCCCTAATACTTCTCGCAGCTGAGGGTTTGTTACAATTATATTCAAATCTAGAGCAGCAGCCGCCCACATCTCTCTCTGCTCTTGTGGTGAGTTTGTTACAGTGTATCAGTCCGGAGTCCAGGCTGTTTGGACTGGATACAATTGTAACAAACCCTGAGCTGTGACAGGTTTTGCATCCATAAACAAGCAGTGTTTCTGTTTCACTGACAGCAAGCAGAGAGCTTGAAAACGATGAACTGAAACGCAAAGATTCACAGGACTTCATACTTTGGCATGATGAAGATTCATTTACAGAAAAATGAACAATCCCTTTAAGGTGATCGTCCTTAAATTCAGGACCATCCTGCTTTGCAATACATTCGTAAGAAATTCCATTCGGGGGTCCCTGCCCTTATAATGGGGGACACACATATGGATGTCCGTGTCTCTGGACACTGGACTCCGGAAAATGTGAAATGGCTGCTAACGGAGAACGATAGCGTTTGATGAGTCGTCCCGTCCCTTTAAGCAGGAAGCCTCTGCACATGGTGAGTGTATAGATCATCTTTCGCCGCGCTGATTCTGTGTTGCTGAGTTTGCCCTTTTGAAGGTGACCCCCCTCGCTCCTCCGCTCTTGGCCGCCGGGCGTCACATCTTCCGGACGTTCTTTGGAGACGACGACTTTGCAGAAACATTTAAAAAAAATTTTTTCATTTTCTCCGATTAAAGAGACTCGATCCTCATAAGTCTTGACGTGTGACCAGATCAGACTTGGCCGAGGCAGAAGGTGGGGTCCGGCTGTGCCGCCTGCGCAGGTTCATTCCTCAGAGGAGAGCCCCTCTCTAGATAAGGCCTCGTGCACGCGAACATATTTTATTTCCGTTTTTTTTTTTGCATATCATATGCGGAACCATTCATTTGAACGGGTCCGCAAAAAAAAAAAACTTTAGTTACTCCATGTGCATTGCGTTTCAGTATGTCCGTATTTCCGTTCCACAAAAAAAAAAATAGAACATGTCCTATTATTGTCCGCGTTACGGACATGGATAGGACTGTTCTATTAGGGGCCAGCTGCTCCGTTCCGCAAAATACGGAATGCACACGGACATCATCCGTATTTTTTGTGGACCGCAAAATACATACGGTCGTGTGAATGTAGCCTAAGGGTCCATTCACACGTCCGTGTGTGTTTTGCGGATCCGCAAAACACGGACATCAGCGATGTACATTCCGCAATTTGCGGACAGCACATCGCCGGCACTATATAGAAAATGCCTTTTCTTGTCCGCAATGGCAGACAAGAATAGGACATGTTCTATTTTTTTTCAGGAACGCGATTGCGAACCCGGGCAGGACAACGTCTGTCCCCATTGAAATTAATGGGTCCGCAATTCCGTTCCGCAAAATGCGGAACAGAATTGCGGACGTGTGAATGGACCCTTAATCTGATGTCACCCAGCTTTCCTGGGCCCCTAAGTCTCGGGATACATCACTGCATAGCTAGGCAGACTTGCCACTCAGGAATTTGGGCATGCTGCGTGGCTGCCCCTGGAAGAGCAGCTATATTGGTTTTAGATAGCGTTGCGGGCTGGATGTGACGGGCGGATAGCACAGGCCAGCGCTGTGTTCCTCCGGAGCCTCATCTGGCAGATGGTCACTGGTCATATCGCCCTGGGCACGTCTGCTCACCCAGCGCAGACACCAGGACATGATAGTCCCATCACCCTGCACTCCACCGCCCGATCCATGTCTGGTCCTGATGCCCAGAAGTGACAATGTGGAGGCCGAGCACCCGGGGAGCCGAACGTGACCTAGTTCTGCTGAGTGCAGCGTACTGTACTGTGAGAATATCAGCTGCAGGGTATCTAAGCCTGTCATGTGTGATACTGTCTGCTGAGCGGCTGGATCTCCGCTTATCCTGTGTGATACTGTCTACTGAACAGTGTATCTAATCCTGTCCTGTGCCTTCTACTGAGCTGCTGTATCTAAGCCTGTCATATGTGATACTGTCTGCTGAGCAGTGTATCTATACCTGTCATGTGTAATACCTTCTATTGAGCTCCTGTATCTAAGCCTATCAAATGTGAAACCACCTGCTAAGCTGGTGTATCTAAGCATATCAGGTATGCTGCTATCTGCTGAGCTTTGTATCCAAGCCTATCATGTGTGATACTGTCTGCTGAGCCGCTGTATCTAAGCATATCATGTATGATGCTGTCAGCTGAGCTGGTGTATCTAAGCCTGCCATGTGTGATACTGTATGCTGAGCTGGCGTATCTAAGCATGCCATGTGCAATACTGTCTGCTGAACCATTTTATCTAAGCATATCATGTTGTATCTAAGTTTATCATTTAGGATACTGTTTGCTGATCTGTGTATTTGATCCCATCATGTGTGATACTGTCTGCTGAGCTTTGTATCCGATCCCATCATGTGTGATACTGTCTGCTGAGCTTTGTATCCGATCCCATCATGTGTGATACTGTCTGCCGAGCTATGTATCTGATCCCATCATGTGTGATACTGTCTGCCGAGCTATGTATCTGATCCCATCATGTGTGATACTGTCTGCTGAGCTTTGTATCTGATCCCATCATGTGTGATACTGTCTGCTGAGCTATGTATCTGATCCCATCATGTGTGATACTGTCTGCTGAGCTTTGTATCTGATCCCATCATGTGTGATACTATCTGCTGAGCTATGTATCTGATCCTATCATGTGTGATACAGTCTGCTGAGCTTTGTATCTGATCCCATGATGTGTGATACTGTCTGCTGAGCTGTGTATCTAATACTATCATGTGTGATACTGTCTGCCGAGCTATGTATCTGATCCCATCATGTGTGATACTGTCTGCTGAGCTTTGTATCTAATCCTATCATGTGCGATACTGTCTGCTGAGCTGTGTATCTGATCCCATCATGTGTGATACTGTCTGCCGAGCTATGTATCTGATCCCATCATGTGTGATACTGTCTGCTGAGCTTTGTATCTGATCCCATCATGTGTGATACTGTCTGCTGAGCTGTGTATCTAATACTATCATGTGTGATACTGTCTGCTGAGATGCGGTGACACGTGACTGATGTTTTTGGATATTTTTGTAATTTCTACTCTAAATAAGGGATTTTCCAAGGGTAATATTTTTGTGACTGGGGACTTCTCCATCCACCGGGGCCGTCACCCATCGTTCTCACTTTTGATCAGTAGTTTTTCCGGGCAGATGCATCCACCATTTAGGAGTCTGGGAAAGCTGGGTGGCAGTCAGCATTGGAATAACTTCTTTCATGTGTATGCCCGCTGTGCCCGCCTGGTACCGGCAGGGTGATGACTACATGAGGTGACGTGCATGACATGGTGTTAATGAATGGGACACGGTTGGCAGCGCCCGCCGGCCTGGCAGGTGTTTTACGGCCTGTGCTGCATTAATCCTCCGGGGGAGGCAATCATTGCTGGTAATGTGCACTTAGTCTGATCAGTCTGCGCCATTGTTGTGCCCGTCACTCACGACGCGTTTCACACCACAATACATGTTAATTACAGCGAAAGGAATCGCACAAAGCCGGGATTATGCCGCTATCTCTCTGGTATCAGCCGTTACTGTTTATACCTGGTCCCAGGCCATTAACTGATGAGTCCTCAGTGCCAGGGAGAGAAGGGGTTAATGCCGGAGGGAGACGTCGCGCTGTAATAATCTGTGAAATTGGATTGAGGCTCGATGGACTGATTACAGCGCAGTCCCTGGCGCCATTCCGGATGCCGTCCGTGTGCCAGGTGTGCCGGAAATCAGAAAGAAAATGGGGAGCATGGTATTTGGCCATACCTGGGAAAGCTGGGTGGCAGGAGCGTCGCTGAAACGACCGCTCCAGTGTGACTGGAAACTGGTCTAGTGCCTACAAATCTAGGCAAGTTCACCATTCAGGACTCCAGGAAAGCTGAGTGAGTGGCTGTTACCCAGCTTTCCCAGTTATAGAACCTAGACCTACGGCCCTCCAGCTGTTGCAAAACTACAACTCCCAGCGTGCCCTAATAGCTGTAGGCTGTCCAGACATGCTGGGAATTGTAGTTTTGCAACAGCTGGAGGGCCGCAGGTGGAAACGGAGTTGTCACCCAACTTTCTCGAGCTCCTGAGTGGTCATCCTCTACCTGGTTAGCAGCAGTACAAGAGCGATGTCTGACGTTTGCAGGGGATGGATTTGCCATTCAGAAGACTAGGAAACCTGAGTGACGACGCTAGTTTGACCCTGTTGGTTGTCACCCAGCTTTCCCAGGCTCCCGAGTGGTAATCCTCCATCTAGTTAGCAAAAGGGGAGAAAGATCTGTGCATTTAATGGAGCTGACTTGCCCGTCGGGAATCAAGAAAAGCTGGATGAGAAGCCTATTGTATTGGTGTCCATGTCGGTCCTCACTCAGCTTTCCCAGAATCGGATATCAGACTTATTACCAGTGGAGGAAAAATTGTGGCAACAGTCCTGATAACTTGTAACAATCCAATGTGTCACAAATACATAGATACAATTGTAACAAACCCTCAGCTGTGAGAAGCATTGGCTCAAGATGTCAACAAAGATGGCTTCAACTCACTGACAGCAATCAGCCGGGGTGAAATGTGCCCATCCAAAGCCTGTTGTGTATCCCCCGACAGCCGTACATGGCGAGATACCTACCCGAAACGCAGCAGCTGAGGGTATTGATCATCTGAAGCGCTGTTTACCCCTTTACACCCCGTTGTCAGAGCAGGTCCAAGAAACGCGCCATGTATGGCCATCATTTACCGTCTCCAGGAGACAGCCGGGATAACAGTTCTCTCCGTCCTGTAAGCCCAGCGTCAGTAGGGGGCTTCCAAGCCCTTATGTAAACAGCATCTCCCGGCTTCGAGGTTATCAATTATATATATATGGAAGTCTTATGTATACAGCAGGATGGATGTGAAACGCGCGGTGTTAACGTCTATGGGAACAGCAGCATTTTTCCACCAGATGATGTGTTAAGTTTATAATCGGGTTGAGTCATGGAAATTTGGATTTTATTGGGCGCGGAGTCGAGCTGCCTGAAATAACTTCAGGAAATTCTGCGGTTCAGAGAAAACTTCTCGCAACGTAGGATCCCGCAGCCTCGTGTCAGACGAAGGGGCGTGCAGGAGCGACCAAGAGAGCCTGAAACGGGTGGTCGGGCGGACCGCAGCCCATCCCCGGGGCCTCCTCAGCACCATCTTCCTACTTCTGTCTTAAGTTTATAGTCCCTGCTTTAGGAAGAGAGTTACACACGCGTTTTGGAAAGGTTTGCCCTTCTAAAAAATAAAATTGACGCATTTTGGGACGGTAGACACGCGTTTTGGTCGCGGTCCCCTGCAGACATGTCAATAATTGGCGAGGCCAGTCACAAGCACACAGCGGAACAAGCTATTCCCTTCCTGCACATTACAATCCCTTTTATTTCCTATGAGTTTCGCCTTCCGTTTTGTACGCTGTAGTGCCGATCACGCGTTTTGAGTACGCTTTTGACATATTTTGGGATGATTTGCACACATTCTAGAAAGATCCGTTTGTATTTCGACAAGGTTTGGCTAAGTTCACTTGTGAATTTGGGCTTGCACAGACGTTGGCTAGGATTAAAATTGATTTTGGGAAAGCTCACGCGTTTTAGATACGTTTGAGGAGAGATTTTGTACCCAGGCACGCTGACAACCTTATCAGGATGCTTAATTGTTTTATCTGTGTGGTGGGGACTTCTTGTTCGTTGGGAAGATACCCACGCGTTTTAGGATGGTTAATGCCAATGCTGATTCGTGACTACACGCGTTTTTGGGACTGTTCAAGAGCACTTTAGGGCGTGTGTTTGGGATGAAGGAGGTTTGGGCTGGTTGGCATGCATTTTGCCCTGCATGCCCATTCTGATTCGAATTGTTCATGTTTATTTTGATGCAGATGCTTTCGCAGGGTTGATACGCGTTTTGAGACATTTGCTTTGGGAAGTTTGCAGTGACCTGTTTGTTTTTTAAGTTAAAATGCATTTTAAGAAAGTTCCCACACATTTTGAAACGCTCTGGGAAGGTTGCAGGAAGCTATTTTAAATAAGCATGCGTTTTGGGAAAGTACACACATTTGTACTTTGGTGTAGGTGCTTTTGCGGGGTGGACACGCGTTTTAAGACACTTTAGGACGTTTGCAATGATCTTTTTAAGTTTACATGCATTTTGGGAAACCTCAAATGTGTTTTGAGACACTTTACTTAAAAATAAGCGCAAACTCTTTTAATTTTACATGCATTTTGGTAAGGTCACACGCGTTTCGAGACACTTGCTTTGGGAAGGGTGCAGCCCCCCTGCATTTTTGGAAAAGTTCAGATGAAGTTTTCAATCACTTGTTCTGGGACAGGTGCAACAAGCTTTTGTTAAGTTGCATTTTTGGAAAGTTCACACGGGTTTGGGAAGTTTTAGATTGACACGCGTTTTGAGACACTTACTTTGGAAAGGTTGTAGCAAGCTTTTTTGTTATACCATGCATTTTGGGTATGCTCACATGCGTTTTGAGACACTTGCTTTGGAAAGCTTGCTCAGGCTTTTTTCTTTCTTTTTTTTTTTAAGGTTACCATGCATTTTGGGTAAGGTCACACGCGTTTTAAAACCGTTGATTTGACAGTGTTGCAAAGGTACCATGCATTATGAGATGGGTCACACGCGTTTTGAAAAACATGCTTTGCAAGGATTTACACCCATTTTGCAGCCTGTGCTTTTGGAAGGTCAACAAACATTTGGGAAGAGTTGAAATGTGCTTTTGGAGAGGATCACACGCTTTGGGACAAATACTTTGAGACCTTTGACACGCGTTTTGGGCAAGTTGGCAACCTTCCAGTTCCACAGATGCCTCCCTAATTCTCAGAACATAAATCCCCTGTTCTCTGGATTCAGCCATTTATTGTACGCGTCGCGTTAATATTTTGCGCATATTTTTGGATGTTCTGATGGACGCGTTTTGGGTTCATTGGCCTGTAAATAAGTCAGCAGAGGTCCCGCTTATCTGATGCTGCAGGGGGAGGGAGGGGGGCTGTTTGGGGACCGTGCACCGCCGGTTACAGCCAAGTGTGAGCACATTTTTGACTATAAAAGGGAGGACGATTCTCCTCTGCGGGCCTGTGCCAGCTGCATGAAAACACCCCATCAGCTCGGAATCGGCCTCCAGCGTACAAGGAAACGATCTGTCTGCTACTGACTGGAACCGGCGCGGGCTTCAGGCCGGGCCAGGAAAATCTGCCACCTTCCCATTATCTGATACTATTCGTATTGTTTTTATATTGGCCGGCTCGTTTCCAACCCCCGTACAGTATTACATATAATCCAAAAAGTCCCTAATGACGCCATTACATTATTACCCAGCTTTCTACAGACCCTGACTGGCATTGGTATGCCGACATACAAACAATATGGGTAATGGGTTGGGGTCCTATTGGAAGCCATGATACGAGTGCCAAACATCTGGGTGGATGAAGGTGGTAGTAGTAGTAGTAGGGGGGAGGAGTCTTAGCTGCAGTATTGTAAATGCAATGGCTGTCCTCTTACGGATGAGTCCTGCTGACGCGTTGCAGTTGCGTGACAACATGGCGGCGGGACAGGACCGAGACGGACGGTCAGGCCTTGCTTCCTGCCCTGGCCCAGCAATGATATGCCATGCAGTCCTTGCTGTATAACCAAACAGCTCTCCTCCGTCGCAACGCGTACTCATTTCAGCTCAGATGTAGCAGAGCTGAAGTCGCGCTGCATCATTAAGCCATAAAATAATGTTGAGTTTGCACGATGGCTTTGCCAGGAGTTGTGCCAAATCGCAAACTCCCCCCGACGTGTGACCATCACAGCTCTGCTACATCAGTTCCAGCCTGCGAGTGGTTTACCTAGGGGGATTAGATTCACACGTGTAGCTCAACCTTAAAAGGCAAGGTCGGGAGGCGTCCTGCATCCACGTAGGGAGTAGCAGATGTGAAGGAGTCTCAGGGGGGGCAAAAAAAGGTCAATGCCAGGAGGGTGTATAACAAAATATAAGCCCGTCAACGGCCATTTTTTATTTTTTTATTGGAGCAGCGGTAATCCGCCTCCTGGGCGTGCAGCTCCATAAATACACCGTAAAGCGTCTCCACGCACCGAAGCATTTCATTATATTGATCAGGGACCTTTTAAAGGCTTGTCACTTAAAGGGCGCCTCCGCCCAATAGATAATTACGCATAGAAGCGCTCGGCCTCCCGTATAAATGTAGGACTGGGTCGTGTTTCTCACTAATTGTACCTAAAGACATATTTTTGGTGCTAAAAATTGGGATTATGTTGCTCTGTGAGGATTTGCTGCTTTCAGGCTGGTCCAGGGGTGGGTGGGGCTTATGGAAAGGGGGGGTTAGTGAGTGACAACCACGTCCATGGCCTGATATCACTAATTTAGTAGTAGCCAATTGCCATTTTTCATCCATGCCATGTGACCTGAGCCTGGAGGCAGCCATATTGGAAAGTCCTAAATGATAAATTCCTTAGGGGTATGTGATCTGTCACTTATCCTAGTCCTGGGGGTTGAATATCTTTGGTTCACGCCCCCCCCCCCCCCTTCCATGTGTTTGTTTATGGCAGCCGTATGTATTGCTTAAAGGGGTTGTCCACTTTCTGTTAGATTGGTCACCACTGATTGTCGGGCAGATACTTTTGGCTCATGGAAGGGAATCCAAGCAGAAAGTCTAGAATGCCAGTACCGCAGTGAAGACTGACACAAAATCAAGGTAAAAAGGGAAGAATGTAATAAATATGCAATTTTTGGTGCAGTTGCTGTGACTATTAGTGGTGGTCACCCAGCAGGTCGACGATTCAGGGTCTTGTTTTATTTTAGAGGTGATTATCCCTCATGCCCTGGGCTCTGTCAGGATGTGCCAGGCACTTGGGTGTTCGTATGGAGCATCCTGCAGGCCCGGGGTGGAGTACCACGTGGCCAGTAAATGGGGTTATTTTAGCCTTTTCTGACAACAGCTGCTTCCTCTTCCTGCATCCCGACAATGAGGCATTTGTGTTACAATTGGAATATTCTCTCTATAGGGTCAGGAGGCAAAGTAACGTCCGGAAGCCCGACCTCGCCGACCAGGGTATCAGAAAGGGGCGAGAGCTGGAAGGGCACTTGCTTTGTCCTTCTAGGATAATAAAGCTTTACATTCAAAATAAATTAGTTGGCATCTGCCTTCCTGACAGATAATTGGCTTAGAGAGATCACCTGACGGTTTTGCCGTGAACCATAGGAATACATTCATCAAACAGTGCTGAAGGTAGTACGGTTGCCCGTAGCAACCAATCAGGACCTCTGTAAAATAAAAGCTGGAATTTAATTGGTTGCTATGGGCCCTGAAAATAATACAAGCCGCAATCTCATTGGTTGCTATGGGCTCTGAAACTAATCAAATTGGTTGGTATGGTCCATGTGAAAAATACTGGAAGCTAATTGGTTGCTATGGGTTCTGAAACTAATGGAAAGCTTGAATCTAATTGGTTGGTATGGTCCATGTGAAAAATACTGGAAGCTAATTGGTTGCTATGGGAGCTGAAAGTAATGGAAAGCTAGAATCTTATTGGTTGCTGTGGGCTCTGAAAGAAATGGAAGCTGGAGCCTTACTGGTTGAATGAAACCTGGAATCTAATTGGTTGCTGAGGGCTTTAAGAGTAAAGCAAAGCTATAATCTTATTGGTTGCTATGGGCTCTGGAAAAATTGCTGGAATGTAATTGGTTGCCATGGGCCCTGAAAGTGATGGAAAGCTGGAGTCTAATTGGTTGCTATGGGTAACTACTCCCATTTTCCTTTGCTTCCATTTTGATCAATAGCCTCCATTAAATGTCATGTATATATTAAATGCATCAAAGCTGAGCGGCTACTCTAATTTCCCTTCCTTTCCTACCATACTGTCAGTGTTCACTGCAGTTCTGGCATTCTATTCAGAAACCTGACCAGTTCCTTGCCCGATATAATGAACAGTTCTGCAACCAGTTCGCATCCAGACTATGGAAACCCGTCCGGAACTAATACTTCTCACAGCAGAGGGTCTGCTACAATTGTATCCAGTGTAGACGCTACCAGCCCGGACTCCAGACTGATACATTGTAACAAACCTTCAGGACAGGAGAGAAATGTGTTCTGCTGATGTATTTAGCGCACCGAGGGTTGTCTAGACTTGATACCATTGTAACAAACCCTCAGCTGTGAGCAGTAGTAGGTCTGTACTGGTTTTGAACCACTATTGTGACACAAAGGGGATATATTCATAGACCCTGGTGATATTGGAGCGCCGCCCCCTCGACCTTCTTGCTGACGGGTTCCCTTAAAAGTGCAGTTCACACATTTGGACATTAATTTTTTTTTGGGGGGGGGGGGATAAAATTTCTTCTCCACACCGCCACACGCTAAAGCCGGTGACATTGGAGCATTGTCCTGTCAACCTCCCTGCTGACGGTTTCCCTTAAAGGCACAGTTCACATGTTTTTGGGGGTGGGGGGGGGGGCATTTTCAGACCTCTACATACTGATGTGGTGGGTGGGGACGGGCGCCCCCCCTTCTCCCTGCAGAACATTTGTCCGATGCCATTGACCTTGTGGTTGCAGGGAGGAGGCGCCCCTGCAAGCATGCCTCACATACTCCGCAGCCTCGGTTCCCAGGCCGAGGATATGATCAGCACTGATGTGTAATACTGATGGCTTCTCCTCCCCTCCAAATTCTGTGCGCCCCCCTCCCCCTCCACTGCTTTACATTTCCTGCCTGTCCATTTCACTGTAGGAGCAGCTGTCGGTCTCGGGGCCCTTTTACCGATGACCTCTGGTGGGCAGGGGGGGGGGGGGGGGGGGACAGCTGCCGCCTTTAACCCCCAACTGTGCCGTAGAGGCCAGCGCTCCAGCCATAGGTGCCATTCAATCCGTGTGGAATTTAATAATGGGAATACACTCAATATGGAGGCTTTAGGTGTCCTGGCGCTTTAAGAGTCACCTTAAAGGGCCAGACTGTCTAATTAACACACAGTAATTACGACCACACCTCAACTGGCTTCGTTTTATCCACTTTAAATCTGCAATAACATCCCTTTAATTGAGCAGCTAAGCTGGCGGGGTTCGTCAGGCGCCGTTTGTGTCCAGTTGGTGACGGGACCAGCATCCGGACTAGTGGATGCTGGATTAAAAGACTTTGACTTTGGATGTGACTGGAGAAGATAAAGGAAACTATTTAGGAAGTGACATCAGCGCAAAATGTTTGTTACAGTGTATCATTCAGGAATCCAGGCTGTAGAGCTCACAGAGGATCGTCTAGACTGGATACAACTGTGCCAAAACCTCAGAAGTATGAAGCCGCTTCAGGTTTACAGCCTCTTAGTGTTATCCTCAAATGATTCCATTCACAGATAGCAGGCAGAGCTGTTGAAAATACTGGGTAGCTGAAGATTATTAGAAAGGACAGTGCCTATAATCTTGTGGCAGTGTTCAGAGCCACCTGTGACCCCAGAGGACACACCCCCATGTTGGTGTCATTGATGCATTGTAGGACAGATGACCTGTGTCCACCCCGGGGAGCCTGTAATGAAGCTCCTCTCTGTACAGTGTGAACGGCGGCCACTGGTCTCACCTGCTGTTTTCTTTTGTCCATTACCACAGTGGCAGATGGATGGATGGAGAGGTAGAAAGAGAGAGAGAGATGGAGAGAGACAGATAGAGAGCTAAGTATATAGATAGATATGAAATAGATGTATGGATAGAGAGAGAGATAGATAGAGAGAGAGAGAGATAGATAGAGAGAGAGAGAGATAGATAGAGAGAGAGAGAGATAGAGAGAGAGAGATGGATAGAGAGAGAGAGAGATAAGTATATAGATAGATATGAAATAGATGTATGGATAGAGAGAGAGATAGATTGAGAGAGAGATAAATAGATGGTTAGAGAGAGAGAGAGAGAAAGAAAGACAGATGGATAGAGAGAGAGAGAGATGGATAGAGAGAGAGAGAGATGGATAGAGAGAGATGGAGAGAGAGAGAGATGGATGGATAGAGAGAGAGAGATGGATGGAGAGAGAGATGGATGGATGGAGAGAGAGAGATGGATGGATGGATAGAGAGAGAGAGATGGATGGATAGAGAGAGAGAGATGGATGGATAGAGAGAGAGAGATGGATGGATAGAGAGAGAGAGATGGATGGATAGAGAGAGAGAGATGGATGGATAGAGAGAGAGAGATGGATGGATAGAGAGAGAGAGATGGATGGATAGAGAGAGATGGATGGATAGAGAGAGAGAGAGAGGGAGGGAGAGAGGGAGGGAGAGAGAGAGAGAGAGATGGAGAGAGAGAGAGATGGACAGAGGGAGAGATGTAATTTTTCACGAGGGGGAGCTGTCCTTTCTGCTATAGCTCTTTACCTGTAACTTACACAGCTTCTAACAGTAGATACGGCTCATGGCAGTTGAAGATGAGCATGTGCGACCACCTCAGCGAGGTGGACAAGAAATAGGTGAAAGACCAGCCAGCAGGTGGCGCTATACAGATACATTATATTGAATAGCTCCGTGGCCATAATACATTTTTAATTACATGTCATTAGAAGCGTCTTCAGATCCAGGAGCTGGGGATAACGGTAGTAGTGTCTGACGCCCCGTGCGCCATTACATCTCCTCCCTCTCCCTCTGTAGTGCCTCTCGCCTTACACTGCAGTTCTGGCACTGTTTGTGCACCAGGAGGATCAGTATGAGCAGTCAGGTGCTCACAGCCCTGAAAGTGTATTGCTGGACAGTGGACTGTAGATCAGGGGGTCCTCCAGTTCTCTGTGACCCGAGGGGCGATCCGTTCGAACCCAGGGAATGCCGAGGGGTCTTACCAATTACCACATGGAGGAACTTGTGGCCCCGCTATTGAGGATGTGCGGGTGATGTGGATATTACAGGAAATTGCTCTCCTGCAGCACACTGGTGGGAACCGAGATCGGATGATGGTCTGGAAGAGTTGTGGTCTGATCAAGGATCAAGTGCCGGGTGCACAGAATATTTAAAGTGACACGCCATATTTATTAAAGGAGACGTTCAGCTTATTTAAAGGGAGTCCATCAGCAGCTTTGTCCTTTCTAAATGACTGACAGCGCTAGGTAGGGACTGGGGAGAGCAGGACAAATATACTTTTTGATTTTTATCATCAGGAGTAGTGAGAATATGAAGTTTTATTCCGCCGAATTCTGCTCTTTAAGGGGGTTCTCTGGGAAAAAGGAACATTTTATCAATTGCCCGCAGCCTGCCTCACTGAGTTGGGGATTCATACTTACCTGCATCCTACCGCTCCAGTGTGTCCATGTTGTAGTGCCTGAAGTGTTTCTATCCGGTGCAAGCATGGGAATGGTCACATGCTCCGCTGTGGCCAATGACTGGCTTCACAGGTGATGTGGCCAGGCATTGTCTGTAGAGGAGCATGTGACCATTCCCATGCTGTACTGAATGGAAACGGTTACATCCTGTATTATACTCCAGAGCTGCGCTCACTATTCTGCTGGTGAAGTCACTGTGTACATACATTACTTATCCTGTACTGATCCTGAGTTACATCCTGTATTATACTTCAGAGCTGCACTCACTATTCTGCTGGTGCAGTCACTGTGTACATACATTACTTATCCTGTACTGATGCTGAGTTACATCCTGTATTATACTCCAGAGCTGCACTCACTATTCTGCTGGTGGAGTCACTGTGTACATACATTACATTACTTATCCTGTACTGATCCTGAGTTACATCCTGTATTATACTCCAGAGCTGCACTCACTATTCTGCTGCTGCAGTCACTGTGTACATACATTGCATTACTTATCCTGTACCGATCCTGAGTTACATTCTGTATTATACTCCAGAGCTGCACTCACTATTCTGCTGGTGCAGTCACTGTGTACATACATTACTTATCCTGTACTGATCCTGAGTTACATCCTGTATTATACTCCAGAGCTGCACTCACTATTCTGCTGGAGGAGTCACTGTGTACATACATTACTTATCCTGTACTGATCCTGAGTTACATCCTGTATTATACTCCAGAGCTGTACTCACTATTCTGCTGGTGCAGTCACTGTGTACATACATTACATTACTTATCCTGTACTGATCCTGAGTTACATCCTGTATTATACTCCAGAGCTGCACTCACTATTCTGCTGGTGCAGTCACTGTGTACATACATTACTTATCCGGTACTGATCCTGAGTTACATCCTGTATTATACTCCAGAGCTGCACTCACTATTCTGCTGGTGCAGTCACTGTGTACATACATTACATTACTTATCCTGTACTGATCCTGAGTTACATCCTGCTATTATGCTCAGAGCTGTACTCACTATTCTGCTGGTGCAGTCACTGTGTACATACATTACTTATCCTGTACTGATCCTGAGTTACATCCTGTATTATACTCCAGAGCTGCACTCACTATTCTGCTGGTGCAGTCACTGTGTACATACATTACATTACTCATCCTGTACTGATCCTGAGTTACATCCTGTATTATACTCCAGAGCTGCACTCACTATTCTGCTGGTGCAGTCACTGTATACATACATTACATTACTTATCCTGTACTGATCCTGAGTTACATCCTGTATTATACTCCAGAGCTGCACTCACTATTCTGCTGGTGCAGTCACTGTGTACATACATTATCCTGTACTGATCCTGAGTTACATCCTGTATTATACTCCAGAGCTGCACTCACTATTATGCTGGTGGAGTCACTGTGTACATACATTATCCTGTACTGATCCTGAGTTACATCCTGTATTATACTCCAGAGCTGCACTCACTATTCTGCTGGTGAAGTCACTGTGTACATACATTACATTGCTTATCCTGTACTGATCCTGAGTTACATCCTGTATTATACTCCAGAGCTGCACTCACTATTCTGCTGGTGCAGTCACTGTGTACATACATTATTTATCCTGTACTGATCCTGAGTTACATCCTGTATTATGCTCCAGAGCTGCACTCACTATTCTGCTGGTGCAGTCACTGTGTACATACATTACTTATCCTGTACTGATCCTGAGTTACATCCTGTATTATGCTCCAGAGCTGCACTCACTATTCTGCTGGTGCAGTCACTGTGTACATACATTACTTATCCTGTACTGATCCTGAGTTACATCCTGTATTATGCTCCAGAGCTGCACTCACTATTCTGCTGGTGCAGTCACTGTGTACATACATTACTGATCCTGAGTTACATCCTGTATTATTCTGCACAAATTCACTTACCTTCTTCCTAGTTGTTGGAAACAGTCAGCAGGTTTATTTGCAGAAAGGCTTATTAGAACTTAGTTATGCTCCAATAATACAGGATAGCAGAGTGATTTTCATTTCCATAATTTCACTGAAAATGAATCGCCCCAGCCAGCTCTCTGCAGATTCTCAACAAGCAGGAGATGTCAGAGTTGTGTACTATAGAGTGTAAAGCACATGGCAGGTAAGGGTACGTTCACACTAGCGTTAGAGGAATCCGGCAGACAGTTCCGTTCCGGATCCGTAAATCCGTGTGCAATTGGATACCGTTTCTTTCCGGATCCGTCTGACAAATGCATTGAAATTCCAGATCCGTCTCTCCGTTGTCATCCGGAAAAACGGATCCGGTATTTATCCTTTTCACATTTTTAAAGGTCTGCGCATGCACAGACCGGAAAACCGGATCCGTTTTTCCGGACAACTTGGTACCGGCATTAATACATTTTAATGGATCCAGCATTCCAGCAAGTGTTCTGGGATTTTGGCCGGAGAAAATACCTCAGCATGCTGCGGTATTTTCTCTGGCCAAATACTGTAAAAGTGACTGAACTGAAGACATCCTGGTGCATACTGAACGGATTTCTCTCCATTCAGAATGTAGGGGGATGTGACCGAAGCGTTTTTTTTCCAATAGGACGGTACTCAATACCGTAAAACTTTAACGCAAGTGTGAGAGTACCCTTAAGTGTTGCGCTTTCTCTGTAGATTGTACCCATTGTTGTCCGGTTCGGAGGTTTCTCTGGCGCGCGCCGTCTTGCCTGTTTATTTTCCTTTCGGATTCTGCTGTTTGCTCGGACTACAGTCAGCGGCGGCGTGTATAATGTCACACGTATGTGAACGCCGTGCAGCCTGCAGGTGAAGCGAGGTCACTGGAGGCGACGCGTCCCGGCCCCAGCTGCAACATTGTATCCAGTGTAGATGAGGCAGCGTCCCAGTGGCCAAGTGCACGTTCTGAGGTCGATACAATGTTTCTCACTGCTGCTTCAGTGTCTGCTCTGTATTTACTAATAGCACGCTGGAATAGAAGGGGATTGGCCATCCACGTTTCATCATTTGGGGGTCCGAAAACCCTTCGATCAGCAGACTAAAGCGGTGGAAGACACGGCAGTGTCAGGTGCACCCACCTGTACCAGAGAGACGCTGTGAAGGGGCCACTACACCCCAGCAAGCGCTGCGACCCCTTTGTTCTAATGATTGCCCGGTGATTAAATATTATGAACGATTTAAAGGGGTGGTTCACCCCTGGGGGCTTTTTATTTGCAGTCAGTAGGAGACAGATGACTACAGGAGGATACAACACAGGGATTGTTTGTAGTCTGTTACCACGGAGACGCACTGATCTGCAGAGGAGTTCTGTGCAGGAAACGGTAAAATGTTTTTTTTTAATATAAAGGCTATATCACTCCTTTTTTTCCTCTTATGCATGGGTGTACTAAAATAAAATGGATATACCTCAACTGGGATCGGTGGCCACCCTGGACAGTAATGACGGACTGGTGCGCGGTCTTGGTGGTTGTCACAGGGGACGGAACAGACCGGCTATGTCAGCGATGCTGAGAATGATTGGCATCGGTTGGTATCGGGTGTCTCAAAGAGAAGCCTGGGTGTTACCACCTTTTTAATGAGCTTCAGTTTGTGTAGATTAATAGTGCGACTCACGGAGCGTAGGCCGCGCCGCAGGTGTGAGGTTACAGGGAGTACTCCGCAGCTGTTGTCACCCAGGACTGGAGGCTCCGGCCTTCCTCAGGTCTCTTCATCTGCATATAAGTTGTTTCCTTATCAACAGGGAAAGAGCCACTTATCTTCATAAGGGCAGTCAGTTTACGGGATTATACTTTAAGGTGGAGTTCCCCTTTAAATATATCTAATAATATGATGTAAAACTTACAGGTACTCAGATCCGGGACATCTATTGCGCACATTGATAGGGTATGCAATTAAAGGGGTATTCCCATCTCAGACAATGGGGGGCATATCGCTAGGAGATGCCCCCGTTGTCTGATAGGTGCGGGTCCCACCGCTGGGACCTGCACCTATAACGAGAACGAAGCAGGGAGCGCTGTAGCTGGAGGACCCCGGATTTCCCGGGGTCCGTCCACCACCAAGCGCTGCTCCCCGCTGCTCCCATAAAAGTGAATGGGAGTGCACCGCGCATGCGCGACCCATGCTACCATTCATTTCTAAGCGCTCGGCTGTTTTCGGCGGCCCCATAGAAATGAATGTAGGGCGGCTGCGCATGTGCAGTGCGCCCTTGGTTTATTACCCCGCTCTGTTCTCATTGTAGGTGTGCGAGTCCCAGCAGTTCCTATCAGACAATTGGGGCATATCCTAGCGATATGCCCCCATTGTCTGAGATGGGAAAACCCCTTTAGTGTCTGATAGGTGCAGCTCCCACCTCTGGGACTCACTTCTATATCCAAAATGTGGCCCCAAAATGGAGGGAGAGCACACAGGGCATGTGTGCCGCCCCCCCCCCCCCCTTTCACTGCTATGGTGGGACTAGCTGAGCATGCTTGCTGGAATATTTTTGGATAGTGAATGGAGAGGACACCTCCTATTCTGCACTTCTCAAAGGTGGGACCTGCACCAGTCAGACTTTTATAGCATACCCTATCTATATGCCATAAATGTCCCAAATGGGAATACCTCTTTAAATGAGGAATTCCTGTCTGCCTGCAGCCACCACTAGAGGGAGAGCATGTTGCATATGTTCAATGAGCTCATTGAAAGTATGCAGTAAACTCTTGAGCTCCCCCTAGTGGTGGCTGCAGGAAACCACATTTTTTCCATCATTTAAATGGGTTGGAATCGTGTATCTGCAGGATAAGGGAGAAGTGTGGGGGTCCCGTGGATCAGACCCTCTATCTCAGTTGATACATTCAAAACCTTTATCTCTTTGGGCTTGTTACAGTGTCAGCATAGGTAAGACTTATCTCCTTCAGGACAGGACAGACATTTGTGCTTCTGTATGCATGCCACACAGCATTGCCTATACTCAGTCCTGCTCACACAGCGTGTTTTCATTCATTGACAACAAGCAAGAAATCTTTAGACTGGTGGAAATTTGAAAGACGGACTATTAAAAATTTTCAGAAATTTTCATTATGTCATGATTGAAAACTTGGACATCCCCTCTAAGACGTATTAGAGCAGGAGCTTCATCCAGTGAACAGATGCCCTTAAAGAGACAGAGCTCATATTTTGACGCTTTTTCAGCTGTCACAGAACGTGGGCCCCTGGGACTGTTTATCACACCTGTATAGTGGCCGAGGGTCACCACAATGTCCTGACAACTTATCAAGGGCCTGATTGATGACCTGAGCTGTGTGTGGGGGCAGGGATGACTGTCCTGTGTGACTGTAGGGATCACATGTAAGGGCTGGCTGCTACGTGACGTCCCCTGTGGACGGTTCATGACCATTACAAGACTTCCCTCAGCCCAGAGGTTATAGACAGGCAAAATGTGTGTCTGCGTTTGTGTGAATTTGGCGCTTGTTCATCACGTTACTAACCAGAGTAAAATTCTGGTCAGATACAATCACTGGCAATCAGCCATTTTTTAATGAAATCCTTTCATTTTTATACGGTCTTCTTCCAACCAAAGATCTGGGGAGAAAAACTTGAATTTCATCAACCCTTCCTTGAAACCCATTTTGTCTTCTAAATAGGTTCACAATATTTAATTTTAATATTTTTATGTTGGTCAGGACTGACACACAGCTCCAAAACTGCTGCAAAGCTAAAGAGTTACTTGATAAAAATCTTGTGTCCTGCATCCACCACTAGGGGAGCTCAGGAGATTACTGCATACAGATATATACAGCCACCACTAGAGGGAGCTCAGGAGATTACTGCATACAGATATATACAGCCACCACTAGAGGGAGCTCAGGAGATTACTGCATACAGATATATACAGCCACCACTATAGGGAGCTCAGGAGATTACTGCATACAGATATATACAGCCACCACTAGAGGGAGCTCAGGAGATTACTGCATACAGATATATACAGCCACCACTAGAGGGAGCTCAGGAGATTACTGCATACAGATATATACAGCCACCACTAGAGGGAGCTCAGGAGATTACTGCATACAGATATATACAGCCACCACTAGAGGGAGCTCAGGAGATTACTGCATACAGATATATACAGCCACCACTAGAGGGAGCTCAGGAGATTACTGCATACAGATATATACAGCCACCACTAGAGGGAGCTCAGGAGATTACTGCATACAGATATATACAGCCACCACTAGAGGGAGCTCAGGAGATTACTACATACAGATATATACAGCCACCACTAGAGGGAGCTCAGGAGATTACTACATACAGATATATACAGCCACCACTAGAGGGAGCTCAGGAGATTGCTGCATACAGATATATACAGCCACCACTAGAGGGAGCTCAGGAGATTACTGCATACAGATATATTCAGCCACCACTAGAGGGAGCTCAGGAGATTACTGCATAAAGATATATACAGCCACCACTAGAGGATCTCAGGAGATTACTGCATACAGATATATACAGCCACCACTAGAGGGGGCTCAGGAGATTACTGCATATAGATATATACAGCCACCACTAGAGGGAGCTCAGGAGATTACTGCATACAGATATATACAGCCACCACTAGAGGGAGCTCAGGAGATTACTACATACAGATATATACAGCCACCACTAGAGGGAGCTCAGGAGATTGCTGCATACAGATATATACAGCCACCACTAGAGGGAGCTCAGGAGATTACTGCATACAGATATATCCAGCCACCACTAGAGGGAGCTCAGGAGATTACTGCATAAAGATATATACAGCCACCACTAGAGGATCTCAGGAGATTACTGCATACAGATATATACAGCCACCACTAGAGGGAGCTCAGGAGATTACTGCATATAGATATATACAGCCACCACTAGAGGGAGCTCAGGAGATTACTGCATACAGATATATACAGCCACCACTAGAGGGAGCTCAGGAGATTACTGCATATAGATATATACAGCCACCACTAGAGGGAGCTCATGAGATTACTGCATACAGGTATATACAACCACCACTAGAGGGAGCTCAGGATATTACTGCATACACATATATACATCCACCACTAGAGGGGGCTCAGGAGATTACTGCATACAAGTATATACAGCCACCACTAGAGGGAGCTCAGGAGATTACTGCATACAGATATATACAGCCACCACCAGAGGGAGCTCAGGAGATTACTGCATACAGATATATACAGCCACCACCAGAGGGAGCTCAGGAGATTACTGTATACAGATATATACAGCCACCGCTAGAGGGAGCTCAGGAGATTACTGCATACAGATATATAGAGCCACCACTAGAGGGAGCTCAGGAGATTACTGCATACAGATATATACAGCCACTGCTAGAGGGAGCTCAGGAGCTTACTGCATACAGATATATACAGCCACCACTAGAGGGAGCTCAGGAGATTACTGCATACAGATATATACAGCCACCACTAGAGGGAGCTCAGGAGATTACTACATACAGATGTATACAGCCACCACTAGAGTGAGCTCAGGAGATTACTGCATACAGATATATACAGCCACCACTAGAGGGGGCTCAGGAACTTACAGCATACAGATATATACAGCCACCACTAGAGAGAGCTCAGGAGATTACTGCATACAGATATATACAGCCACCACTAGAGGGAGCTCAGGAGATTACTGCATACAGATATACACAGCCACCACTAGGAGGATCTCAGGAGATTACTGTATAAAGATATATACAGCCACCACTAGAGGGAGCTCAGGAGGTTACTGCATACAGATATATACAGCCACCGCTAGAGGGAGCTCAGGAAATTACTACATACAGATATATAGAGCCACCACTAGGGGAGGCTCAGGAGATTACTACATACAGATATATACAGCCACCACTAGAGAGAGAGCTCAGGAGATTACTACATACAGATATATACAGCCATCACTAGAGGAAGCTCAGGAGATTAATACATACAGATATATACAGCCACCACTAGAGGGAGCTCAGGAACTTACAGCATACAGATATATACAGCCACCACTAGAGAGAGCTCAGGAGATTACTGCATACAGGTATATACAGTCACCACTAGAGGGAGCTCAGGAGATTACTGCATACAGATATATACAGCCACCACTAGAGGGAGCTCAGGAGATTATTGTATACAGATATATACAGCCGCCACTAGAGGGAGCTCAGGAGATTACTGCATACAGATATATACAGCCACCATTAGAGAGAGAGCTCAGGAGATTACTGCATACAGATATATACAGCCACCACTAGAGGGAGCTCAGGAGATTACTGCATACAGATATATACAGCCATCACTAGAGGAAGCTCAGGAGATTAATACATACAGATATATACAGCCACCACTACAGTGAGCTCAGGAACTTACAGCATACAGATATATACAGCCACCACTAGAGGGAGCTCAGGAGATTACTGCATACTGGTATATACAGCCATCACTAGAGGGAGCTCAGGAGATTACTGCATACAGGTATATACAGCCACCACTAGAGGGAGCTCAGGAGATTACTGCATACAGGTATATACAGCCACCACTAGAGGGAGCTCAGGAGATTACTGCATACAGATATATACAGCCACCACTAGAGGGAACTCAGGAGATTACTGCATACAGATATATACAGCCACCACTAGAGGGGGCTCAGGAACTTACAGCATACAGGTATATACAGCCACCACTAGAGGGAGCTCAGGAGATTACTGCATACAGGTATATACAGCCACCACTAGAGGGAGCTCAGGAGATTACTGCATACAGATATATACAGCCACCACTAGAGGGAACTCAGGAAATTACTGCATACAGATATATACAGCTACCACTAGAGGGAGCTCAGGAGATTACTACATACAGATATATACAGCCACCACTAGAGGGAGCTCAGGAGATTACTGCATACAGATATATACAGCCACCACTAGAGGGAGCTCAGGAGATTACTGCATACAGATATATACATCCACCACTAGAGGGAGCTCAGGAGATTACTGCATACAGATATATACATCCACCACTAGAGGGAGCTCAGGAGATTACTGCATACAGATATATACAGCCACCACTAGAGGGAACTCAGGAAATTACTGCATGCAGATATATACAGCTACCACTAGAGGGAGCTCAGGAGATTACTACATACAGATATATACAGCCACCACTAGAGGGAGCTCAGGAGATTACTGCATACAGATATATACAGCCACCACTAGAGGGAGCTCAGGAGGTTACTACATACAGATATATACAGCCACCACTAGAGGGAGTTCAGGAGATTACTACATACAGGTATATACAGCCACCACTAGAGGGAGCTCAGGAGATTACTGCATACAGATATATACATCTAGGGCTGCAGCAAACAATTATTTTAGCAATCGAGTATTCTACCGATTATTTTTGCGATTAATCGAGTACTCTAATAATAAAAACCTTCCGTATTGCTTTATAAAAACAATCAGGGCCATAATCTGCAAGGGGAATTCTACTACTGAATATGAGGTCTACTGTAGGAACTTAGACCCTGGGGGTTGTAGGGGGGTCTGACTGGGCGTAAACTAAATGTTCTGCCATGGGCTGCTGTTAGACCCTACTACGACACCAGGGCTGTTACACCAGGAAACTTCCTTTTTCAATAGCTCCCCCTGCAGGCGAAGTAAGCAAACTACTCCAAGTGTATAAAATCAGTGTAAAAGTATGGAGCCCAGGGGTCTGGGAGATGGATGTGGAGACCTCCGCTCGGCCTCAGACATGCTTTGAGTCTATAGGGACAATGAGAACCTTCCCATGCAATGCTTTTTTTTCCGTGGGATTAGGAGAAGGGACGGTCCATGTGCTCGGTCATCAGCGATGACGTCCCCATCGTTACACAAACATGCAGACCTGCCTACAATGCAAACACCAGGACAGCGTGGCCTTTCCTGGGACCTTCTTACCCCAAGGACAAAGGCGTAGTAATATATGGAACTGTAGCTCTTCACCTAAGCGTTTTGGCTCTTGATTAGAATTCAAGAGCCGCAGTGAAGACTGACACATGTAAATTTTGTTTTGGTTTTTTGCAGCTTCTTTATGTTTTGATTTCCAGGTTTGCAGGCTGTTATTTCGCCTTGTGTTTTGCAGCCGGCGCATGTCATGGCGTCGCCCTGTGTTGTGATACCCGAGTCGCCTGGCACTGTGTGTAAGTTTCTGTCCTCAAACGCCAAGCGCGTTTAATGACTTTTCTTATGCTTGTGTGGAGCGCCCAGACTTCCCCAGAGATGCAAAAATTGAGAAACTACAACTCTCAACATGCCCTGGTAAACCTTGATTATGCAGCCAAACGCTTTAAAACCTAGCTCCTCTTCTCTGCTTGTACTCAAGTCACATTCAAAGCTGCATTCAGAATTTTTCTTCGTGTCCTTGAAAACCTTCTAGCACAGTGCTGACAGACTTCTCCCAGCACACTGTGAAGGTGTCGTTTTTTTTTTTTTTTTTCCTGCCGCAGCACAGCAGGGCACGCCCGGCGCAGCACAGCAGGGCACGCTCAGTGCTGCCGCTGATCCACTAGGGAAGGCAGATTGCAGAGTGACCTGTGAGCAAAGACGAAAACCAGCAGGATCCATATACTTTGTGTTTGTCTCTCACCATTTCCAATAGCTCTGCTTGCTGTCAGTGAATGGGAATGACTTTGTTTACACCTAATGCAGCTGAGGGTTTGTTACCGTTGTATCCACTCCAGACAATCCTCTTTGACCGAAATACATCAGCAGCGCTCATCTCTCTCCACTTTTATCTGGTTTGTCTAGACCGGATACAACTGTGAACAGGTATGGCCCCATTCATTGGCAGTGAGCAGAGATCTTATCTCAAACTATCACATAATGCCATGACTAAAGCCATCAGAAAACCAAAAAAAGGCAATTAATCCGAGGCTGAGATATGACCACTTGAAACAACAGGCCCAAAGCTTAAGGCTGCACTACTGAGAGCTTCTGCATTTATAGTGTGAACTATAAGACTTGTATGGCAGGTCTCCTTTAAGGAATGAAGATGGCCTTAAAGGGGTTGTCTGGCAAGAGGACAGTGGGTTGACCCCGTTGTCGTCCCCTCGCTTACCGGGTCCTCGTTGGTCTCCTTCTCCTGGTTCTCGACACAGGAAATAGCAAGGACTACCTGCTCAGTGGTGGGCCGCCAGGCAGCCACATGACGCCTATGCTGTGGCTGGCCCCTATGACAACACTTCCTGCGCTTTGCTCTTGTTTGAATCCCGTCCATGTCACCATCCAGACTGTTATCATTGCTGCGGATGGGGATTTGTGTCCTTGCCGGACTTGTCGGCTCTGGGGAAGGGACATCAGGGAGATTCTACGGGGGGGCTGTTATAATGGCTTCCAAGCAAAGTTTTGGGAACGTATGCCCCGCCCATTCATTTGAGACACACCCATAGCATAGAGCAAGTGACAAATAGAACACCCCCAAATAAATACAGACCCCAGGCAAGAAGTCTAATTTACAAAATGCGTGAATCCTCAAAGTTATCGACCGTGAGACAAATACGGGTACGGCCTTAATAGATGCCAGACCGCGTAAAAAATACAGACCCTCAGATGCAAGCCCTAAAAATACAGAACCCCCTAAAAAATACTGATCCCAGGCTAGACCCCTAAAATATAGAGCCCAGACCCCTAGAAAATACAGACCCCAGACCAGAACCCTAAAAAATACTGATCCCATACTAGACCCCTAAAATATAGAGCCCAGACCAGAACCCTAACAAATACTGATCCCTGACCAGAACCCTAACAAATACTGATCCCTGACCAGAACCCTAACAAATACTGATCCCTGACTAGAACCCTAAAAAATACTGATCCCTGACTAGAACCCTAAAAAATACTGATCCCTGACCAGAACCCTAAAAAATACTGATCCCTGACCAGAACCCTAAAAAATACTGATCCCTGACCAGAACCCTAAAAAATACTGATCCCTGACCAGAACCCTAAAAAATACTGATCCCTGACTAGAACCCTAAAAAATACTGATCCCTGACTAGACCCCTAAAATATAGAGCCCAGACCAGAACCCTAAAAAATACTGATCCCTGACTAGACCCCTAAAAAATACTGATCCCTGACTAGAACCCTAAAAAATACTGATCCCTGACTAGACCCCTAAAATATAGAGCCCAGACCAGAACCCTAAAAAATACTGATCCCTGACTAGACCCCTAAAAAATACTGATCCCTGACTAGAACCCTAAAAAATACTGATCCCTGACTAGACCCCTAAAATATAGAGCCCAGGCCAGAACCCAAAAAAATACTGATTCCAGACTAGATCCCTAAAATATAGAGCTCAGACCCCAGACCCCTAAAATATAGAGCCCAGACTCCTAAAAAAAAAAAAAATGCATACCCCAGACCAGAGGCCTAAAAATACTGATCACAGACTAGAACCCCGATATATAGTAAGGTCACACCCTTAAAATGCAGACCCCAGACCAGAGGCCTAAAATAGTAAGCTCAGAGACCCTAAAAATTCTGACCCAGACTTGACCCCCTAAAAAATACAGACCAGATCCACTAAGAAATGCAGATCCCAGACTGCCCTAAAAAGAGCCCCAGACCAGACTCCCTTAAAAACAGAGACCCCCAGACCAAATACAGACTGATCTTATTATTGACGTTTGCCCTACAAGATGGCTTCCAAGAAGAACGTTGGCGACGTCTCTGCCTCCGAAATGCATCAGCAGACCCCATTGACATTAGTAGTGATGAGGCCACAAGATGGCCGCTGTTGCCATGGCGACAGCAGATGTCATGCTCACCCTGCAGTGCCGGTGATCAGGCTTTCTGGCCGCGTCGCTTCATTCACCGGCTGCCGTATAATGAGGCTGCCCCTCCCCCGCTCAATGGGAGGACGCAGCTTCATTCATTCATTGCGGGTGTTGGAAGTGAATGAATCTCCTCGGCCCCATTCATAGTCAGCCATGCTCTGCAGCCTCTGCTCACGTCACCCCCCCCCCCCCCGACCACCACCCACCCCCACTCCTCGCAAGACGCCCAGGAGATTTCCCACGATGCCCGTCCTGCGTCTTACATCGCCTGGGAGCCGTCCCTGGAAATGGATATTGATGATATCTTCACCGTCCGCTCGCTAATGAATGTTTATGTGTTTACTGAGCGCGGGCGACCCCTGGGAATAACCCCCGGAATGTTCCCGCCAATCTGCGCACAATCTGCATTCACGTCCATCCGCCAGGAATGCTGCGGCTGATTATCTTACCCAATAATATAAAAATAAAGAAGAGATTTAGGTTTCAAGGAAAATCTTGGTTGATATTTATTTGATTACTGAGCAATTTATGGAATGTATCTGTGAAACATCTGCGCACTGTCCGTAGCGTACAAGTTCTTATCCTGAGTTACAACCTGTATTATACTCCAGAGCTGCACTCACTATTCTGCTGGTGCAGTCACTGTGTACATACATTACATTACTGATCCTGAGTTACATCCTGTATTATACTCCAGAGCTGCACTCACTATTCTGCTGGTGCAGTCACTGTGTACATACATTACTTATCCTGTACTGATCCTGAGTTACATCCTGTATTATACTCCAGAGCTGCACTCACTATTCTGCTGGTGGAGTCACTGTGTACATACATTACTTATCCTGTACTGATCCTGAGTTACATCCTGTATTATACTCCAGAGCTGCACTCACTATTCTGCTGGTGCAGTCACTGTGTACATACATTACTTATCCTGTACTGATCCTGAGTTACATCCTGTATTATACTCCAGAGCTGCACTCACTATTCTGCTGGTGCAGTCACTGTGTACATACATTACTTATCCTGTACTGATCCTGAGTTACATCCTGTATTATACTCCAGAGCTGCACTCACTATTCTGCTGGTGGAGTCACTGTGTACATACATTACATTACTTATCCTGTACTGATCCTGAGTTACATCCTGTATTATACTGCAGAGCTTCACTCACTATTCTGCTGGTGGAGTCACTGTGTACATACATTACATTACTTATCCTGTACTGATCCTGAGTTACATCCTGTATTATACTCCAGAGCTGCACTCACTATTCTGCTGGTGCAGTCACTGTGTACATTACATTACTTATCCTGTACTGATCCTGAGTTACATCCTGTATTATACTCCAGAGCTGCACTCACTATTCTGCTGGTGCAGTCACTGTGTACATTACATTCCTTATCCTGTACTGATCCTGAGTTACATCCTGTATTATACTGCAGAGCTTCACTCACTATTCTGCTGGTGGAGTCACTGTGTACATACATTACATTGCTTATCCTGTACTGATCCTGAGTTACATCCTGTATTATACTCCACAGCTGCACTCACTATTCTGCTGGTGGAGTCACTGTGTACATACATTACATTACTTATCCTGTACTGATCCTGAGTTACATCCTGTATTATACTGCAGAGCAGCACTCACTATTCTGCTGGTGCAGTCACTGTGTACATACATTACTTATCCTGTCCTGATCCTGAGTTACATCCTGTATTATACTCCAGAGCTGCACTCACTATTCTGCTGGTGGAGTCACTGTGTACATACATTACATTACTTATCCTGTACTGATCCTGAGTTACATCCTGTATTATACTCCAGAGCTGCACTCACTATTCTGCTGGTGGAGTCACTGTGTACATACATTACTTATTCTGTACTGATTCTGAATTACATCCTGCATTATACTCCAGAGCTGCACTCACTATTCTGCTGGTAGAGTCACTGTGTACATACATTATATTACTTATCCTGTACTGATCCTGAATTACATCCTGCATTATACTCCACAGCTGCACTCACTATTCTGCTGGTGCAGTCACTGTGTACATACATTACTTATCCTGTACTGATCCTGAGTTACATCCTGTATTATACTCCAGAGCAGCACTCACTATTCTACTGGCACAGCAGCGGTAATGCGCAGGATTTTTCCACCATCGAGAGTTTCCTTTTTTCTGGTAAATTTTCTTGCGTATTCGGAACGTGTGATTTGACGTGCAGACAGAAAACCTTTGTGAGAACTATTAAAGGGGTGCTCTGCTTCGGACAATCCCTCCTTTCTCTGGAGAGATCTCCCGTTATTGAGCTGAACACCCAATGTCCTGGTTCTGAGATCTGCAGTGATCAGCTGTAATCTGGAGGAATCCCACCAGTAAGGCCTCATGCACACGGCCGTTGACCATCCGTTCTGTACATTGGGGAGCGCAATTTGCGGTCCCCAATGCACAGGCACCATCCGTGCGGCTGCCGCAGACGGATCCAGACCCATTTAACTTGAATGGGTCCGTGATCCGTCCGCAACGCATGGCGAGAAACCCCACGGAAGCACTCTGTAGCGCTTCCGTGGGGTCCTGTGCACCTTCTGGATTGTGGACCCATTCAAGTGAATGGGTCCGCATCCGTGATAGAGTGTGCATACGGCCAGAGCCCGTTTATTTGCGGGCGCCAATATGGGCACGGCTGTATGTGTGGGGCCTAAAGTGTCCAGTAGCCCTGCAGCGCCTCCACAGGTCAAATGAAGAATTACATAATTGTATGGTATGGTGTCAGGAAACTGGCAGAACATTTGCGTGCAGCCTGTCACATTTCAAGCCCTGCCCCCTTGCTGGCAAGCCACTCCCCTTTCCCGCCAAACCCCCTACCCCCATTGAGCGAGACACAAAAAGTGTCTAAAACACTAAATAAATGTGCCGCAACTACACCATTCCTGCCTCTTTTTAAAGGGGTTGTCTGAGTGTTTGATATGTATAACCTATCCGATCTCTTCAGTCTCCTCCGTGGCCGGTGACCTCACGTGGCCTAGGTGCTGCTCTGTCCTATTCAAGTGAATGCAATACTAAACGCGGCCACTAGCCGGCAGATGGCGCTGTGCGGGCTAAGCTACCTGCTCAAAGAGCTGATCATAGGTTCTCAATATCAGAATCTCAGAAAACCCCTTTACCTGGTAAATTTGCCTCTTTATGCTTCCATTTTTCCTTTTTTAGTATCTCTGCTTGTTGTCAGTGAATAGGAGCATCCTATTCAGACCCAATACTTCTGACAGCTGATGGTTGGTTACTGTTGTGTCCAAACCTCCGTGGCAGAATCCCGACTGGTACATTTCACCTGTGCTGATACATTGTCACAGACTCTCAGCTCTGGGAGATTCGGGCCGCTGCTGTTGTAGATTTCATGACTTCTGGTTACGTCCTTTAATGTAACGTTACTTTTTTTTTTTTTCTTTTTGCAGCCAAACCGTTTGCCGAAAAAGTGAAGCAGCTGAGACTCCACAAGGAGGACTTCGAAATCCTGAAAGTGATCGGAAGAGGCGCTTTTGGGGAGGTGAGGCGCGCTCTGATGAAACGCTGTAAAAAACGGTTATTTTCTGTAATCTGGCGTGGGAGCCGACAGCAGCTGGATTATCAGATAGGTCTCCAGGCTCCTCCCCCTTCGTATGGTCCCTCCTCTTTGTCCATGTGCATTGGTCACCTTGCTCGCTGGCAGTTTAGCTGCTTCTTTTTCTCCAGCTATCCGTTTACTAACTTCCTGCTGAGCTGCAGTGTAAAGCATGGGGGAAGAAACAGAGCAACAGCCAGACGAGTCAGGAGGTGAAGACAATAATTAACCTGTTGAGGTATGAGGTTCCCCTCATGAAGAGGATGAGGCCGCCATCTCTACGATGGTGTTCTGATCCAGTGCAAGCATTTAAATCCTGAACCAGGTTCTGATATAAATCCTTTATTCCTTTTCTTAAAGGGGTTGCGCCACGTTTTCGCCCTATCCTCATATTCACAGAATATGGAACAGCTAATTGATCATTGGGGGGTCCGATCCCCGGTCCTGATGGATCGGGAGACCACTCCTTGCTGCTCCATTCAATCTCTATGGGACTAGCAGAGATAGCCAAGTAGAGTGTGAGCGGACTGTTACTCCATTAGGACACTGGGACGGGACCCTCATTCTCTAGATCTGTGGGGGTCCCAGGTGTCAGACCCCCACCAATCAGTTTGTCGTCTCCTCCCCTGTGGATAGGGGATAACTTGAAAGCTTGGCACAACCCCTTTAAGAAACGGCATCCCTCCTGGGTTGTGTCTGCTATTCCTTTGAGTGGGGATTAGGTGCAGTACTAAACACCGCCTGTGAAGAAGAGTGGCGCCATCTCTAGGGAACCCCTTTAATTCTATTCAGCTGTTAGGTGACAACCCAGCTTTCCTGTAATCTGCCCGGTGACGTGCTGGTCCGGAGCGGAGCCCTGTATCTCCTTATAACTAGCGCTCAGGAACCGGAGAAAGATGGGTGACACCCGCCGTAGAAAGCGTCCGAAATGCTGAATAGTATTCTTAAAGGGGTTGGAAGAATCAGCCTCTTGTCCAGGACAACCCCTTTAACGACTCATCAAAAGAAGGCGACTTTAGGATTTTCTGATGTTAGGCCTCATGCACACGACCGTAGGTGTTTTGCGGTCCGCAATCCACGGATCCGCAAAACACGCAAATTGCGGAACGGAACGCGGCCCATTGTAGAAATGCCTATTCTTGTCCGCAAAACGGACAAGAATAGGACATGCTATATTTTTTTGCGGGGCCACGGAACAAAGCAAAGGACGCGGACAGCACACGGAGTGCTGTCTGCATCATTTGCGGCCCCATTGAAGTGAATGTAAGTATGCGGCTCGGACGCGGACCCAAAATAATTTCGTGTGCATGAGGCCTTAAAGGAGCATGCCAGGAAAAAAACGGATACACTGTGTGCTGGGGGGGCGGGGCTTTCCATACAGATACAGAGTTACAGGTCATGCTCCGCCCCCTCAGACCGCTACAGAGTTGCACACAATGTATCGGTTTTTCCTGGAGTGTGATTTGCGCTGTCGTTGGTTCTGCCGCCGCTGTGATTTCCCGCTCGTGGAGATAAGCGGCGCCGGGTGTGTCACACACTGTCATTGTGTCCTCCGGATCCGGTTACCGCTCTCCCTGCTGGCGCAGATCCGTGTTTAACCCTGTAGCTGCCGGCGGTGACGCATCAGGCCAATGGAGGGGATTTTACATCCTGGATTGGATAGACAGGAGCCGGACATCACGGCCTTCACCTCACCCACATATCCATACCATCATTCCATGGGTGGACCGCTCACCGCCTCCCACTCCTCTCCTGAAATACTCTGTGCTGCTGCCCCCTCTCCTTCTTGGGCTGTCACCCCCAACATATCTCCCTTCATTTCCCCCGTCCTCATCAGCATCATTACACGAAAGAACTCCTACAAGATCCATGCTCTCCTCTCCTGAAATACTCTGTGCTGCTTTCTGTGGGTCTCCCACTTGTCTCACTGTCACAATGATGATGCCATGTCAAGATAATTGCCTCCTGAAATACTTTGTGCCGCTGTGAACTTCAGCCCCTTACTGGTTTGACTGAGATTTGAGGGCGCCCCTGGAGGAGTGCGCTGTGCTCTGCCCCGGTCATGAAGTAGTTAAGTTTCCATGGGGAATTGTGGGTAATAGGTTTAGATGTGAACTTACATTTGCGGCTTGCTGGCGGGGAGCTGCGTCCAGATGGTGGATGATGAGCGATGCAGTCACGTCCGCACTGCTCGGCTCGGCACAGCGATCCCTGACTTAAAGGAGCCTCCCCGTCTTCTTGTGTGCTCAGCAGCAGCACAGAGTATTTCAGGAGAGGGCTAATGATGTTAGTGGAAACAGGTCTGCATGGGACAGGGGCAGTGTCATAATCTGAGGAGGGGGGACGCAGACTTGTGAGATGCCATAGACTGAGAGTTACACAGTGGGAGGAGCGGAGCCCCCAGCAGCACAGAGTATTACAGGAGAGGTACGGTACTGACCCGCCCAGTCATAATGTTCTTGAGGACAAGTCTGTATGGGGACGGGGCAGTATCATGTGAGGAGGGGGAATGGAGACAAGTGGGGAGGGTACAGGCATGGAAGAAAGAGCCGGCCTTCCCAGCAGCGCAGAGTATTTCAGGAGAGGGGCGTGCAAATCTTGTGGGGTGCAGTCACCCGTCCACACGTGTCGTCAAGTGTCATGACGTGAAGAAGGGGATGGAGACAAGCGGAAAGGCACAGACTAGGAAGAAGCAGCATTCACAGCAGCAGCACAGAGTATTTCAGGAGAGGATCTTGCAGGGGCCAGGTCATCAGATCTCTCAAAAGTGTTTTCTAATTCAGGATTCCTGAGCCTATAGGAAAATCGGTCAATGAGGCGCCTTGCGAGGTTGTATGTGGCTCACGGTAAAGCGTCTCATTAACCATGTAGCTGCCAGGACGCGCTCTGCAGAGCTTGCACTCTGACTGCCCCCCGAGGTCCGGTCGCTCACATTCACTTATTACGTTTTGGCCCTTTTCGGATGTGAGCGTGAGTGTTCCTAATGGAAAATACTGTCAGCGTCCCACGTCCGCAAAATATGTTACCGGGAATGTAGGGACCTAGGATATTACCGCCATGTCGTGCCCTATAGAATACCGCGTGGGCTCCGAGGCGGGGTTACAGCTGAAGATTACAGTCAAAAGTAGCAAAAAAAAAAAAGACGAGATTTATGAGAAATCAAGTTATTACCCAATGTAAATATTTCTTAAAGGGGAAGAGCGCCTTTATTTCTATTATTGTATTTGTGATGATCCTGATACTTTGTTGCATAGTTGTTTCCATGGAAATGCCACTGGACTGCGGCCACGCGGCACCGTACGGGTCTGTACTGACTTATTTATGCATTGGCCCGATGATGTCACACTCCCCGCTACAAATGAATGACCCCCCCCCGGCGTGCCGCTAGATCTGACCTCTTGCCCTCTTCTTTCTCGCAGGTTGCCGTGGTGAAATTGAAAAATACGGATAAGGTGTTTGCCATGAAGATCCTGAATAAATGGGAGATGCTCAAAAGAGCTGAGGTGAGAGGGGCCCCGGGGGGTCCGCTGTGCTGTTGATCTTCTGATACTTTATCTTAAAGGGACATTTCACATTGTCCCCTCCCAGTGATTGGCAGCTGAAGCAGAAAGGTTTGGCAAAGGGGGAGTGGCTCTAACTGCAGTGAATATAGTCTAAGCCCCGCGTTCTAGTTGGATATTTTTTGGGTGGGGCCAGATCCCTGCAAGGACTTTATAAAATCTCGCAGCCTGACAAGCGGGTAGAGCTCGTTATTTTATGTGTGTGCCCCTTTAAATGAACAGGGTCCCTATTGTTGTCCATTGTCCTTACCTAATCATTAGTTAGGCCCATTATTAAGGATTTTCCACTCATGCACGGGACCAGCGGGGGTTCCACCTCGAGGGCGGTGCGCACATCATTGCTGTGCGCTGCCACGGCACACGGAGTCGCCCTGGGCTCGTGTTACGTGCGTGTGCTGCCGCGAGCCACTGCATTCTTCCCTCAACGTAATGGCTCTAAGGGAGAGTATTCTGGAGCATCATTTTCTTAGAACTCTTAAGTTTTGACTTTTTCCTCTGTTATTCCTCCTGGAAATGTATTAATAAATCGATTGCTGGATATTTACTCAATAGAGCGTGCCCCTACTCTGTCTGTGTCAGAGTGTATAGGGACTTGCCGCATTGACACAAACAATAGTTATGCCTCCCATTGTCAATTTAATCACACATTTCCTGGAGGAGTAACAGAGGAACAACACAATTAAGAAAAGATTTAAGTATTTACTAAACAGGCGCACATCAGGAAAGCGGACAGATACTCTTTAAAGGGGTTGCCCAGGATTTTAATATTGATTGGGGAGGGTCCGAAACCCCACACCCCCACTGATCAGCTGTAGCCGTGACTCCACAGCTCCATCTACTGTGTAGTGGACAGAGCCGGTTACTGCAGCGCTGCCCCCATTGAAGTGAATGGTAACCAACTCTGCCCACTGAAAATGGGAGGAGCAGTAAGGAAACAGCTACTCGGTGGGGGCGCAGGGTGTCGGACCCCCGCCGATCTGATATTGATGACCTGCATGCTGAAGCTACCGCTACCGAAGGGTCCCTTGGCAGTGGTCACATGATTTACCGAAGTGACTGCCGTACCAGTGCTGAAACTCTTCACTGCATGCGCACAGGCAACATCATCTCCTGTCTCATAGTCAACATAGTCTTATGTCTCTGCGCAGGCGCTGATCAAATCACATGACCACTACCATGTTGTGAGCCATGGCTGACACGTCCATAGGCAGCTGGTGGGACTAAGCGTGGAAGCCCGTGATAAGAAGTACCCCCCCCAACCAGCACCAACAACAAAAAATAAGCCGATTTCTCCCTCGTACAGCCGCGTCAGTGAAATAGTTATGGCTGCCGAAATGCGTAGGCGCAAAAATTATTATACATTTTTTTTGCTGCGTCATTAAGGGGTTAAGGCTGCTCTCCTAGGTTGTCAGATCACTTTTTTTTTTTTTCCCCCAGAAATTTTCGTAAGCGCCCATTCTGGCCCGACGGTCGCGGCCCTTCCCCAGGTTGAGGCGAGTTTCCAAATCTTGGGTTTATTTTGCGCCGTCAACACTTCAATATTATGACGTTCCCTGGAAACAGCGGCCGGTGTTTATAGGAGGAATTGATGTCCTTGCTATATATGGCCCCTCAGATCTTCGGAGCGGGGTAGACGCCCCCGTGTCCGCCTCGCTAGAATACATGACGCGTGCTGATTCTCCATGAACGAGGCATTCAGCGCCTCCTGCCTCTCGGCCTCCGCTCCATAAATAGTCCCTCCGTCCTGATTATTAAAGAGGAGCTCTCACCTCTACACATTGCCCATGTAATAACAGTTCTGGAGCATCTCTGCTTATCACTCTTAAGTTTTGCCGTTCCTCTATTATTCCTGCTAGAATTAATTGCCTGCAGTTTGCATTGAAAGTCCAGCTGGGTGTGACCTGTTGGGAGTGTGTCCCTGCTCTGTCTGGTATATATGATATATATCACGTGACCCAGCGACACCAATGGAGGGGGGATCTGCGGAAATGGTCCCTGGGGGGGGGGGGAGAGACAACCTCTTGAAGCACCAAACTAGGGCGTGTCCTTAAAGGGGATAAATAAACTTTACTATCCTTTTGATTATATGTTTTGTTTTGTTTGTTTTTTGTCCTACTTTCTCATGATTTTTACCCTGTCAATGATGGGGGTGGTAGTTAATTTCCTGTACATGATGTCACCATGGTGACTCATCGTCTGCTTTCCATACGGTCTGACAGGAGAGATGGGATGGCTTGGGCGTCACTGTGGCATCTACAGGAAGATGAGAGTTGTAGTTCTAGTATTGCTCAGGTGACAACCCCCAGGCTTGATATGTCGGATTTGCACTCGAGGAATTGCTGGTTCAGTCGGGGGGGGGGGGGTCATACGTTCTCCGCTGTCAGTCAGCTGTCGGGGTGCGGACGCTGAAGGTCAGTGAAACGCTATACAGGACGAGAGACTTTTCCATCATCCCACCCCCTGCACAAGTATGACTGCAATTCCTCTGGATGACAGAGCGAGGAGCCGTCTCCTGGGAGGAGGGAGAATCGGGCCCCTGTCTATTTATAGGGGGGGGATCAGTCTGAAGGGCAGACGTGCAAATATCTTCCGTTTTTTTAACTTTCCATTATAGCCAATGTCTGTGTCAGTCTTCACTGTAGTTTTGGCATTCCGTTCATGAACCAGGAGGAGCAGGATGAGCAGTTATATGGCTTTCAGACAGATAAGAATGCGATGTATAAATCTACATCCATGGAAAGCATTATATTCCGGTTTTCTGCTTCCTATCAAAACGTCTGCTTGTGTGTCAGTCTTGACTGTAGTCTTGGTGTTCTGTTCATCCACCAGGAAGAATCAGGATGAACGGTGATCTGTGATAAGAAAGTGACCTATCAGTTTGCACATTACATTGCCTTGTTCTGCCTGTGTTAGGTGTCAGTCTTCACTGTAGTCTTAGTATTCAGTTCGTTAACCAGGATGAGCTGTCATTTGTGTATTGAATAGACCAGTGATGCGCAACCTGTGGCCCTCCAGCTGTTGTATAACTACAACTCCCACCATGCCCTGCTGTAGGCTTTCTGGGCATGCTGGGAGTTGTAGTTTTGCAAAAGCTGGAGGGCCGCAGGTTGGGCATCCCTGGAATAAACAAAGAATCGACCTGTGAATATACATTAATGGACAGCATTACAGTCCCTTATCTTTTTCCAATAGTTATCTATGTAGGTGTCATTTTTAACTGTAGACCTAGTATTCTATTCATTAACCTGGAAGGGCAGAATGAACATCCATCGTGGCTGTAAATCTACGTTATTTACAATGATTAGATTTCTTCTTCCTTCCAATGGTTTATGCCTGTTTAGGTGTCAGTCTTTACTGTGGTTTTGATATTCTGTTCCTGAGCCAGGAAGATCAGGATGAACAGAGATTTGTCCCCCCTGCACATCCTGTTAATATTAATGGTTACAGAGCATTACGTTCTTCCCTCCGGGCACTCTGCCTGTGTAGGTGTCAGTCTTCACTTTATTAGTATTCTATTCATGTAGCAGGAGGATTAGGATGAACAGAACTCTAGTGGAAGACATAGAAGAGCAGTGAATGTAGAGTGAATAAGAAGGCACTGCAGCATTTTTGGCTCCAGTCTTTGTGGGTTGCCTGCTGAGACTTGTAGTTCCTCAGCTGCGTCGCAGTGTCGGCTGTCTCACGCTGATGTCATCAGGAGTCCTTCAGTGATGTCATCAGGGAAACATGCCCATCTCTGAACCTGGGTCTTGATGAACCAAATCGTCTATGGCAGCAGACGGAGCAAAGAACGCCCATGGGCAAGACGTCTTCCTGAGAGGTCGATGTCCTGGGGTCCGCACGCCCCCCCTCCCCTAAATCTGCTATATGTGTAGAGGTGCAGAGATAATCTGATGGGGGGAGGGTCTTGGTGATGTCTCATTCCTCTGTCTCTTCCTTAGTTCTCCCTGGAGATGAGCAGCAGCAGAGTCCCCAGCAGCTCCTTGTCTCTTGGAATGGCTTACTTACTTCTTTAGCTACCTTCCTCTTCCTGCTATGCCCGTGTGTCAGTCTTCACTGCAGTTCTGGAATTGTATTCATCTTTTCTATAGTCCTGACCCTATCAATGATAAGCATCCGTACAGCCTGATTCTGCCTCCGCCATGCTCCACTTGGGGTGATGGATAGTGGTGGGTTTGCGGCGCGCCGCACATTGCGTTTCCAGTGATGGGTTTAGGGGTCTGCCGCATGCGGTTTTCTTATGTTTTTCAAAGTTTTGAGTCGTTTTTGTAGCCCACCCCTGATCTGCTCTTCTCCGCACCTGTGTCTTAGCCCCGCCCAGAGAGCTCCTCAGATGTGGTAGTGCGGCAGCCGTACAGAACAGGTGTATTTATACTGACATCATGTGACAGGTCATGTGACACTGAGCGCGCACAGCGGGACGCTGCTAATCATGTGACTTAGAAAGTTATTTGGTTGGACCAGACCCTATATAACGGTGAATACAAATACAGCTTTTTGGGTTTTAGTTATTTCTTTATTTTTCTAACAAGGTTTTCAATTCATTTTCTATTTTCTCCGATCCATTACATAAAGTCTAATTTGAAACTCATATTAGGAGGCAGTATTATAGTAGTTATATTCTTGTACATAGGAGCAGTATTATAGTACTTATATTCTTGTACATAGGAGCAGTATTATAGTAGTTATATTCTTGTACATAGGAGGCAGTATTATAGTAGTTATATTCTTGTACATAGGAGCAGTATTATAGTAGTTATATTCTTGTACATAGGAGCAGTATTATAGTAGTTATATTCTTGTACATAGGAGCAGTATTATAGTAGTTATATTCTTGTACATAGGAGGCAGTATTATAATAGTTATATTCTTGTACATAGGAGCAGTATTATAGTAGTTATATTCTTGTACATAGGAGCAGTATTATAGCAGTTATATTTTTGTACATAGGAGCTGTATTATAGTAGTTATATTCTTGTACATAGGAGGTAGTATTATAGTAGTTATATTCTTGTACATAGAAGCAGTATTATAGTAGTTATATTCTTGTACATAGGAGGCAGTATTATAATAGTTATATTCTTGTACATAGGAGCAGTATTATAGTAGTTATATTCTTGTACATAGGAGCAGTATTATAGCAGTTATATTTTTGTACATAGGAGCTGTATTATAGTAGTTATATTCTTGTACATAGGAGCAGTATTATAGTAGTTATATTCTTGTACATAGGAGCAGTATTATAGTAGTTATATTCTTGTACATAGGAGCAGTATTATAGTAGTTATATTCTTATACATAGGAGGCAGTATTATAGTAGTTATATTCTTGTACATAGGAGCAGTATTATAGTAGTTATATTCTTGTACATAGGAGCAGTATTATAGTAGTTATATTCTTGTACATAGGAGCAGTATTATAGTAGTTATATTCTTATACATAGGAGCAGTATTATAGTTAGGGATGTCCCGATACCGATACTAGTATCGGTATCGGGACCGATACCGGCATTTTCACGAGTACTTGGAATCGGCAGCTTGAGCTCTCAGTTCCTCCATGCGCCTCATGTCCCGCCTGCCCGCTCCGCCCACTTTATGATTACAGAAGGCGCGCGGGGCAGGAGCATTAATAGTTAGTAATCACGGGCACAGTAAGTTAGGGGTAATGAAACAGAATATAGCAGCTGCGGGGCCGGTGTATGAGTCAAGCTGCACCGGCCCCCGCAAGTGTAATCTGGATGACACTAATGGGGGGGATCTGTGGATGACATGTATATAGCATAAGATGCTATATATGTGTCATCCACATAGCCCCCTAACAGTGTCATCCACAGATCCCCCCCCCATAACAGTGATGTCCACAGGTCCCCCCCCCATAACAGTAATGTCCACAGGTCCACCCCCCATAACAGTGATGTCCACAGGTCCCGCCCCCCATAACAGTGGTGTCCACAGGTCCCCCCCATAACAGTGATGTCCACAGGTCCCCCCTTCCCCCATAACAGTGATGTCCACAGGTCCCCCAATAACAGTGATGTCCACAGGTCCCCCATAACAGTGTCATCCACAGATTCCCCATAACGGTGCCATCCACAGATCCCCCATAACGGTGCCATCCACAGATCCCCCATAACAGTGCGTCATCCACAGATCCCCCATAACAGTGCGTCATCCACAGATCCCCCATAACAGTGCGTCATCCACAGATCCCCCATAACAGTGCGTCATCCACAGATCCCCCATAACAGTCGTCATCCACAGATCCCCCCATAACAGTCGTCATCCACAGATCCCCCATAACAGTGCGTCATCCACAGATCCCCCATAACAGTGCGTCATCCACAGATCCCCCATAACAGTGCGTCATCCACAGATCCCCCATAACAGTGCGTCATCCACAGATCCCCCATAACAGTGCGTCATCCACAGATCCCCCATAACAGTGCGTCATCCACAGATCCCCCATAACAGTGCGTCATCCACAGATCCCCCATAACAGTGCGTCATCCACAGATCCCCCATAACAGTGCGTCATCCACAGATCCCCCATAACAGTGCGTCATCCACAGATCCCCCAAAAACAGATCCCCCTGGATGCACATTGGTTTGAAAACGCTATTATATTCCCATTTATTAATTTATTAACACTTGTACAAAGGAAAAGAAAAGCCGTTGTCCACAGCAACAAACTTCCAGCTTTAATTGTTTTCATTGCTATCAGTAACTGCGCCGCTGTTTATATGAGGTATCGGTAATTGGTATCGGCGAGTACTTAAATAAAAGTATCGGTACTCGTACTCGGTCTTAAAAAAATGGTATCGGGACATCCCTAATTATAGTAGTTATATTCTTGTACATAGGAGCAGTATTATAGTAGTTATATTCTTGTACATAGGGGGCAGTATTATAGTAGTTATATTCTTGTACATAGGAGCAGTATTATAGTAGTTATATTCTTGTACATAGGAGCAGTATTATAGTAGTTATATTCTTGTACATAGGAGCAGTATTATAGTAGTTATATTCTTGTACATTGGAGCAGTATTATAGTAGTTATATTATTGTACATAGAAGCAGTATTATAGTAGTTATATTCTTGTACATAGGAGGGAGTATTATAGTAGTTATATTCCTGTACATAGGAGCAGTATTATAGTAGTTATATTCCTGTACATAGGAGCAGTATTATAGTAGTTATATTCTTGTACATAGGAGGCAGTATTATAGTAGTTATATTCCTGTACATAGGAGGCAGTATTATAGTAGTTATATTCTTGTACATAGGAGCAGTATTATAGTAGTTATATTCTTGTACATAGGAGCAGTATTATAGTAGTTATATTCTTGTACATAGGGCAGTATTATAGTAGTTATATTCTTGTACATAGGAGCAGTATTATAGTAGTTATATTCTTGTACATAGGGCAGTATTATAGTAGTTATATTCTTGTACATTGGAGCAGTATTATAGTAGTTATATTATTGTACATAGAAGCAGTATTATAGTAGTTATATTCTTGTACATAGGAGGGAGTATTATAGTAGTTATATTCCTGTACATAGGAGCAGTATTATAGTAGTTATATTCCTGTACATAGGAGCAGTATTATAGTAGTTATATTCCTGTACATAGGAGCAGTATTATAGTAGTTATATTCTTGTACATAGGAGGCAGTATTATAGTAGTTATATTCCTGTACATAGGAGGCAGTATTATAGTAGTTATATTCTTGTACATAGGAGCAGTATTATAGTAGTTATATTCTTGTACATAGGAGCAGTATTATAGTAGTTATATTCTTGTACATAGGAGCAGTATTATAGTAGTTATATTCTTGTACATTGGAGCAGTATTATAGTAGTTATATTATTGTACATAGAAGCAGTATTATAGTAGTTATATTCTTGTACATAGGAGGGAGTATTATAGTAGTTATATTCCTGTACATAGGAGCAGTATTATAGTAGTTATATTCCTGTACATAGGAGCAGTATTATAGTAGTTATATTCTTGTACATAGGAGGCAGTATTATAGTAGTTATATTCCTGTACATAGGAGGCAGTATTATAGTAGTTATATTCTTGTACATAGGAGCAGTATTATAGTAGTTATATTCTTGTACATAGGAGCAGTATTATAGTAGTTATATTCTTGTACATAGGGCAGTATTATAGTAGTTATATTCTTGTACATAGGAGCAGTATTATAGTAGTTATATTCTTGTACATAGGGCAGTATTATAGTAGTTATATTCTTGTACATTGGAGCAGTATTATAGTAGTTATATTATTGTACATAGAAGCAGTATTATAGTAGTTATATTCTTGTACATAGGAGGGAGTATTATAGTAGTTATATTCCTGTACATAGGAGCAGTATTATAGTAGTTATATTCCTGTACATAGGAGCAGTATTATAGTAGTTATATTCCTGTACATAGGAGCAGTATTATAGTAGTTATATTCTTGTACATAGGAGGCAGTATTATAGTAGTTATATTCCTGTACATAGGAGGCAGTATTATAGTAGTTATATTCTTGTACATAGGAGGCAGTATTATAGTAGTTATATTCTTGTACATAGAGGCAGTATTATAGTAGTTATATTCTTGTACATAGGAGCAGTATTATAGTAGTTATATTCTTGTACATAGGGCAGTATTATAGTAGTTATATTCTTGTACATAGGAGCAGTATTATAGTAGTTATATTCTTGTACATAGGGCAGTATTATAGTAGTTATATTCTTGTACATAGGAGCAGTATTATAGTAGTTATATTCTTGTACATAGGAGGCAGTATTATAGTAGTTATATTCCTGTACATAGGAGGCAGTATTATAGTAGTTATATTCTTGTACATAGGAGCAGTATTATAGTAGTTATATTCTTGTACATAGGAGCAGTATTATAGTAGTTATATTCTTGTACATAGGGCAGTATTATAGTAGTTATATTCTTGTACATAGGAGCAGTATTATAGTAGTTATATTCTTGTACATAGGGCAGTATTATAGTAGTTATATTCTTGTACATTGGAGCAGTATTATAGTAGTTATATTATTGTACATAGGAGCAGTATTATAGTAGTTATATTCTTGTACATAGGGCAGTATTATAGTAGTTATATTCTTGTACATAGGAGCAGTATTATAGTAGTTATATTCTTGTACATAGGAGGCAGTATTATAGTAGTTATATTCCTGTACATAGGAGGCAGTATTATAGTAGTTATATTCTTGTACATAGGAGCAGTATTATAGTAGTTATATTCTTGTACATAGGGCAGTATTATAGTAGTTATATTCTTGTACATAGGAGCAGTATTATAGTAGTTATATTCTTGTACATAGGAGCAGTATTATAGTAGTTATATCCTTGTACATAGTAGGCAGTATTATAGTAGTTATATTCTTGTACATAGGAGGCAGTATTATAGTAGTTATATTCTTGTACATAGGAGCAGTATTATAGTAGTTGTATTCTTGTACATGGGAGCAGTATTATAATAGTTGTATTCTTGTACATAGGAGCAGTATTATAGTAGTTATATTCTTGTACATAGGAGCAGTATTATAGTAGTTGTATTCTTGTACATAGGAGCAGTATTATAGTGGTTATATTCCTGTACATAGGAGCAGTATTATAGTAGTTATATTCTTGTACATAGGAGCAGTATTATAGTAGTTATATTCTTGTACACAGGAGCAGTATTATAGTAGTTATATTCTTGTACATAGGAGCAGTATTATAGTAGTTATATTCTTGTACATAGGAGCAGTATTATAGTAGTTATATTCTTGTACATAGGAGGCAGTATTATAGTAGTTATATTCTTGTACATAGGAGCAGTATTATAGTAGTTGTATTCTTGTACATGGGAGCAGTATTATAGTAGTTGTATTCTTGTACATAGGAGCAGTATTATAGTAGTTATATTCTTGTACATGGGAGCAGTATTATAGTAGTTATATTCTTGTACATAGGAGCAGTATTATAGTAGTTATATTCTTGTACATAGGAGCAGTATTATAGTAGTTGTATTCTTGTACATGGGAGCAGTATTATAGTAATTATATTCTTGTACATAGGAGCAGTATTATAGTAGTTATATTCTTGTACATAGGAGCAGTATTATAGCAGTTATATTCTTGTACATAGGAGCAGTATTATAGCAGTTATATTCTTGTACATAGGAGCAGTATTATAGTAGTTATATTCTTGTACATAGGAGCAGTATTATAGTAGTTCTATTCTTGTACATAGGAGGCAGTATTATAGTAGTTTTATTCTTGTACATAGGAGCAGTATTATAGTAGTTATATTCTTATACATAGGGGCAGTATTATAGTAGTTATATTCTTATACATAGGGGCAGTATTATAGTAGTTGTATTCTTGTACATAGGTGCAGTATTATAGTAGTTATATTCTTATACATAGGGGCAGTATTATAGTAGTTGTATTCTTGTACATAGGAGCAGTATTATAGTAGTTATATTCTTATACATAGGGGCAGTATTATAGTAGGTATATTCCTGTACATAGGAGCAGTATTATAGTAGTTATATTCTTGTACATAGGAGCAGTATTATAGTAGGTATATTCTTGTACATAGGAGCAGTATTATAGTAGTTATATTCTTGTACAGTATGATAGTAGTTGTATAGTAGTGATTGAAGGGAACATAAAATATGTTTAGTGATAAACAATTTTATAAACAAAATAAAACCAGCCACCGCTATATAGTTTGGGACTGTTGGTTGCTCCAGATATGTTACTGTTAGCTGTGTCTTTACCGTCTCTCCCTGTGGATACTGGCAGAGCAGGCGGTCTGGTGGTTACTTTTGTGCAGAGAACAGGTTGCTTGCGTTATGCGCCTGTTTACTTGCACTTTGTGGTAGTTTTACACCCCCGTTTGGCGTTTCACAAGTTAGATTTTTCTGGCCAAAACACATTTGTCTTGGCCGTATTTACAACCTGACTTTCAAAGTAAAATAAACCTTCTGTTTCTTCAGAATACAAAACAAAAATTCCCCTTCTTCGCTTGTCCCTATTACGGGAGTATTTTGCCAAGAAAAACCTTGTAGAAATGTTGCTGCTCTCAGCAGAGAGGTTAAGAGTTCCTGCAGAAATTCCACGCGCTCTTGTACTTTTCCTCCTATCGCTCGGTACACAAATGTTCTGGCAGCGCTCGCCGTTTCTTAAAACTTCTGTTTTTCGAAAAAGTCAAATTCTCGGAATACAGAACGTTTTTTAATGGCGGTTTTGGTTGTATCCATCCAACAATCCTTCCAGGTGGAATTGTATTTTCCAACGTGCGGTCACCGTTCACATCCAAGTCCATGTACAGCCAGGCTGGATGTGGATGGTGATTTCATGATTGGTTTGGAGAACTTGTGTAGATCCAAATCGCCCTCTCTACCTGGCTTGAATAGTGACTATTATATATAATCAGTGCATTCGGAAAGTCTTCAGACCCTTTAAAATAACTTTTTTTCACATTTTGTTATGTTCCTCCTTGTGTGAAAATATAAAAAAAATCAGTGCCCCGTAATGAGAAAGTAAAAACAGAATGTTTGCATTTTTTGCAAATCTAATAAAAAGGAAAAACTGAAATTTCACGAGGATGTAAATTTTCAGACCCTTTGCTATGACACTTGACATTTGGGTCTGGGGCCTCTCATTTCTCTGGATCATCTTTGAGATGTTTGTACACCTCTATCGGAGTCTCCTGTGGCAAATGCAAGCCATGAGGTGGAAAGAACTGCCTGTAGAGCTCAGAGACAGGATTGTGTGGAGGCACAGATCTGGAGAAGGGGACAAAAATATTTCTGCTGCACCGAAAGTTCCCAAGAGCACAGAGGCCTCAATAATTCTTAAATGGAAGACGTTTGCAACATCCAAGACTCTTCTTAGATCTGCCGCCCCACCAAACTAAGTAATCGGGGGAGAAGGACCTTGGTAAGAGAGGTGACCAAGAACCCAATGGTCACTCTGGCTGAGCTTCAAAGATCCTGTGTGCAGATGGGAGAATCTTCCAGGAGGACAACCATCACTGCAGCCTCCACCAATCTGGGCTTTAAGGCAGAGAGGTCGGAGAAAAGCCTCTCCTCAGTAAAAGGCACATGAAAGCCGCCTGGAGCTTGTAAAAAATCACCTAAGGGACTCTCAGACTGTGAGAAACAAGATTCTCTGGACTGATGAAACCAAGACTGAACTTTGTGGTCTTAATTCTAAGTGTCGTGTCAGAAGGAAACCAGGCGCCGCTCATCACCTGCCCAATACCATCCCTACAGTGAAGCATGGTGGTGGCAGCATCATGCTGGGGGACAGGGAGACTGGTCAGGGTGGAGGGAAAGCCGAATGGAGCAAAGTACAGAGATATTCTTAATGAGAACCTGATCCAGAGCTCTGGACCTCAGACTGGGCCGAAGATTTATCTTCCAACAAGACCACACAACATTCACAGAGTTGTCCCTAAGCACAGAGCCAAGACAACGCAGGAGAGCCTTAGGGACAACTCTCTGAATGTCCTTAAGGGGCCCAACCAGATCCCTGAACCCAATGGAACATCTCTGGAGAGACATGAAAAATGGGTGTCCATTGGAGAGGAGCTGCAGAGAAGAATAGTAGAAAGTCCCCAAATCCAGGCGTGCAAACCCTGTGGCATCAGTCTCAAGAGGACTGGAGGCTGGAATCACTGCCAAATGTAAAGGGTCTGAGGACTTATCTCCTGAGTAAAGGGTCTGAGGACTTATCTCCTGAGTAAAGGGTCTGAGGACGTATGTCCTTAGTAAAGGGTCTGAGGACTTATCTCCTGAGTAAGGGGTCTGAGGACTTATCTCCTGAGTAAAGGGTCTGAGGACTTATCTCCTGAGTAAAGGGTCTGAGGACTTATGTCCTGAGTAAAGGGTCTGAGGACTTATGTCCTGAGTAAAGGGTCTGAGGACGTATGTCCTTAGTAAAGGGTCTGAGGACTTATCTCTTGAGTAAAGGGTCTGAGGACTTATCTCCTGAGTAAAGGGTCTGAGGACTTATGTCCTTAGTAAAGGGTCTGAAGACTTATCTCCTGAGTAAAGGGTCTGAGGACTTATCTCCTGAGTAAATGGTCTGAGGACTTATCTCCTGAGTAAAGGGTCTGAGGACTTATCTCCTGAGTAAAGGGTCTGAGGACTTATCTCCTGAGTAAAGGGTCTGAGGACTTATCTCCTGAGTAAAGGGTCTGAGGACTTATCTCCTGAGTAAAGGGTCTGAGGACTTATCTCCTGAGTAAAGGGTCTGAGGACTTATCTCCTGAGTAAAGGGTCTGAGGACTTATCTCCTGAGTAAAGGGTCTGAGGACTTATCTCCTGAGTAAAGGGTCTGAGGACTTATCTCCTGATAACTTATGTCAATGCAAAATTTTAGTTTCTCTTTTCAGTAAATTCAGAAACGATTTCAAACATTCTGTCCTCATTCTGGGGTACTGTGTGCAGATTTTTTTGGGGGGAAAAATGTGATTTTTTTAAAATCTTATTTTAGTAGAAGGAGCAACATAACAAAATGTGGGAAAAGTAAGAGAGTCTGAAAACTTTTCCAAATGTACTGTATATATGTTGACATTTATGTTGACGCCGAGTTGGATCTACACGAGGGCTTCAAGACACCAATATGTATCTCAAAGAACCTGATCAGAACCTCAGACGCCTCTTTCACACATCAGGGGTTTTCCGTGGTGATATCACGGAATCGTGTCCTATTTTGTCCGTGATTATGGACCCCTCACGCCTATGACAGTCTATGGGTCTTCCAGAGAAGATGCTCTGGAGACCAGCATTCAGCCTGGCAGTGTCCGTGAAACACTGCTGATGATCCGTAAGTTTGATTTCGGCCGCTCAGTATTGCTTTGTTGAGCTCTTAAAATGCTTCCTTCAATTAGTTTCCTTCATCAAATGACTTTTCGGCGCCAGGTGTAAAGACACCGGTACTCTGCCCAGAATGCAAATCACCAGTCTCCGTGCAAGCAGGAAATGCTGTGAGATTTCAGCTCCGAAGCTTTAGCATGGTGAATGCAGCTCTGGATTTTTAATTTATAACAATTAGTTCTGTTTGTAACCCAGAAATGATGATGAGAAATGGGCATAAACTTTCTGGGTGAGAATTATTGCAATTTTTTGTGACGGGTTTCCCTCTTTGTGAACGGCTCCTTAATGTTGCCTCTTTCTGCCCCTCAGACGGCCTGTTTCCGGGAAGAGAGGGATGTGCTGGTGTATGGCGACAGCCAGTGGATCACCACCCTGCACTATGCCTTCCAGGACGACAACTACTTGGTGAGTACTTGTCGGAGCTGCCACTTTGTGTCATTGTTACCCGAGATCTTTAAAGCCAGAGAAAAGAGGGCATAGTCCCTATAGCCATCTGGGTGTACCCTCTGCAGGGCGTATCAGTGATGGCACCCGTTCGGCTGCACTGCATTGTGGGAGATGCAGTTTTCCCCGTTTAGACTACAATACACTGCGTGGTGTGAATACATGTCCCACAATGCACCACAAACCCTGTGCAGCCTGAGAATTAACAGGAATCGGAATGCAGCTCTGGATGTGAATGGAGCATAAGCCTCCTGGGTCAAGTCCTTTGCAGCCATATTGTCACCTGCATGGGACTGGCGCATAGGATGTAACCCAGGAGGTCCCGCTCTTAGTACAGAGCACCTATGAAGGAGGTTTATGTCCAGTCTTATGTAAATGGTTATTAAAGAGGTATTCTGAGTGTCTCATACTGATGACCTTTCCTAAGGAAAGGTCACCGGTATCTGATCGGTGGGGAGGGGGTCAGACAGCTGTTTAAGGAGTCCTCCTCAAGGCATACCAAGCACAGCGCCATACCTTGTATAGTGGCTGTTCTTGGTATTGCAGTTTATTCATTTGAATGGGACTGAGCTGCCCCTTGGCCATGTGACAGATGAACATGACGTCATTGGCCTAGGAAGAGGTCATAGCACTCAAAGCAGCAACGCTGCCTCTTCCAAAAGCTGATTGGTGGGGGTCACGGGGGACTGATTACCCCCCCCCACCCACCCACCCTCTCCCCCGTCATCAGTATTCAACGCAAGGACAACCCCTTTAATGGTTCTAACATAGTTTTCAACATCTCTGCTTCCTGTCTGTGGATGGCAATATTCCTATCCAAATACGTACCTGATGGTTTGTTACAATTGTATACCGTCTAGACGCGATACAAGTGTAACAAACTCTCAGCTGTAAAAGACATGTAAATAAGAATATTGCCGTTCACTGACAGGAAGCAAAGAACTTTAAAATATATTAGAAGAAAGTTGAATAATTTTTCTATCTGAAATGATTTGTTATTTACACAAAACTGGAAAACGAAGTGGAAATCCTGTATAGGCCTTTCACGTCTCACAGCTGAGGGTTTGTTACAGTGGAGCTGGACAGTCAGGTCTCCAGACTGATGCAATGTATCAGTGCAGGTAAATGTGTCTGTCTCACACTCCCAGAGGGTTGTCTCCGGTGGGCACAACTGTAACAAACCCTCAGATTGCCCCAGAGTGCCCCAGTATTATAATGCCCCTCCTGTAGTGCCCCAGTATTATAATCCCCCTCCTGTAGTGCCCCAGTATTATAATCCCCCTCCTGTAGTGCCCCCAGTATTATAATGCCCCTCCTGTAGTGCCCCCAGTATTATAATGCCCCTCCTGTACTGCTCCCAGTATTATAATGCCCCTCCTGTAGTGCCCCCAGTATTATAATGCCCCTCCTGTAGTGCCCCCAGTATTATAATGCCCCCTCCTGTAGTGCTCCCAGTATTATAATGCCCCTCCTGTAGTGCCCCAGTATTATAATGCCCCTCCTGTAGTGCCCCCAGTATTATAATGCCCCTCCTGTAGTGCCCCTAGTATTATAATGCCCCTCCTGTAGTGCCCCAGTATTATAATGCCCCTCCTGTAGTGCCCCCAGTAATATAATGCTCCTCCTGTAGTGCCCCAGTATTATAATGCTCCTCCTGTAGTGCCCCCAGTATTATAATGCTCCTCCTGTAGTGCCCCAGTATTATAATGCTCTTCCTGTAGTGCCCCCAGTATTATAATGGCCCTCCTGTAGTGCCCCCAGTATTATAATGCCCCTCCTGTAGTGCCCCCAGTATAATAATGCCAACCCTTCTGTATGCTCTCAGTATTATAATGCCCCTCCTGTAGTGCCCCCAGTATTATAATGCTCTTCCTGTAGTGCCCCCAGTATTATAATGCTCTTCCTGTAGTGCCCCCAGTATTATAATGCCCCTCCTGTAGTGCCCCCAGTATTATAATGCTCTTCCTGTAGTGCCCCCAGTATTATAATGCCCCTCCTGTAGTGCCCCCAGTATTATAATGCCCCTCCTGTAGTGCCCCCAGTATAATAATGCCAACCCTTCTGTATGCTCTCAGTATTATAATGCCCCTCCTGTAGTGCCTCCAGTATTATAATGCTCCTCCTGTAGTGCCCCCAGTATTATAATGCCCCTCCTGTAGTGCCCCCATTATTAGAATGCCCCTCCTGTAGTGCCCCCAGTATTATAATGCCCCTCCTGTAGTGCCCCCAGTAATATAATGCTCCTCCTGTAGTGCCCCAGTATTATAATGCTCCTCCTGTAGTGCCCCCAGTATTATAATGCTCCTCCTGTAGTGCCCCAGTATTATAATGCTCCTCCTGTAGTGCCCCAGTATTATAATGCTCCTCCTGTAGTGCCCCCAGTATTATAATGCCCGTCCTGTAGTGCCCCCAGTATTATAATGCCCGTCCTGTAGTGCTCCCAGTATTATAATGCTCTTCCTGTAGTGCCCCCAGTATTATAATGCTTTTCCTGCAGTGCCCCCAGTATTATAATGCTCTTCCTGTAGTGCCCCCAGTATTATAATGCACCTCCTGTAGTGCCCCCAGTATTATAATGCTCCTCCTGTAGTGCCCCCAGTATTATAATGCCCCTCCTGTAGTGCCCCCAGTATTAGAATGCTCTTCCTGTAGTGCCCCCAGTATTATAATGCCCCTCCTGTAGTGCCCCCGGTATTATAATGCACCTCCTGTAGTGCCCCCAGTATTATAATGCTCTTCCTGTAGTGCCCCCAGTATTATAATGCCCCTCCTGTAGTGCCCCCAGTATTATAATGCACCTCCTGTAGTGCCCCCAGTATTATAATGCACCTCCTGTAGTGCCCCCAGTATTATAATGCTCCTCCTGTAGAGTGCCCCCAGTATTATAATGCTCCTCCTGTAGTGCCCCCAGTATTATAATGCTCCTCCTGTAGTGCCCCCAGTATTATAATGCCCGTCCTGTAGTGCCCCCAGTATTATAATGGCCCTCCTGTAGTGCCCCCGGTATTATAATGCTCCTCCTGTAGTGCCCCCGGTATTATAATGCTCCTCCTGTAGTGCCCCCAGTATTATAATGCTCTTCCTGTAGTGCCCCCAGTATTATAATCAGGGCTGTGGAGTCGGAGTCGAGGAGTCGGAGTCGGAGGCAATTTTGGGTACCTGGAGTCGGAGTCGGCAAAAAATGGACCGACTCCGACTCCTACTAGATTTAAATTGGAATAAAAAAAAATTAGAATTAAAAAAAAGCAAGTTTAAATGTCCCAATTCAGATAAAGTTATAATGAATTACTTCTCTACTGTAAGAATAAAGGCCAATGCATGCAGTGCGTCACGTTACCGCTAAACAAAGACATTAAGTGACCGTGAAGAAGCTTTTCATATGCTTTACTATGCAGTTAAAGGGACACTGACAGGCTGATTTATCTGCTGGTATTCATCAGAGGATTAGGAATACAACTAGACGACTGTTACCCCCAGTTGAGGTTTACTTGTGTTTAAAAACGTTTTAATCAATATGCAAATTCTCTACCTTTGTGCCCAAGGGGCAGGCGCACATGTAGAGTACTGGCAGCACTAGACAGGACTAGGTAGCGAGGAGGAAGAGAGAAAGCTGGATCAGCCTCAGCATAGCCAGACGAGGCTGCTGCCAGCACTCTACACGTGCGCCTGCGCAGGAATTCAGCGCTCGGCTAGCCTGAAAAAAAGGCCAGTGCAGTGAATAATAACGAGGGGAACAGCGCTGGGAAGCTGTACTTGGCGCGGCTGGGCACAAAGTCGCAGGAGACGCTGCCCCATTGGGCACAAAGATAGTGAATTTGCATACAGATTAAAATGTTTTTTAAACACAAGTACAGCTTAACTGGGGGTAACATTAGTATAGTTTTATTCCTAATTCTCTGATGAATACCAGTATATATATATATCTTTAGCTGGAAAATCAGCCTGTCAGTGTCCCTTTAAGGAGCGGCAATACTTACACTTTCCATTGTCTTGTGGTCTGCTGTTACAGGGACCCCATGGTTATCCTAGCCTCTCACTGATAGCTGATTAAGGACTGGAGTCACTTGTATAAGTGAAGGGAATGGATAGTCAATAGTTCAAGACTGAAGCTGTAAACCATTTGAAAAACTGCTATCATTCAGCTAAGGCTATAAAACATGTAAACTCAGATTGTCAGCTTAAATTTTAAACATGACTATGGGATTCTACTAGGAAAATCATATTTTAAAATAAATGCCCCTTCCCCTGCCCCTTCCTGGATCCTCCCACTGCTCTATCTTCAGCAGAAGATCAGCACACAAAGGAGAAGGCAGCAGCTTCTGCTCAACTACCTCTCTGTGCTAGAGAAGATTAGAAGAACTTGGTGGAACAGCTTCGTATTTGCATATTAAATACAGAGGAGTCGGAGTCGAGGAGTCGGAGTCGGAGTCGGAAGTTTCAAAATCTGAGGAGTCAGTCGGAGTCGGACAATTTATCTACCGACTCCACAGCCCTGGCAGTGCGTCACGTTACCGCTAAACAAAGACATTAAGTGACCGTGAAGAAGCTTTTCATATGCTTTACTATGCAGTTAAAGGGACACTGACAGGCTGATATATCTGCTGGTATTCATCAGAGGATTAGGAATACAACTAGACGACTGTTACCCCCAGTTGAGGTTTACTTGTGTTTAAAAATGTTTTAATCAATATGCAAATTCTCTACCTTTGTGCCCAAGGTGGCAGGCGCACATGTGGAGTACTGGCAGCACTAGACAGGACTAGGTAGCGAGGAGGAAGAGAGAAAGCTGGCACAGCCTCAGCATAGCCAGACGAGGCTGCTGCCAGCACTCTACACGTGCGCCTGCGCAGGAATTCAGCGTTCGGCTAGCCTGAAAAAAAAAAAGGCCAGTGCAGTGAATAATAACGAGGGGAACAGCGCTGGGAAGCTGTACTTCGGGCGCGGCTGGGCACAAAGCCGCAGGAGACGCTGCCCCATTGGGCACAAAGATAGTGAATTTGCATACAGATTAAAATGTTTTTTAAACACAAGTACAGCTTAACTGGGGGTAACATTAGTATAGTTTTATTCCTAATTCTCTGATGAATACCAGTATATATATATCTTTAGCTGGAAAATCAGCCTGTCAGTGTCCCTTTAAGGAGCGGCAATACTTACACTTTCCATTGTCTTGTGGTCTGCTGTTACAGGGACCCCATGGTTATCCTAGCCTCTCACTGATAACTGATTAAGGACTGGAGTCACTTGTATAAGTGAAGGGAATGGAGAGTCAATAGTTCAAGACTGAAGCTGTAAACCATTTGAAAAACTGCTATCATTCAGCTAAGGCTATAAAACATGTAAACTCAGATTGTTAGCTTAAATTTTAAACATGACTATGGGATTCTACTAGAAAAATCATGTTTTAAAATAAATGCCCCGTCCCCTGCCCCTTCCTGGATCCTCCCACTGCTCAATCTTCAGCAGAAGATCAGCACACAAAGGAGAAGGCAGCAGCTTCTGCTCAACTACCTCTCTGTGCTAGAGGAGATTAGAAGAACTTGGTGGAACAGCTTCGTATTTGCATATTAAATACAGAGGAGTCGGAGTCGAGGAGTCGGAGTCGGAGTCGGAAGTTTCAAAATCTGAGGAGTCGGAGTCGGACAATTTATCTACCGACTCCACAGCCCTGATTATAATGGCCCTCCTGTAGTGCCCCCAGTATTATAATGCCCCTCCTGTAGTGCCCCCAGTATAATAATGCCAACCCTTCTGTATGCTCTCAGTATTATAATGCCCCTCCTGTAGTGCCCCCAGTATTATAATGCCCCTCCTGTAGTGCCCCCAGTATTATAATGCTCTTCCTGTAGTGCCCCCAGTATTATAATGCCCCTCCTGTAGTGCCCCCAGTATTATAATGCTCTTCCTGTAGTGCCCCCAGTATTATAATGGCCCTCCTGTAGTGCCCCCAGTATTATAATGCCCCTCCTGTAGTGCCCCAGTATAATAATGCCAACCCTTCTGTATGCTCTCAGTATTATAATGCCCTCCTGTAGTGCCCCCAGTATTATAATGCTCCTCCTGTAGTGCCCCAGTATTATAATGCCCCTCCTGTAGTGCCCCCATTATTAGAATGCCCCTCCTGTAGTGCCCCCAGTATTATAATGCCCCTCCTGTAGTGCCCCCAGTATTATAATGCTCCTCCTGTAGTGCCCCCAGTATTATAATGCCCCTCCTGTAGTGCCCCCATTATTAGAATGCCCCTCCTGTAGTGCCCCCAGTATTATAATGCCCCTCCTGTAGTGCCCCCAGTAATATAATGCTCCTCCTGTAGTGCCCCAGTATTATAATGCTCCTCCTGTAGTGCCCCCAGTATTATAATGCTCCTCCTGTAGTGCCCCAGTATTATAATGCTCCTCCTGTAGTGCCCCAGTATTATAATGCCCCTCCTGTAGTGCCCCCAGTATTATAATGCTCCTCCTGTAGTGCCCCAGTATTATAATGCCCCTCCTGTAGTGCCCCCAGTAATATAATGCTCCTCCTGTAGTGCCCCAGTATTATAATGCCCCTCCTGTAGTGCCCCTAGTAATATAATGCTCCTCCTGTAGTGCCCCCAGTATTATAATGCCCCTCCTGTAGTGCCCCCAGTATTATAATGCTCCTCCTGTAGAGTGCCCCCAGTATTATAATGCCCCTCCTGTAGTGCCCCCATTATTATAATGCCCCTCCTGTAGTGCCCCCAGTATTATAATGCTCCTCCTGTAGAGTGCCCCCATTATTATAATGCCCCTCCTGTAGTGCCCCCAGTATTATAATGCCCCTCCTGTAGTGCCCCCAGTATTATAATGCCCCTCCTGTTATGCCCCCAGTATTATAATGCCCCTCCTGTAGTGCCCCCAGTATAATAATGCCCACCCCTCTGTATGCTCTCAGTATTATAATGCCCCTCCTGTAGTGCGCCCAGTATTATAATGCTCCTCCTGTAGAGTGCCCCCAGTATTATAATGCTCTTCCTGTAGTGCCCCCAGTATTATAATGCCCCTCCTGTAGTGCCCCCACTATTATAATGCTCTTCCTGTAGTGCCCCCAGTATTATAATGCTCCTCCTGTAGTGCCCCCAGTATTATAATGCCCCTCCTGTAGTGCCCCCAGTATTATAATGCCCCTCCTGTAGTGCCCCAGTATTATAATGCTCCTGCTGTAGTGCCCCCAGTATTATAATGCCCCTCCTGTAGTGCCCCCAGTATAATAATGCCCACCCCTCTGTATGCTCTCAGTAGTGCCAAAAAAAAAAACAACTCACCTGACTCCGGCTACACGCCTCCATCTGCGAGGCAGGCCACAGACCTCTTTATGTTCTACGGCCTGAGTTGCCTTTGTCCCGATGCAGGTGATCGTGATGATGTCATCACTTTGCGTAAGACCCAGCAAAGGAGAGTTGTGTTGATGTCATTGCGACTGCCTTTGCCAGCATACTGCCTCATAGGCTTCGGGCCTAGCTGCCTGAAGCTTATAAATAGTGGATTTTTGCTGCGGATTCCGTGCTAAAACGCATGCAGATCTTCCCCATTCATTTCAATGAGGAAACCGCTTATTTATTCAATCATAACTTTTTGTTCCCTTGCGGTTTTATAAACCACATCATGGAAAAAAGAAGCGTCCTGTCCATTCTTAATGCGGAATCCACGTCCAAAATTCCCATTGAAAACGGGCAAGAATGAAAATCCATGGCAAAACTGCATCAAAAAAACACATCAGGGAAAAAAAACGGATGCAGATTCTGCATCTGTTTTTTTCCAGCACATAAAATACTGATTGTGACCCCAAGAGAGAACGGCGCGGACTGGAAACATAAGGTATGGTCAGGTGCTGTTTTGTTTTTTTTTGCGCACGGGTTTCTGCGCAGGTTCAGTGCCGAAAACCTCTCTTTGTTTTCATTGGGAGGCCGTGCCGCAGTACATGCAGCTGAAGAAATTTACCGTGTGACACTAAACCAGCAGGGGATACACAGAGATGTGCCATCCCGAAGCTTGGGAACTAGCAAGTAACAGCAGAATTGTGAATGCAGCTCTGGATGTGACTAGAGTGAAACATAGGGACACATTCCATACAGTATAAATCAACTGCTTTATGTATAGATTTGTCCAGAGGATTTTACAGAATTTTTTTCTGATTTTGTTTTGTCTCCCATCCCCCACAGTACCTGGTTATGGATTATTATGTCGGAGGAGACCTCCTCACTCTGCTCAGTAAGTTTGAGGATCGGCTACCAGAGGAAATGGCTCGATTCTACTTGGCCGAAATGGTCATGGCTATCGACTCGGTCCACCAGCTTCACTATGTCCACAGGTAAGGAACCAAGGGCAACCAGCAGAGTTTTTGAAAGCAGCTGCGTATGCGTGCGTATTCGAAAAACAGCTCCTCAAAACACAAAGAAAGTAAGTGCCGGAGAAAAAGTGGAGACCTAAATATTGGGTTTTTTTGGTCCTCTTTAAGACTTTTGCTGCCAAGGATGTATCTCATACTTCCTCGCAGGGTGGCTCTTCTGCAGCCAAGGATGTATCTCTATCTCAGGCTGTATTGCAGCTAGATGAACCAGGTCATGTTTTAAAGCTAAGAATATAAGAGACTCTAGCCGAAAATACATTTGGATGTATTGGGAGTTGCATATACCTGCAGCTCGCACTCCTGATCCAGTTTCAAAGCATGATATCCTTGTCTGTATGGCGGATATTCCTGTGATATTAGTCGTTTTTTAAAGCTTAAATTCTAAGCTTTAAAGGGAATCTGTCACCAGCATATTAGCATTTTTTTTTTCATGAATCCTTGTTTATTAAATTACCTCATTTCCATAAGTGTTCTTGGTTCTCTTTTTTGTCTTGTCATTTCTTGTAAAAATCGCTTTTTCTGATATGCAAATGACCGTGTTAGGAGCCCAGAGGGGCGTTCCTCCTTTAGCAAGGTGCCCAGGAACGCCCCCCTGATGTGCCGTGCCCGCCTAAATGAAGAAAAAAAAAACCCGCCTATAATCTGTAAAATCACCTCCCAGAGGCGAGGCTAAATGCTCCCCCCCCCCGGCCAGGTCCTCTCTCCGCTTCTACTATCCGCTCTGCCTCTCACTGGCCGGCCGAAATCTCGCGCAGGCGCAGTGCTGGCGATTCCCTGCGCGATCCTCTGGAAACTGAGGGCAACCGCCTCATCAGCGTCACTGGGCATGCGCCGGATAGTAGAAGCGGAGAGAGGGCCGGGTGTGTGGGGGGGGGGGGGGTATTAGAGCATTTAGCCTCGCCTCCCAGCTCTAAACCCCCAAACCTCTCCCCCCGTACCCCCCTCCCCCCACCCGCGATTTTACAGATTATAGGCGTTTTTTTTTTTTTCTTCAATTTAGGTGTGCACGGCACATCAGGGGGGCGTTCCTGGGCACCTTGCTAAAGGAGGAACGCCCCTCTGGGCTCCTAGCACGGTCATTTGCATATCAGAAAAAGCGATTTTTACAAGAAATGACACGACAAAAAAGAGAACCAAGAACACAGATTCCCTTTAAAACAAGATCTCGTTGCAATAACGGCTGAGACGGAGCAGGTTGAAGTTCATGCTATAGGCAGACAGACATTAATTTTGAAGGATGTCTGGTGGTGTAATGCTTCACTTCACCTGAAGGAGCGCTGCAGAGAAATTGAACACCTGATGCTGGGCACAATTTAACTGAGGGTTCGAGCAATGGGATATCCTAAGATTAGTTTATTGTCTAGGGACAATTCTAGCAAAAAGGAATTGTCCACAGTGGACACTCCCTTTAAGTACTGTCTGACAGAGGGATGACTTAAGTTGTCACCAAATACTATATTTAGAATATGATATAGACACACAGGTACGGTATGATATCTGTTACGTTGTCATGGTAACCTGGCTCGGTGCACGCTCTCCGTTAACTACATTCCCAACTTGACTCTTGTCGGATTATTAAGGGATTTGGCCCCTGGTGTTCCCTTCATTCTACACGTTTCCCAGATGGTCCCCCCACACGGATCTCAACCACAGACTCCAGAGCCGGAGTATATGAAATTATGTGGTTGTTCCACTCGCGCTTTTTTTACGAGCAGCTTTACCCTGGATGGCAGAGATTGATCTTTGGAGAATACCGAGGTGCCATATGGATTTGTAATCATGGGTTGTATGGAGATGGATTCTCTGCTTCTGAGCTGCGAAAAATACAAGAAACTGCACGGAAGATGTAAGGGGCGAACGTGAACAAGACCAAGGGGTCTGCAGCATTTAGAGATCTCCCAGGGTTAAAGGGGCTCTGGGAATGCTGTTCTTGTGAGAAGGTGCCCTAAGCTTATCACAGTGTACAGTGGTCCTTGGATCCGTGTGATCAGCTGTGGAAGAACCTGGCAAGCGAGTGTTCAATTTCCCTACAGTGCCACCGCAGGAGACATGAGGTATTACACCGCTCCAGCTTCAATCACTAGGTTGTCCATATGATCACTGTGTCTCCAGTGTCTTTCTAGAACCCAGAATGTTATCTCCAACTTCCCTAATATGGTATTTTAAATTATGTTTTTTAAACCAGACAACCCCTTTAATTAAGCTCCCTTACCATATCTTGTGCAGGACGTTTAGTGACAACCTTTCTAAAGATGTCACCTGGATTGGTTGTCCCCCTGTATCTCATCCTGTTCTTACAGTTCTCACTCTACAAATAAAGGGGTATTCAAGTACTCTTTAAAATTATATTTTAAGAATCCATTTTCATTTACCCTATTTGGGAATTCTGAGTTAAAGGAGTCTTCTGAGATTTTTTTTTTTTTTTTTTTTTTACTGATGACCTATCGTGGTGGATCATGGTGGTCCCACACCTGGGACCCCCACTGATGAGCTGTTTGAGAAGGCAACGGCACTCGCTTCTCTCAGCTTTTCCTAGGCCGTGTGACGACGCGTTCATCGGTCACCTGGCCTAGGCGCAGCTCAGCCCCATTGCACAGCCGCTATACAATGTACGGCGCCGCGCTTGGTGAGGTAACGGGATGCCGTCGCGCTACTGCAAGCACTGGTGTCTTCTCAAACAGCTGATCGGCGGGGATCCCAGGTGTCAGACCCCCACCGATCAGATACTGATGACCTAGATCATCTGTTAAGGAAACCTTGGAAAACCCCTTTAATAGAGGAGGGTCCTCTGTTCAAGATGCCCATCCCTTTACCAGTGTGCGGAGCGGTTACAAAGAGCATCTCTTGCTATGGAGGACCTGTCCTGTATTACACGGACCACCCATTTAGCTATATAGACACTGTGTAATACTCAAATTTCCCCTGTGGTGGCGCTGCAGAGAAATTGAACACTTACTGACAAGTTTTCCACAGACCGCACCTGATCGCTGATGGTCCCAGCACATGGACACGTTGTGATCAGTTTATTATGTAGTGATCCTTCTTACCAGAGGATATTGCGGAGAGCTCCTTTAAAGAGTCTTCAGGCTTCCTAAAGATTTACCTTCACGTGTCTCCATTCGCTAGGCCCCTTCCCACCATATTTGGGATGACATCTAGCAGATAACATAGGTTTGTCAAGAACGGCCTATTTGGGCATGGTACATGTGGGGTCCCAGAAGGAGGACCTTTGTCTCGGTGGAGTCTCTCTTTAAGTTTGCTATGTGTGCTATGTTGATTTAGGCCGATATGTTTGGGATGCTTGCAGATTTTAGATTGTTTTTGGGCGACGAAATAAGGCATTGTGCCACCATGACATCAGAAGTGCAGGTGACAGAGCGTTGGGATGTAAGTACGGCCGACCATCGTGACATCTACGGTTATTCAGGGACAGCCGTTGCTTTAGTTTAAATAAGTTCCTGATAGGTTTGCATACATTTTTGCATTTTACGGTAGGGTTAGCACTTGGTAAACATCTGAACAGGGCCCGCAGCTGCCTCCAATGGTCTTCACATCATGTCCATTCTCCCAGTGTCAGAGTAATGACCCATGTGTAAGACGCTCGCCTCTTGTGGTGCACTCAAGGAGTCCTCTCCCTTCTCAGTCTGCTGGACATCCACTTCAGGTCCAGACAGTCTGTTGTCTCAGGTTTTCTAGTTGTGTCTTTTTGTTAACTCTTCATATTCATTTAAATAATACAAATTGTCCTTACAGTGAACACATTAAGGCCTGACCAATAACCGCGGAGGCCTCTGGTCATTTCCCTGTGTGGGGTCCTCCTCCCCTGTTCTTGGAAGGAGGAAAGTGGAGAATAGTTACAACAGTGTCCCATGTTATCTAACCATTCAGAGAAAAATGATATAGCTGCTAATAATTATGGTCATAAACATACTATAATACTGCCTCCTCTGTACAAAAATATAACTACTATAATACTGCCTGCTATGCTATGTACTAGAATGTAACTACTATAATACTGACTCCTCTGTACAGGAATATAACTACTATAATACTGCCTCCTCTGTACAGGAATATAACTACTATAATACTGCCTCCTCACTACTATAATACTGCTCCTATGTGCAAGAATATAACTACTATAATACTGACTCCTCTGTACAAGAATATAACTACTATAATACTGCTCCTATGTACAAGAATATAACTACTATAATACTGTCTCCTATGTACAAGAATATAACTACTATAATACTGCTCCTATGTACAAGAATATAACTACTATAATACTGCTCCAATGTAAAAGAATATAACTACTATAATACTGCTCCTATGTACAAGAATATAACTACTATAATACTGCTCCTATGTACCAGGATATAACTACTGTAATACTGCCTCCTATGTACAAGAATATAACTACTATAATACTGCTCCTATGTACAAGAATATAACTGCTATAATACTGCCTCCTATGTACAAGAATATAACTACTATAATACTGCTCCTATGTACAAGAATATAACTACTATAATACTGCTCCTATGTACAAGAATATAACTACTATAATACTGCTCCTATGTACCAGGATATAACTACTGTAATACTGCCTCCTATGTACAAGAATATAACTACTATAATACTGCTTCTATGTACAAGAATATAACTACTATAATACTGTAATACTGACTCCTCTGTACAAAAATATAACTACTATAATACTGCCTGCTATGCTATGTACTAGAATGTAACTACTATAATACTGACTCCTCTGTACAGGAATATAACTACTATAATACTGCCTCCTCTGTACAAGAATATAACTACTATAATACTGACTCCTCTGTACAAGAATATAACTACTATAATACTGCTCCTATGTACAATAATATAACTACTATAATACTGCTTCTATGTACAAGAATATAACTACTATAATACTGCTCCTATGTACAAGAATATAACTACTATAATACTGCCCCCTATGTACAAGAATATAACTACTATAATACTGCTCCTATGTACAAGAATATAACTACTATAATAGTACACCTATGTACAAGAATATAACTACTATAATAGTACACCTATGAACAAGAATATACCTACTATAATACTCCCTCCTCTGTACAAGAATATAACTACTATAATACTGCTCCTATGTACAAGAATATAACTAGTATAATACTGCTCCTATGTACAAGAATATAACTACTATAATACTGATCCTGTGTACAAGAATATAACTACTATAATACTGCTCCTATGTACAAGAATATAACTACTATAATACTGATCCTGTGTACAAGAATATAACTACTATAATACTGCTCCTATGTACAAGAATATAACTACTATAATACTGATCCTGTGTACAAGAATATAACTACTATAATACTGCCCCTATGTACAAGAATATAACTACTATAATACTGCCCCCTATGTACAAGAATATAACTACTTTAATTCTGCTCCTATGTACAAGAATAAATCTACTATAATACTGCCTGCTAAGATGAAACAGCGCTAGGAAAGTAAGCACAATTGTTTTGTTTTTATACACTATTTGAAGTAATCTTTATTACGGTATTTTTTTTGCTGAGGAAGATTTTATTTATAGTTAATTAATTGTGATTTGATGTGTGTTACGTTATATAATTCGTGAGATTCATAAGTATTGTATAAATTAATTTTTATCACCTTTATGAGACGTCTTATTGGCCTCAGCGATGTAAGACGGTTTTCATTACATCATCGGCAGTTTCCCCGCAATCCCCCCTGGCTGCTGCCATCTTGGCGCTAATCGTATGTTTCCGACCGTTTAGGATTTTACATCTGCTAAATTCGGGAGCATTATGTCAGCCATTTTATTGGACTCGAGGATTTTGTTTTATTAACTGAACTGTTTTAATTAACATTTTTGACTCCTCATTTTTTCCATCCTTCTGTAGTTTTATTGTTTGGTCTCCTTTCCAGTCGCCTTGCAGCGCGGGATTGGGAGAGATCGATAGAGACTAATGCAGAGGAGAATTGGAGTGGTTGTCCATAGTAACCAATCAGAGTTCATGTCTCGGCCCTTTGTAAAATGAAAGCTACAATGTGATTGGTTACTAGAGACGGCTCCTCCAGTCAGATTGCTGCTGTTATTTTTCTAGAATTGGTTCTGGGAAATGAGAGCTGAAATCTGATTGGTTGCTATGGTGAACTCCTCAGAGAATTGAAAGCTCACATCTGATTGGTTGCCATGGGCATCTTCTCAAATCAGGTTCCTGCTTTCATTTTGACTATAGAGCCTCAGAGAAATGAAAGCTCACATCTGATTGGTTGCCATGGGCAATTCATCAAATCACATTCCTGCTTTCATTTTACAGCAGTCCTTTGAAACTGTACTGAAACTTGGTTGCTATGGGCAACTACTGCCGTTCTCTTACCTTGCGCTAGTAGTTGTGATTTGCACGTCCTAAATAGGGATTTTCTGTGGTAAATATTCTCCACATGACTAATTCCGGTGCAGGCCATTCTACCGCAGTTTTATCCACTCGGAGTGGTGCCACATGTATAACCGCTAGCGTCCATTGTGTGACCTCGGCTGAATGGCATCACATGCGCCCTCCGTGTTCCTCAGAAAATCATTTCTATTTTATTTTTTAGCAGTTTGTGGTTTTTGTTCCCCCTGCAGACATGGCGTGCTCTAATTATGGCGTCTTTTTGTGCTGTTTTTGAAGTTTGTTATGTTTTTGTTCTCAACCAAAATGCTAAGGACCATTTCACACGTCTGATTGTGAAAAACACAAAAAAAGTGTGTATTTTCATGTTGAAAAAAAAAACGTGGAATGCACTATTATTATTTTTTTGTTGCAGCTTTGCCCGAAAAAAATGCATTGAAACCTTCAAAAAAACACACAGAGATTCAAAAACAAGCGCTGCTCCCCATTGAAATGAAAGGGAGGCTGTTTTGAGGTGTTTTTTGGAGCTGATTTTGAAAAAAAATCTGTGTGATCTGGCTCTTAGTGTTCTGGGTATGGTGGCTTTTTGTGTAACTTTTTTGAGGATCATGGTGTTTTTTTTTTTTGTATGATGACTTTTTTTGCTGTTTTTGAGGTTCACAGCATTTTTGTCCCCCCCCCCCCCCAAATGCTCCATGCTCTGGATATGGCGGCTTTTTGTGCCAATTTAGAGCTTTGTGGCGTTTTATTTCTCCCCCAAAAAGCTCCTTGCTCTGGATATATCGGCTTTTTCTTCTGTTTTTGAAGTTTGTTGCATTTTTATTCTCTCCTAAAGGAAGGGCCCATGCACACAAACTTATTTCCGTTCCGTTTTTTTTTACGGTTTTGTATACAGAACCATTCATTTCAATGGGGCTTGAAAAAAAAACAAAAAAAAAAACGGAAATTACTCTCCGTTCCGAAAAAAAAATAGAACGTCTTATTATTTTCTGTTTTGCGGCAGGCATTGTTACAATGGATCTGCAAAAAAACTGATGCAACATGGACGGCACCTGGTTGTCATCCGTTTTTTTTTTGCAGGCTGCAAAATGCATACGGTCATGTGCATGAGCCAAAGGCTACATTCTCTTGGTACGGTGCCTTTTTGTGCTATTTTTGAGGCTTGTGGCATTTTTGTCGTCCCCCCCCCAAGAACACTGCCCGCTCCAAATATAGTGGCTTTTTGTGCCGTTTTTTTGCAGTTTGTGATGCTCTTTTCCGTAACGCTTCCTGCTCTGGGTACAGCGACTTTTCTAGGATTTTTCCAGTGAACTTCTCCATAGGACTTGAAATACGACAGAAAAAAAATGCCACCAATATAATTTAAAAAAAGCCCCAAAATCGCACACGAAAAACATGTTATATATTGTTATACTGTAGCACAAGTATTTACGAGCTTTAGGTCATTACTTAGGAGATTGACGGCGCCAGATTTCACTAACGAGCGTTTTCATAAATGTTCATCCCCAATAATTATCTGGATCCTCGGCCCTTACAGGCCTATTGGGGTCCGCGGAGATTGACCCCGCTGACTTGTTGTAGAATGGATCAATATTTGAGATGGTAATTCCTGGAAGCGCATGATGGGAGTCTACCGCACTCTCAGCAAAAAGCATGATGGGATATTGCTAGGATATGCCCCCCGCTCCATGATGCTGGGGGTCCACCCTCTGGGACCGCCTCTGCATACTTGTAAACAGTCCTGATTTTGCTGGGACGATCCTGCAGAAAGGACGGGACTTGGACTTACATGAGCTCCGTCCCAAAGTGGCCATTTTGTGGGCGTGCCAGGTTGCTTGGGGGGACATTACCAGGTGGTCTAAGGGGCGGGGCTTAAATGTCCTCATTTTAATTGGTAAGTAGGCCACCGATGCCGAGGATAGAGTGGCCGCAGGCCTGGTTTGGGAGGGGCTCCCAGAAGTTTGACCCCCATCCATTAGAGAGTGATGGCATATCCTAGCGATACTATAGGACGGCTCTAAGAATCTTATGGTCCATTTCAGTTCAGCATTAGGGCTAGAGCGCCAGTCTACTTCTATTTGGATATTGGTCACCCCGCAGCACAGAGTATTTCAGGAAAGCAATGTGCTGAACGTCTGGGAAGCAGTGACCTGTCCACTCGTGATGGTTTTAGTGAGCTCTGGGCAGAGGCAAGATGGAGGAGGAGGGCGGGGGTGGGGAGGTGAGACGAGTAAGAGTTAGCCCTCTTGCACACGAACATGTGCCGGCCGTGCGCGTGCTGCGGACCGCAATTTGCAAAATGCACGGGCACCGACCGTGGGCCAGCCGCATGCGGATCGTGACCCCATTCACTTGAATGGGTTCCGCAATCTGTCCGTTCCGCAAAAAGATAGGACAAGTTCTATCTTTTTGCAGAATGGAAGCACAGAACGGAACCCCATGAAAGCACTTCGTAGTACTTCCGTAGGGTTCTGTTCCGTGCTTCCGTTACGCATCTCCGGATTTGCAGACCCATTTAAGTGAATGGGTCCGCATCCGTGATGCGGAATGCACACAGCCGGTTGCCCGGTGTATTGTGGACCCGCCTTATGCAAGAGGCCTTTGGGCTTGTTCACACGAATGTAAGGGCTCCATGCCCGTGCTGTGGACCGCAAATTGCGATCAGTAATGCACGGGCACCGACCGTGGGCCAGCCGCATGCAGATCGCGGACCCATTCACTTGAATGGGGTCTCCGATCAGTTCGTACCGCAAAAAGATATAGCAAGTTCTATCTTTTTGCGGTGCGGAGGCACGGAACGGAACCCCAGGAAGCACTCTGTAGTCCGATGGGGTTCCGCTCCGTATCTCCCGATTTCACTTGAATGGGTTCGCATTCGTGATGTGGAATGCACACGGCCCGTGCCCCGTGTATTGTGGACCCGCCGTATGCAGGCCACGGAGGGACAACGGCCGTGTGAATGAGCCCTTACATAGGGGAAGAAGAGGGGTTACCAGCAGCACAGAGTATTTCAGGAAAGCCACAGGGGGAGTGTAATGATGGAGGAGGGAAGTAGAGACAAGTGAGAGATAGTGGAAGGAGATGGGTTACCAGCAGCACAGAGTATTTCAGGAACGATTTAAGCAGTGCCTTGGTGCAGTCAGTGAGTGCAGGGCTTTCAGACTCCATGTTTGCTATCTTTACTCCCTGAGCTTTTTATGTTATAGGATTACAGCCGCTGGTGTCTCGTTTGCAGCAGCTTTGTCCCGCGACGACCCCGGCGCTGCCCCCTCGTTACGTCCAGTAACCCTTTACACCCCAATGACAAGAGTTGGCCTTTTAATGGTTTCCCTTTCCTGGAAAGCTGGGCAAGAACAAATATGGCTGGTATGAGTGGCCACTATGGTAGGGTTTTCATTTGTGGCCGTCCGGGTTGTCACTCCGATTTTAGCTAGGTGACGATTCCAGGTCTTGGGAGTAAACGCCCGTCTTTTTTTTTTTCTTTTTCGCAGGGGGTACAGAGCGCAGCTTCGGCTACTTTACGGCGCCAGGTAACTTCTCTGCGAGCAGCAGCTGAAAATACTTGAGATTCCGCCGCAGCCTTTTCTTTAAAAATCCTCGGGACAGATGGCATCAGCAGATGGCCCCCGACATTCCTAAGGAGCTTAGGAGAGTCGCTCCTTTAAGGGGCAGTAATACGCCGCCGTGCCGGAGCGCTCTCTAAAGCTTTGGCGTGAATTAGCTGGCCCGGTTGCAGCCTTTAGTTTTTAATCTTTGGCCCAGAGCCACGGGCGATAAGCCGGGCTGCGGACTCCCGATAGTGCCAATCACCTCTTCTAGCTGCCAGTCCTGCTCTGTATCATGCCCTGTAGTCGCCCGCTACACCACGCGTAGGGCGGACGTTGTCTTTCTTTTCCCCTTAGTCTTCTCTGCCGCCATCACACTGTCCATAGTTACTATCGTGCTCTGCTGTGCAGCTGCTCCGTGTCATTCTTTACTTTAGTTTTGGAATTCTGTTCATTCACCGGTTCTAGCCTTATTGGGCTTCATATTGGTACATCGCATGAGAAAGCTGCGGAATGTGGGTCTTGAGTTGTAAGCGTCAGTCTCTACTGTAGGTCTGGAATTCAGTTCATGAACCTGGAGGCTCCGCATGAGCACCAAGGGTTTATTGCGCAGATTTTGGCCGCTGAAATTCACGTAAAATGTGCCCACTTACTGCATCCCATTCATTTTAGTATGAAATGTGCACATGCTCTGTTTTTTTTTTTTTTTTTTTTATGCCGTGGATTTGAAACCTGCGGCATAGACAACAAAAGATTTGACTTGCCGATTCTCGCCGCAAAGACCGCAGCGGATTGGGCTATATCTGCCCATGAATCTGAGGTATGTCAAATTGCAAATCCGTGGCGAAAATACATGGGTCTGTCACGGATTCTGGATTGCATTTTTCCGACAGAAAAATCCGCCATCCGAACATACTCTTGTAATCTAAGGGTACTTTCACACTAGCGCTATTCTTTTCCAGTATTGACTTCCGTCCTAGGGGCTCAATACCGGAAGAAAACGCATCAGTGTAATCCTAATGCATTCTGAATAGGGAGCATTCCCTTAAGGATGCATCAGGATGTCTTCAGTTCAGTCCCTCTTACGTTTTTTGGCTGGAGGTATTTTCTCCATCCAAAATTCCGGGAACACTTGCCGGAATTCCGGATCCATTGAAATGTATTAGTGCCGGATTCGGCATTAAAATTACCGCATTGACGGATCCGGTCTTCCGGTCTGCGCATGCACATACCTTTAAGGGTACTTTCACACTAGCGTTTTGGATTCCGTTTGTGAGATCCGTTTCAGGGCTCTCACAAACGGTCCAAAACGGATCAGTTCAGCCCCAATGCATTCTGAATGGATAAGGATCCGTTCAGAATGCATCAGTTCGGCTCCGTTCCGCTTCTATTCAGTTTTGGAGGCGGACACCAAAACGCAGCATGCAGCATTTTGGTGTTTGTCTGAAGAGGCGGAGCCTAACGGATCCATTTTGAATTACAATGTAAGTCAATGGCGACGGATCCGTTTTCAATTACACAATATGGTGCATCCATTCCCCATTGACTTTCAATGTAATTCAAAACGGATCCGTTTTGGACTTTGTAATTTTTCTTTAAAACTAATGCAAATGGATCCGTTCTGACCGGATACAAACGTTTGCATTTTAGGTGCGGATCCGTCTGTGCAAATAAACAGACGGATCCACACCAACACAAGTGTGAAATTACCCTAAAAATGTGAAAAAGATAAATACCGGATCCGTTTTTCTGGATGACAACCGGAGAGACGGATCCGGTATTGCAATGCATTTGTGAGACGGATCCACATCCGGTTCCATCTACAAATGCTTTCCGTTTGCATACAGATTACCGGATCCGGCAGGCAGTTTTGCGGATGGAACTGCCTGCCGGAATCCAGCAACGCAAGTGTGGAAGTACTCTAAAGCTGCAGGGCGTTGTGACGGACGCGTACAGAGAACGTCAGATACTATTGAGGCATCATTTAGTCTCAGAGTCACTCGGGCTCCACAGAAATGCACAGCCCCGGCTCACCCCTGAGTGTGGCTCCTTTATAGAACGAGTGATAAGAGCCATTTCGGTCTTGCAGATAAAAATGCACAATGGCCTGCACCCCCGGAATGTTCAGGAAAGTCTCAAGAAAGGGGAGAACTCCCCGGAAGAGCAGTGACGTCTTCCAGGATCCTCGTCCTGACTGCAGACGCTTGTCTCGCCCCATCCGTGTAGTCCTCTCCATTCCCTTTACCTGCTCCAGGGCCTTGGAGTAAAGAGGACTGGGAGCTGCAGGAACACGGAGAGGTCTGCCGTCTGTATTTCTTTAGGGGGTCTGGTCTGACATCTATATTTGTAGGAAACTAGTCTGGGGTGTGTATTAGTATGAGGGAAAACACAATAAAATAAAAAAATATGAAAAAAAGGGAAAGTGCAAAAAAAAAGTCAGTGTCTCCCAGAGGTCTTTTTGTAGCAAAAATACATACAGTGTTACAAAATTATATATAAAAAAAAAATTTATATAAAAAATATATATATTAAAAAAAAAAACAACAGTCGTGTGCACGAGCCCTCAGGGAAAGTGCTTACTTGTTATTGTAGGGGACCTACGGTATATCTAGTGCTTACTGGTTATTGTAGGACCCCTATAACTGGGGGCAGGAGGCGGTAATAACCAGTGAGCGCCATCCTCTTCAGTGAAGGAAAGTACTTACTGGTTATTGTAGGACCCCTATAACTGGGGGTAGGAGGCGGTAATAACCAGTGAGCCCTGTCCTCTACAGTGAAGGAAAGTGCTTACTGGTTATTGTAGGACCCCTATAACTGGGGGCAGGAGGCGGTAATAACCAGTGAGCGTTGTCCTCTGCAGTGAAGGGAAGTACTTACTGGTTATTGTAGGACCCCTATAACTGGGGGCAGGAGGCGGTAATAACCAGTGAGCGCTGTCCTCTTCAGTGAAGGAAAGTACTTACTGGTTATTGTAGGACCCCTATAACTGGGGGCAGGAGGCGGTAATAACCAGTGAGCGCCGTCCTCTGCAGTGAAGGGAAGTGCTTACTGGTTATTGTAGGACCCCTATAACTGGGGGCAGGAGGCGGTAATAACCAGTGAGCGCCGTCCTCTGCAGTGAAGGGAAGTGCTTACTGGTTATTGTAGGACCCCTATAACTGGGGGCAGGAGGCGGTAATAACCAGTGAGCGCCGTCCTCTGCAGTGAAGGGAAGTGCTTACTGGTTATTGTAGGACCCCTATAACTGGGGGCAGGAGGCGGTAATAACCAGTGAGCGCCGTCCTCTGCAGTGAAGGGAAGTGCTTACTGGTTATTGTAGGACCCCTATAACTGGGGGCAGGAGGCAGTAATAACCAGTGAGCGCCGTCCTCTGCAGTGAAGGGAAGTGCTTACTGGTTATGGCAGGGCCACTATAACTGGGGGCAGGAGGCGGTAATAACCAGTGAGCGTTGTCCTCTGCAGTGAAGGGAAGTACTTACTAGTTATTGTAGGACCCCTATAACTGGGGACAGGAGGCGGTAATAACCAGTGAGCTCCGTCCTCTGCAATGAAGGAAAGGGCTTACTCGTTATTGTTGGACCCCTATAACTGGGGGCAGGAGGCGGTAATAACCAGTGAGTGCCGTCCTCTGCAGTGAAGGGAAGTGCTTACTCGTTATTGTAGGACCCCCTATAACTGGGGGCAGGAGGCGGTAATAACCAGTGAGCACTGTCCTCTGCAGTGAGGGAAAGTGCTTACTGGTTATTGCAGGGCCACTATAACTGGGGGCAGGAGGCGGTAATAACCAGTGAGCTCCGTCCTCTGCAGTGAAGGAAAGGGCTTACTCGTTATTGTTGGACCCCTATAACTGGGGGCAGGAGGCGGTAATAACCAGTGAGTGCCGTCCTCTGCAGTGAAGGAAAGTGCTTACTGGTTATTGCAGGGCCCCTATAACTGGGGGCAGGAGGCGGTAATAACCAGTGAGCGCTGTCCTCTGCACTGAAGGAAAGGGCTTATTGGTTATTGTAGGACCCCTATAACTGGGGGCAGTAATAACCAGTGAGCGCCGTCCTCTGCAGTGAAGGGAAGTACTTACTAGTTATTGTAGGACCCCTATAACTGGGGGCAGGAGGTGGTAATAACCAGTGAGCGTCATCCTCTGCAGTGAAGGGAAGTGCTTACTGGGTATTGTAGGACCCCTATTACTGGGGGCAGGAGGCGGTAATAACCAGTGAGCGTCGTCCTCTACAGTGAAGGGAAGTACTTACTAGTTATTGTAGGACCCCTATAACTGGGGACAGGAGGCGGTAATAACCAGTGAGCTCCGTCCTCTGAAGTGAAGGAAAGGGCTTACTCGTTATTGTTGGACCCCTATAACTGGGGGCAGGAGGCGGTAATAACCAGTGAGCGCCGTCCTCTGCAGTGAAGGGAAGTACTTACTAGTTATTGTAGGACCCCCTATAACTGGGGGCAGGAGGCGGTAATAACCAGTGAGCACCATCCTCTGCAGTGAAGGAAAGTGCTTACTGGTTATTGCAGGGCCCCTATAACTGGGGGCAGGAGGCGGTAATAACCAGTGAGCTCCGTCCTCTGCAGTGAAGGGAAGTGCTTACTGGGTATTGTAGGACCCCTATAACTGGGGGCAGGAGGCGGTAATAACCAGTGAGCGCTGTCCTCTGCACTGAAGGAAAGGGCTTATTGGTTATTGTAGGACCCCTATAACTGGGGGCAGGAGGCGGTAATAACCAGTGATCTCCGTCCTCTGCAGTGAAGGAAAGTGCTTACTGGTTATTGCAGGGCCCCTATAAATGGGGGCAGGAGGCGGTAATAACCAGTGAGCGCCGTCCTCTGCAGTGAAGGGAAGTACTTACTAGTTATTGTAGGACCCCTATAACTGGGGGCAGGAGGCGGTAATAACCAGTGAGCGTCATCCTCTGCAGTGAAGGGAAGTGCTTACTGGGTATTGTAGGACCCCTATTACTGGGGGAAGGAGGCGGTAATAACCAGTGAGCGTCGTCCTCTACAGTGAAGGGAAGTGCTTACTGATTATTGTAGGACCCCTATAACTGGGGGCAGGAGGCGGTAATAACCAGTGAGCGTTGTCCTCTGCAGTGAAGGAAAGGGCTTACTGGTTATTGTAGGACCCCTATAACTGGGGGCAGGAGGCAGTAATAACCAGTGAGCGCCGTCCTCTGCAGTGAAGGGAAGTGCTTACTGGTTATTGTAGGACCCCTATAACTGGTGGCAGGAGGCGGTAATAACCAGTGAGCGTCATCCTCTGCAGTGAAGGAAAGGGCTTACTGGTTATTGTAGGACCCCTATAACTGGGGGCAGGAGGCAGTAATAACCAGTGAGCGCCGTCCTCTGCAGTGAAGGGAAGTACTTACTGGTTATTGTAGGACCCCTATTACTGGGGGCAGGAGGCAGTAATAACCAGTGAGCGTCTTCCTCTGCAGTGAAGGGAAGTGCTTACTGGTTATTGTAGGACCCCTATAACTGGGGGCAGGAGGCAGTAATAACTAGTGAGCGTCGTCCTCTGCAGTGAAGGAAAGGGCTTACTGGTTATTGTAGGACCCCTATAACTGGGGGCAGGAGGCAGTAATAACCAGTGAGCGCCGTCCTCTGCAGTGAAGGGAAGTGCTTACTGGTTATTGCAGGGCCCCTATAACTGGGGGCAGGAGGCGGTAATAACCAGTGAGCTCCGTCCTCTGCAGTGAAGGGAAGTACTTACTAGTTATTGTAGGACCCCTATAACTGGGGGCAGGAGGCAGTAATAACCAGTGAGCGCCGTCCTCTGCAGTGAAGGGAAGTACTTACTGGTTATTGCAGGGCCCCTATAACTGGGGGCAGGAGGCAGTAATAACTAGTGAGCGTCGTCCTCTGCAGTGAAGGAAAGGGCTTACTGGTTATTGTAGGACCCCTATAACTGGGGGCAGGAGGCGGTAATAACCAGTGAGCTCCGTCCTCTGCACTGAAGGAAAGGGCTTATTGGTTATTGTAGGACCCCTATAACTGAGGGCAGGAGGCAGTAATAACCAGTGAGCTCCGTCCTCTGCAGTGAAGGGAAGTGCTTACTGGTTATTGCAGGGCCCCTATAACTGGGGGCAGGAGGCGGTAATAACCAGTGAGCTCCGTCCTCTGCAGTGAAGGGAAGTGCTTACTGGTTATTGTCTCGCTGTCTCCATCTTCCGCTTCCGGAGCACCTCTCCAGCAATTGACTGACTTTAGCGGTGAAACACTGCTTGTGGCCACATCACCACTGAAGCCAGTCATTGGCTGGAGCGGAGCATGTGACTATACCCATAGCCAGCGGGATGTGAACAGCGCGGGGATCGGAAGATGGAGACAGCGGCAGGGAGCAGGGACGTATAAATCTTCTGTTTCAAGGCCATGCTGCAGGAATGTGTAAAAAACCATTACATGGCACGATATTCGGGACAATTACTGGGAACAAGTCTTCATAGGAGCGCTCATTCCGGATATCTGGCCCTACTCGTGCCGCTGAAAAACAAGGAATCACTCGTTTGTCGGCTGATTTCCATGTTTTAGCAGGATGATAGATGTACAATTATTGTCAGCACATCTGACCGTGTGATCAGGAATGTTCTGCCGATTGTCAACAGAACTGAATGAGGGATCAGTGACTGTGGCAGCGATCATTCCTCCCCATTCACTTTGCATCGGCCTGTGTAAGGCCTCTTTCACACGAGCGTAACAGATTAGGTCCGGGTGCGTTCAGTGAAACTCGCACCATTTTTTTTTTATTTAGGGTCTGTTCTGGGGTCTGTATTAGTTTAGGCATCTGTATTTTTAGGGGGTCTTGAGGATTGTATTCGTTTAGCGGTGTGGTCTCTATTTGCTTAGGGGGTCTATTTGTTTATATGGTGCTGGTCTGGGGTCTGCGTTTGGGCGTCTGTATTTTTAGGAGTTCTTTTCTGAGGATTGCATTTGTGTAAGGGATCTGGTCTGGGGCGCGTATTTATTTAGAGGGTCTGGTTTCTAATTTGCATTTATTTAGCGGGTCTGGTCTGGGGTCTATGTTTTATTATAAGTCTCTTATGGGGTCTGAATCTCTTTAGGGGTTCGCTCTGGGGGTCTGTTTTAAGAGGGAGAGTCTATATTTAATCCGGGGTCTGGTTTGGGACCCTTGAGGTCCGGTAGCTTTTTAGGGACATTACCAATATAAATGGGCAGAGCATATGGTAAAAAAAAAAAACACCTTGTGCATTGGTGAATACATCGCTTCTTGAAGGACGTACAGTAGTTCCTTGGTGGCATCACTGGGGATAGCTGGATTCTTATCCTACTCATATAGAAATCCGTACATCCGCAGCCTGGCACATCGCTGGGCATGGTAGAAGACTGCGGTCGTGCCCGGCATTGATGCATGATACCAGTAAGAATATGGAGGGTCACGTATTAGGGTACTTTCACACTAGCGTTTTTGATTCCGTTTGTGAGATCCGTTACAGGGCTCTCACAAACGTTCCAAAACGGATCAGTTAAGCCCCAATGCATTCTGAATGGATAAGGATCCGTTCAGAATGCATCAGTTCGGCTCCGTTCCGCCTCTATTACGTTTTGGAGGCGGACACCAAAACGCAGCATGCAGCATTTTGGTGTCCGTCTGAAGAGGCGGAGCCTAACGGATCCGTTTTTTTTTACAATGTAAGTCAATGGAGACGGATCCGTTGTCAGTGACACAATATGGTGCATTTGAAAACGGATCCGTTCCCCATTGACTTTCAATGTAATCCAAAACGGATCCGTTTTGGACTTTGTCATTTTTCTTTAAACCTAATGCAAACGGATCCGTTCTGAACGGATACAAACGTTTGCATTAGAGGTGCGGATCCGTCTGTGAAAATAAACAGACGGATCCGCACCAACGCAAGTGTGAAAGTACCCTTAAACTACTTTTGCATTTGCTCTTCGGTCCCTGTGGATACAAATAACCTCATAATCCGCTGCTTTCCTGGTCGCTCTCCGTCTGGCTATAAATACGCTGTGTTTTCTTAGGCACGCGGTCAGGAGTTTTTATTTCCATGCTGTCGGCTGGGAGCGGTGACATGTCCGTCCCTGGAATGACAGCGTCACATCCTTTTCTCTTTTGGAAGTCAGTAAATTTATAGAAAGCTTTTCCCTTTTATCAGCAAAGGGTTCCCATAGTAAAGGCATGTATACAGATTATATGTGCCCGGGAAGGGCTGATAATAGTCCTTTTATGTCATTTAAAGGGAACCACTCCCATGACCATTAAAAAAAGAACAAAGACAAGAAGCGCCTCTCTAGTGCCACCTACAGGTGTCTACCCTGAAAGACAACGTAGAGCCGTGACTAGGGATATCGGCCATCTGTAGAGAGCGCTGCTGCTCATCAGCACAGAGCAGGGTCCTGGTTTGCATGGGGAGATGCCTAGAAGCAGCGCTGGGAAGGAAACTGGTTCTCCTTGGGAAGATCCAGGTGGTGTAAGAAGTCTTAGGCTACTTTCACACTTGCCTTTAACTTTTCCGGTCTCAATACCGGAGAAAAACCCTTCCGTTTTGTCCCCATTCATTGTCAGTGAGGACAAAACTGAACGGAACGGAGTGCTCCAGAATGCATTTCGCTCCGTTTGGTTGCTGTTCTCATACCGGACAAAAAAGTGGCTGCAAGCTGTGGTTTTCTGGCCGGTGCGGGATGCGGAGCAAAACGGATCCAGCATGACACACAATGCAAGTCAACGGAAGCATTTTTGGAGATCCCTGCCGGATCACGCTAAAACGCAAGTGTGAAACACTGCAGACCTGCATGTGGTAAATCCGCCACAAGCTGCAAAAAAAAATAAATCTGACCTACGATGCGGGTTTTAAATCTGCAGCAAAATCTGATTCTCCAGCAAATCCACACATGGATTTTGCTAACAATTTGTTGTGGACTTTATGACGGAAACGTGGCAAATCCACAGTGGAAATTCCACCCCATGTGTCTGTCCTCGCCGGGTGCATCCGCACAGGACGTAAATGCTCCGCAGCAGACTCTCCGTGAGTTTTTGCTGCAGATTTGCTGTGGATTTCACCCTACGCATTGCAAAGAGTTAAAATTGGCAACATAAATTGACGTTTTTTTTTCTCGCTGTGGGTTCTCCACGTGCAAAATCGGAACAATAAATCCGCAGCGCATCCAACTCCATGTGAACATGCTCTTACAGGCAGTGCACCATGGGAAAATGGCTATCCTCCAGAAGGAAGAAAACTAAGTCTCCAGTGCTAACTTTAGGGAGCTACTTGGAACCAGAGAGACCGTCTTCTTCCTCCTGGAGGAGAGCTCATTTGCATAATTCATTGATTTTGAATGGACGCCGTGTAATAACTAATTTCCCCAGTGGCAAAATTCCCAGTCAACACCAGCTGATTCTTTGAGATCCCATAAGCTAGCAGCTGCAGAAGCAGCCGTAATGTAACGCAGTAGGTTTCAATCTGCAGTCCTATGTAAAACACATTGTCATCATAAGCAATGCCAGATAGCACACCAAACTCTGCTACATCCGTACCCTTATATAGGCCTCCGGAGGTCCCACGGACGGGTTGTTCAAATGCCTATAATATCATCTAATGGTAAATACTGTAAAGGGTGCAGTTGCTCCTGGTATAGCAGAGCAGAGATTGTCATTTGGCTGATCTTACATAGGACTGCAGATCCAAACATAGACCGTAGAGCTGCTGAATGACAAGTCTGGCTCTACTATACTTGATAATCTTGTACTATTCCCTGTGCTTGTGATTGATCTGCTCTCTCATCGCTCATATATGAGATATCGCATTTTACCGGACGGATTCTCACTCATCTTATTCGTTTTCACCTCCTCCCTCCAGGGACATAAAGCCCGATAACATCTTGCTGGATATGAACGGCCACATTCGCCTGGCAGATTTTGGCTCCTGTCTGAAGCTGATGGAAGACGGAACGGTAAGTCGTCTCCATATTCCTCCCAGGCGATAGGAAAATGGAAATGATCAGTGGCCAAAGGGAAAGGACAATGTATTCACAATTCATAATCTGAAGACCAGTCATCTCTCCGTTTTAGGTCCCCAGAGCTGACCTGACTGTGACCCGAAAACCAGGTGACCCGATTGAGGGGTCAGTAGTGATTGCGCCATGACTAAAAGGGTTAAACTGCCAGGATTTTTCTGGCACCCACTAAAAGGCAGCATTGGACCCTCTTGCAGGGCTTATTCCACAGCGCAGTAAAAAAAACTAAAAACTGTGCTATAGAAGAAGGCCCCTTAATGACCGCAGTCGAAAACACGTATGGGCAGTTCTTGAGGGGTTAATTCGCTCTTAAAGAAAATTGAAAACTGCACCTTGGTTGGCTAGTTTCGATAAAAGAAGAAATGAAGGATTCATCCATCGTTGTGCTTCCTATATAGATGAAAACCAGCGGCCACCGGCGCCACTTTTCTCAAGAGAACAGTGAAATCCAATAAAGTCTTACCCCCTCCCCCTTCCACCATGACCCGAAATCTTGGAGTGAGCTTCTGCCATCCCTTCCTTATTACTGTAGTGCCCCATAGACCTAGTGAGCCGCCATCTTGAACGCAACTTAAAACTGTCAAATTTAGGGAGGGGGATGGTGATCCTGAGCTGTGACTATGAGATGAGACGTGTATACGGTGTAGTGTGTACAATATTAGTGATTAACGATGATTTATTCTACTTTGCTAGGACCTTGTGGCTTTTTTTCCAGTTTTCCAATCCAATGATGTTAGTATTCCGACTGTCTTTTTTTTTTTTTTTTTGCTTGTTTTTATTTTTATGTGGTCAACTTAATAAAAAACATAAGGAGCAGATCTCCCGCAGAGCAGTCACAGTGATAAATCTAGGGTTAGGGGTACGAGCAGACGGTGCATGGCTCATAGGCGCACCTTGTTTTGCTCCACCGCACCTGCCTTTGCACACTGAACACAATTAGGTTCACACTCGAGGATGGCCGTCTGCTCAGGCGCTTTTGCACGGATATTGTGCCTTATGTCTGCGCTTCCAGAACGCACCGGTGCGAAGGTAACAGGTTAAAGCACAGCATTGGGGTTGTCCCCTTCGTTCTGGTCGTCCTGTGTAGTAACGCATGTCCTCTCTCTAGGTCCAGTCGTCGGTGGCTGTCGGGACGCCGGACTATATCTCTCCTGAAATCCTCCAGGCGATGGAAGACGGGAAGGGGAAGTACGGGCCGGAGTGTGACTGGTGGTCCCTCGGGGTCTGCATGTACGAAATGCTGTATGGTGAAACGCCATTCTATGCAGAGTCCTTAGTGGAGACTTATGGGAAGATCATGAATCACAAAGTGAGTGTATTACTCAGGTTTGTCATGCAAATTAAATTTAAAGGGATTGTCTACTTTCCACGGAGGTAAAAGCGCGTCCCCCGCTCTTTATGAGGCTTAGGGCTATACTGTGACGTGTCATATGAGCTTAAGGGTCCATTCACACGTCCGCAAAATGGGCCCGCGTCCGTTCCGCTATTTTGCGGAATGAGTGCGGAACCATTCATTTTCAATGGGGCTGCAAAAGATGTGGACAGCACACCGTGTGCTTTCTGCATCCGCACTTCCGTTCCGCGGCGCTGCAAAAATAGAACATGCTTATTCTTGTCCGCAGCCGAAGGCAAAATGCGGAATACACATGGCCGTTGTCCGTTTTTTGCTGACTGCAAAACAGTTGCGGATGTCTTTTAAGGCTACTTTCACACTCGCGTTTTGGGCGGATCCGTCATGGAACTGCAAAAACGGATCCGTTACAATAATACAACCACGTGCATCTGTCATGAACAGATCCGGTTGTATTAGGTCCTCGATAGCCAAGACGGATTTGTCATGAACTCCATTGAAAGTCTATGGAAGACTGATCCGTTTTCTATTGTGCCAGATTGTGTCAGAGAAAATCTATTTGGCTCAGTTTCGTCAAGCGGACAGAGCGGAATGGAGACTGAACGGAGGCAAACCGATGCATTCTGAGCGGATCCTTTTCCATTCAGAATGCATTAGGGCAAAACTGATCCGTTTTGGACTGCTTGTGAGAGCGCATGACGGATCTCACAAATGGAAAGCCAAAACGCGATTGTGAAAGTAGCCTAACATACATTCATATTTGCACCATCCCAGATCCTACAGGCTGTTCCAGTAGACTATAATGGGATCCAGCGAGAATCCAGCCACTTTCCGGCATGAGTGCTGGGCTTTGGCCAGCCAAAAAACGTTGCATGCTACGTTTTTCGTCTGGCTAAAAGCCAGCACTATCCGGCTATGCCAGATCCGGAGAACAAGCTATTTTCTTCCGGATCCAGGATGCTGTGGATGTGAGTGAGGCGATAGAGCTGCAATGTTGGTTTAAAAAAAAAAAAAACAAGCAAAATTACAGTCACGTGCATTGCTGCGACAGTAGGCTTCCATGCAACCTGTGATCAAAAATTCAAGAGGGTTGGATTTTTGCGACTGTTTTATCAGTCGAGCTAGAATGAGGGTAGCACCGTGACCCCACTTACAGTCACCAGCTGCGGCACTTTGTAATCTGCACGTTGCCCTAGTGCAGGGATGGGCAAACTGCGGCTCTCCAATTGTTGTAAAACTACAATTCCCACCATGCCCTGCTGTAGGCTGATAGCTGTAAGCAGTCTTTGCATGCTGGGAGTTGTAGTTTTGCAACAGCTGGAGCCGCAGTTTGCCCATCCCTGCCCTAGTGTAACCCCTCAAGCACACGACCGTATTTTTTATCCATGTGCTATCGACACTTTTTGCAGTTAGCTTACTGACCCATTCACTTCTTTGGGGTCATGCACACATCCGCATTTTGTGTGGATCTGTGTGACCGTTCCGCAAATTATAGTCGTATTCGGGTCCGTATTGCAGATAAGACTAGTCCTTTCTATTGATGGGACTGAGAAAAATGCGGAGAGCACATGAAAGGTATCCAAATTTTGCAGACCCGGACCGAAATACGGACACGGTTGTGTGCATAAGACTTAGGCCTAATTCACACGTCCGTAGTGTGTTTTGCGGAAACACGGATCCGCAAAACACGGACGGCTGCAATGTGCATTCCGCATTTTGCGGGCACTATATAGAGAATGCAATTGCGGACAAGAATAGGACATGTTCTATTTTTATGCGGAAACGCGGATGCGGACATCACATAGTGTGCTGTCCACATCCATTCCTGCCCCTTTGAAATGAATGGGTCTGCAACCCTTCCGCAAAATTGCGGATGAGATGCGGATTCATTTTACGGACGTGTGAATTAGGCCTTAAGCCAGAGCAGACAGCAGCTAGAAAGAGTTAACCACATCAGATTTCACCCAACTTTCCTAGGCCTCTGAGTGGCAGATACTCCAGGGAGAATGGATAGCTGGGAAGATGTGCTGCTTAAGGTTGTCAGTTGTACCCTGGTTGGAGCTGTAATAATAGCCATATGGGTTGGCACCCAGCTTTCCCAGACTTTTATTTATTTATTTTTTTAATAGGGGGATAAAAGCTACATATTGAATTTTTTCTTTTTTTAAAGGAGCGGTTCCAGTTCCCATCGCAGTTAGCGGATGTCTCCGAAAACGCAAAGGACTTAATAAAGAGGCTCATCTGCAGCCGGGAGCATCGATTGGGTCAGAACGGGATCGAGGACTTTAAGAATCACCCGTTCTTTGCTGGAATCGACTGGGAAAACATTCGGAACTGTGAAGCACCTTACATCCCAGAAGTCAGCAGCCCGACCGACACGTCCAACTTCGATGTGGATGACGACTGTTTGAAAAACTGTGTAAGTATTTGTATGTGGCCCTTCTGACACCAGCACCTGGGTGCGACTGCGCCCCCTAGAGGAATATCAGTGGTTGGAGAAAAGTTGCTCTACGTCTTCCTGGTCCGTTTTCTTTGAAAGTTGTGTAAAGTCTCTTGTATTTTACACAATATCTGTTCCCTTTTGCAGGAGACGATGCCTCCATCAACTCACACTGGATTTTCTGGGCACCATCTGCCATTTGTGGGGTTCACTTACACAAGTAACTGGTAAGATGCAGTATATTTGGCCGCTTGCCTTGATGTTCCTGACGCCGCGGTTGTGACTCTGTTGTGCTCCGTCAGTGTACTTTCAGACAGAAGTTCGATGCGACATACCTTGGGAAAATCCAGCACAGACCTCGACGCCAATGTCCAGAGGACGCTAGAAGACAGCCTGGCCACCGAGGCGTATGAGAGGAGGATACGTCGTCTGGAACAAGAAAAAGTGGAACTGAGCAGGAAGCTGCAAGGTAACCCAGCTGGAAGGAACAAGCCCTCTTAAAGGGGCTGTCCAATCTGCTTTTAACTTCAACCACCATGGTATCCGGTGTTAGTGCTATGTTTTACAGCTCACAGACTTTACATTCGTTATCATTTTCTTTCCCAGAATCTACCCAGGCGGTCCAGGCTCTTCAGTATTCTTCAGTAGACGGCCCTGTTACAGCAAGCAAAGACTTGGAAATTAAATCCTTAAAGGACGAAATAGACAAGTTAAAAACACAAGGTAGGTTTTGGTTGTCTTTCTTCTGTACTTTTGCTTTATGACTACCTATTACCCCAAATTAGCTATGTGGGTTATCTTCACTCATTGGCTAACCATTTAGTGTGCCCTTGGATAAGCCACCGAGCTACTTTACAGACTTTCATGTCCAGCGGACTAGTCGGGGATACTAGTCTTAGTCCTCTGATTAAAGGGTTCGTCCAGGCTACAAGTATTGAAGACCTGTCCTCGGTATAGGTCTTCAGATTGGTGAAGGTTCAGCTCCCGACACCCCCACTGATCACCTGTTTTGAGCCGCCATGGTACATTTTTCCTTACACAGTATAGTGGCCATGTCCCTGTGCTGGAGCTCAGCTATGGTGGAGTATGTAGGCGCGCGGTTTACGGAGCCTTCTGCTCTTTAAACTGAATAGTGTCTGGTGCATCTGCTGCCGAACACATCTGATTGATAGGGGTGCTGGGTGTCGGAACCCCACCAATCTGATATTGATGACCTATCCTGAGGAAAGGGCATCAATATCCATAGCCCGGAGAACTCCTTTAACTTTAATACTTATTCTTATGCTCTCTGAGAAAGGCAAGCGGATAAAGCCCCCTAAGGGTACTTTCACACTTGCATTGTTTGATTCCGGCAGGCAGTTCCGTTGATCAGGTCTGAAAAATGCCTGATCAGTCCGAAAAATGCATTGCAATACCGGATCCGTTTTTCCCGTGTCATCCGGCAGTTATTTTTTTTCACATTTTTAAAGGTCTGTGCATGCCGGAGCTGTCATTGCGGTATTTTTAATGCCGCATCCAGCACTAATGCATTGCAATAGAATTTAATGCCGGATCCAGCATTCCGGAATTTTGGACGGAGATAATACCGCAGCATGCTGCGGTATTCTCTCCGGCCAAAACGCTGTTCAGTGACTGAAGCGAAGACATCCTGATGCATCCTGAACGGATTTCTCTCCATTCAGAATGTATTAGGATATAACTGAAGCGGTTTTTCCGGTATTGAGCCCCGAGGATGGAACTCAATGCCGGAAAAGTTTAACGCTAGTGTGACAGTACCCTTATGTGAGGGTGTTGGGGTTGAATGTCTACAGTCATGGCCAGAAGTTTCGAAACTGATGGAAATGTTGGTTTTCACAAAGTTTGCTGCTTCACTTTTTATTGTGACAATTTGCATCAGCTCTAGCTCTGTTATGAAGAGCGATCAGATGAATCGCAATTAATAGTAAAGTTATTCCTTGCCATGAAAATAATCTTAATCACAAAAAGGGAGCCTGTCAGATTAAAAATGGTGTCTGATCGGCAGGCAGCATGTTAAAAGGCAGGCGATCAGATTGATATATCATTTTGTGGGAAAAGAATCGGTATAACTATTTTATTTATTTGAATTCCTGCTCATTCTGGGATTTGACGTCCAGGAGGCGGTCTTATCAGTGATTGACAGTCTCCTCTCTATGCCTGTGTATACAGAGACAGCTGTCAATCACTGATAGGACTGCCTCCTGGATGTCAAAGCCCAGAATGAGCAGGAATTTAAATAAATAAAATATAAGTTTTACTGAAACTTTTCCAATAAAAGATACACCAATCTATTTAGCTCCTCCTGCTCTCCAACATGGTGCCTGTAGCGTACGTTACATTTTCCCTTTAAGCCCTGATGGTAAATGATCTGCATTTCAGTGATCTTCTCGTTAGCTCGGGAGAAAATGTTAATGAGGACAAGTCAGCTAATATCACTCTGTCATGCTGATTGAATTAGAAGAGCAAACTGGTTGGTGCTTAAAATCATTGTCTTCTTCTGTTAACCATGGTTACCTCTAATGAAACAGTCATCATTGCTCTGCGTCAATAGGGCTTCACAGGGAAGGATATTGCTGTAAGATTGCACCTAAACCAACCATTTATTGGATCGCCAAGAACTTTAAGGAGAGAGGCTCAGTTTCTATGAAGAAGTCTTCAGTGCCACCACTAGGAAGATCCAGCGCACCCTTCCTGCTCACCTGCACTGTGGCCTGACGTCGCACAGCGCCAGGTCATACTACGTGCTTTCTCACACCACGTCCTGACATTGTGCGCTGTAAGGACACAGCATGGCGCCCAGAGAAGACCAGGGGGCAGTGAGTAATACCAGTGCTACACTCATTGCTCCCCCGTCCTACAGAACTAATGAGCGGTTCCATAATGGAAGCGCTCATTAGTATTCTCTTTATAAGACGCACTAACATTTTTCCCCAATTTTTGGGGAAATTCGGGAAAACCAAAAATACAATATATAAATGTATATGGTCAGCTTTAGATTATTGGTGGCAATGGATGCAAAGCACAAGCAGAATCTAGTGCATTTGGTAATAGGGGGCTTAAAGGGGTTTCCCAGCTTATAATAGTAATTAGCCTCCAAATGTTGATGTTCCCTAGACCGTGACGAGGCACCGATCACTGGCCATTACAGTGACATGGCGTCTCCTAAAATGTGCAGAGGGATCTTCGGCAACACACAAGTAGGTTAAGCGCATTATACAGTTAGTGACAACGGGGCTCGTAGCGTCGATGGTAGCTCATTTGATCTGCGGCTGTAGATTTGCTCTGGACTCCTTTACGGCTGGCTTTCTCCTTTCAGTTAATATTAGGAGTTGCTGTTGCCCGTCTTTTGCAGGCAGACATTAGGAAGATCTGTTATCTGGAGACGCAGAATGTGTGCCAGGTCTCTGGGTGTTCTTAGAAGACCTGATTCCATTATGAACTCTGCTGGGAGCAGATACTGAAAATCGTTTAGTCGGGTCTAATGAAATGCCAGCAAAGTGCTACTAAGGAGCCGCGCTGTCCTGGCATTGCCGCATGCATCAACCACACGTTCTTAAGGGGCAAATGCACAGGACGTGGAATTTCTATAGTTGAGCATTTGAAAATCTGATAATATGACCGAATGACAAACTAATAATCCCACATAACATTCAGAGCTGCAGTCACAATTCTGCTGGTTTACAACTAGTACGCTTCTCTCATTAGCACACCTGCCCCCATAATGCACTGCAGTCCATGGATCTGAGACATCTTCCAGCGTGCGCTACAGCAATGCACACTTTGTATAGTCTGTACCAAACTTGCTCAGGCCTGCTGATAGATGTGGGATCCCTAAACATGAGAGAGCAAGAGGAATTGTGCAGAATTGTGAATGCAGCTCTGGATGTAACAGGAGAGGAATTGTGCAGAATTGTGAATGCAGCTCTGGATGTAACAGGAGAGGAAGTGTGCAGAATTGTGAATGCAGCTCTGGATGTAACAGGAGAGGAAGTATGCAGAATTGTGAATGCAGCTGTGGATGTAACTGGAGATGACGTGTTCAGAATTGTGAATGCAGCTGTGGATGTAACAGGAGAGGAAGTATGCAGAATTGTGAATGCAGCTGTGGATGTAACTGGAGATGACGTGTTCAGAATTGTGAATGCAGCTGTGGATGTAACAGGAGAGGAAGTGTGCAGAATTGTGAATGCAGTTCTCGATGTAACATTAATTGAAATGTGCCGAATTGTCAGTGTGGCTCTATATGCAACATGAGAGGAAGTGTGCAGAATTGTGAATGCAGCTCTGGATGTAACAGGAGAGGAAGTGTGCAGAATTGTGAATGCAGCTCTGGATGTAACAGGAGAGGAAGTATGCAGAATTGTGAATGCAGCTGTGGATGTAACTGGAGATGACGTGTTCAGAATTGTGAATGCATCTGTGGATGTAACAGGAGAGGAAGTATGCAGAATTGTGAATGCAGCTGTGGATGTAACTGGAGAGGAAGTGTGCAGAATTGTGAATGCAGTTCTCGATGTAACATTAATTGAAATGTGCCGAATTGTCAGTGTGGCTCTATATGCAACATGAGAGGAAGTGTGCAGAATTGTGAATGCAGCTCTGGATGTAACATAAGAGGAAGTGTGCAGAATTATGAAGCTGTGGATGTAACAGGAATGGAAGTGTGCAGAATTGTAAATGCAGCTCTGGATGTAACAGGAGAGGAAACCTGCAGAATTGTGAGTGCACCTCTGGATGTAACAGGAGCAGGAGTGTACAGTATTGTGAATGCAGCTCTGGATTTAACAGAAGAGGGAGTATGCAGAATTGTAAATGCAGCTCTTGGTGTAACAGAAATGGAAATGTGCCAAATCGTCATTGTGGCTCTGGATGTAACATAAGAGGAAGTGTGCAGAATTAGATGACGGACACTTGGCCACAGTGTGGTAGCCGGGCAGCTTCTCCCTCAGCTTGGCACATAGACATATGTTGGATTCATGGGGTTGCTGTGCGGCTCTCACATAGGATATAAAGGCGACGTTGTGCAGCTGAGGATATGGAAACAATCTGCTCCAGCGCTTCCCACATGTTGCCGGGATAGCAATCTGCTCGGCTCCGTACACATCTGCTTTCTGTAACCGTTTCCCATTGTTGGGCACTACGTGAGCGGCATACCAGTAAGGCCTAAGTGCACACCACCGTTCTTTGGGTCCACATCCAATCGGCATTATTTGTGGATCACACGTGGAACCATTCACCTCAATGGGTTTGCAAAAAAATGGCTGTTCCACAAATTAAAGAACATGTCCTATTCTTGCTTTTTTTTTGCAGACAAGAATAGCCAATTCTAGAAGAAAATGTGCGCTATGCATACAACCAGTATCCATATTTTGCAGATCTGCAGACTGCAGAACGGATATGGTTGCATGCATGAGGCCTAAGGAGTAAATGAGACCACCACCACGTGTAATCACTGACTCACAAGGCAGGAAACTCGTCATCCGAGACAGCAGACTCAGCAAAATGTCTTCTGTGTATTTGCCGCCCAGTCTGTACAGCCGCCCCCTCCTGACTGCTTGGATTGGCCATCTATTGGTCGGATCAGCTCTCGGAAGCCCCTTTGGGCTTGCATGGAGAAGCAGGTCTGGCTCCCAGATTCATTCAGTCCGATGTTTTAAAACTGCTTACGCATTTCAAGTGAGACTTCGCTGTTTATCCATCTGGGCATTTATGGAATATCCACGGGATATGGCACATGTCCGTTAGGTGTGACTCCTATCTCAAGAACGGGACCCCGTTGCGCTCCGCCGGGATTGGAGAGGAGGCTGAAAAGCTGTACAGATCTAAGGCCATGTTCACATGTGGCAGAGCTGCTGCAGATTTTACCTACATTTTTTTCTTGTGCGAGAAAGTGAAATATGACAAAATCTCATTCATGTGGCAGATTTATTACATCCGCAGCCTGTTGATTTATGTCATGGAAGTGTTACAGATGTGGTTATGATTGGACAGATGGGACGCAAATGTAGCGGAACTTCAGCTGTGAGAAATATCAGTAAACAAGGATGTTCCCATTCTCTAACAGCAAGCGGAGATCTTGCAAATGGTTAAAAAATAAAGCACAAAGGCGGTCTTAATAAGCCCTTGCGCCGGCCTCTACATAACTTTGGCGCATCCACCCCCAGTCTAAATGTAAGCCGGCTCCCTTGCTGTCTTAAATTTAGACCATTTTCTATGGGAAACCTGGCATGAGCGGGGAAAAGTCGCAGATTGAAGCGCAATAACCGCAATCTGCACCAGATATATGCCAGGAAATTGGCGTATAACTTAAAGTAAGTGACCCCCAAAGTATGTTGGAACTCTGTAAAACTTCTCATCATGCAAAGATTAAAGGCATATCCTTGTAACAACAAGTATCTGATCAGTGGGGGGTTCGATTGCTGGGACCCCCACTATTTAAGAGAACGGAAGAACCCTTACACTCAAGCGCCCCACCTCCACCCCTGTTTTGATGGAGCCTGTGCGCTGCCGCTCCACTAATCTCTATGCAAATGCCGAAGATAATAGAGCCTAGCACTCCCTTATTTTTGGCAGCCCCCTAGAGTTTGCCTAGAGATTTAGACTGCTGCTCAATTCAGACGGGACCCCCGTTCTCGTGCTCAATGGCAGTGCCAGCAGTCAGACCCTTAAAGTTCAGACGCTTATAGGATAACTGATTGTAACTGGAATACCCCTAAAATTGGAACCCCCCACCCCTTTAAATTTCCCAGCACTATTAACCTAATGGAGCATTAGGAGAAGTTGTACCGCAGACCCGGTGCCCCCCAATTACATATGAACTGCTGCTGCTGCTTGAGATGTCTTTGCAGTGACTCACTGGGCTCATAAAGCCGGAGCTGCCTCTCGCATGTGTTTCCAATCCAGGCCGAGCGAAGAAGACTTCTGCTGTTTCGGTAACACAGGAGAACATTTTTTTTTTTTTTTAAGAATCCTGCTCTGCCGGTGCCAGTTCTGTGAAAGATAACACAGAGAGCAGATTTGTCTTGGCTCAGAGCAATAACAAGTATCGTTCTCCTGGAGAAGACGGCGCGCTGCGGATCCAGCTACTTCTTCCTGCGCGCAGCGTATCATTACATTAGAATCTGGGCAACCCTGCCAAACCCCAATATTTCATATCACTGGCAATGCTACGTCCCACCAGCCGCATGTTCCATTGCCTGTACACTAAGATATTTTTTTTAGGAATCTCACTTTGTGCTTTGAGCAGAGTTTGGATCCAGTTCTACAGATTTTGTCAGTGTTTTAATATTAGTAATTTTCTTTTACAAGAAGCTCATTAGTAGTTAAGACGAGAGAGCCAAAGCCTCTGAACTGCAAACCACAGCGTCTCACCCGAGGAGGCACAGAGTCATTGTCGTGTCCCGGGATCCTCCTCTACAGTCAGGCACGTTAGCTAATAAGATGGATTCCATCCTCCTACTAATTTTATAAGGCTATTTCATAAGTTTACATTGTCCTAAGAAGAGACTCCAAGATGAGTAATGCTCATATTATTATAATACCGATATACCTGTTCTATTTTCTTTGGGTGTTCAGTTTATACGACACTTAACCTGCAGCTGTATGGATTTTCATGATGTACAATAATGTAACTACTATAATACTGCTCCTATATGCGAGAAGATAACTACTATAATACTGCCTCCTATGTACAAGAATATAACTACTATAATACTGCTCCTATGTACAAGAATATAACTACTATAATACTGCTCCTATGTACAAGAATATAACTACTATAATACTGCTCCTATGTACAAGAATATAACTACTATAATACTGCTCCTATGTACAAGAATATAACTACTATAATACTGCCTCCTATGTACAAGAATATAACTACTATAATACTGTTCATATATAGAAGAATATAACTACTATAATACTGCTGTTATGTACAAGAATATAACTACTATAATACTGCCTCCTATGTACAAGAATATAACTACTATAATACTGCCTCCTATGTACAAGAATATAACTACTATAATACTGCTCCTATGTACAAGAATAGAACTACTATAATACTGCCTCCTATGTACAAGAATATATCTACTATAATACTGCTCCTATGTACAAGAATATAACTACTATAATACTGCCTCCTATGTACAAGAATATAACTGCTATAATACTGCTCCTATGTACAAGAATATAACTACTATAATACTGCTCCTGTGTACATGAATATACCTACTATAATACTGCTCCTATGTACAAGAATATAACTACTATAATACTGCCTCCTATGTATAAGAATATAACTACTATAATACTGCTCCTATGTACAAGAATATAACTACTATAATACTGCTGTTATGTACAAGAATATAACTACTATAATACTGCTCCTATGTACAAGAATATAACTACTATAATACTGCCTCCTATGTACAAGAATATAACTACTATAATACTGCTCCTATGTACAAGAATATAGCTACTATAATACTGCTCCTATGTACAAGAATATAACTACTATAATACTGCTCCTATGTACAAGAATATAACTGCTATAATACTGCTCCTATGTACAAGAATATAGCTACTATAATACTGCCTCCTATGTACAAGAATATAACTACTATAATACTGCTCCTATGTACAAGAATATAACTACTATAATACTACCTCCTATGTACAAGAATAGAACTACTATAATACTGCCTCCTATGTACAGGAATAGAACTACTATAATACTGCCTCATATGTACAGGAATATAACTACTATAATACTGCTCCTATGTACAGGAATACAACTACTATAATACTGCTCCTATGTACAGGAATATAACTACTATAATACTGCTCCTATGTACAAGAATATAACTACTATAATACTGCTCCTATGTACAGGAATAGAACTACTATAATACTGCTCCTATGTACAAGAATACAACTACTATAATACTGCCTCCTATGTACAAGAATATAACTACTATAATACTGCTTCTATGTACAAGAATATAACTACTATAATACTGCCCCTATGTACAAGAATATAACTACTATAATACTGCTCCTATGTACAAGAATATAACTACTATAATACTGCCCCTATGTACAAGAATATAACTACTATAATACTGCTCCTATGTACAAGAATATAACTACTATAATACTGCCTCCTATGTACAAGAATATAACTACTATAATACTGCTCCTATGTACAGGAATATAACTACTATAATACTGCTCCTATGTACAAGAATATTACTACTATAATACTGCCCCTACATAGATGAATACTTTCTGAGATACTAGCTCCCTGTATAGCAGATAATATATATTCTCTTTCCTGGAGCGCTTGTCGTTATCATTTCCATGGATACATTAGAATAAGCTCGCACGTGCAGGAAATAAGATATTGGGTCGGTGCCTGATCTACAAATAACCACCCGCAGAACTGAGTCACGGACTGTTAATCGCGGATCGGCCTCTGAACGCCATTCCAGTGCTGGTTTATTTTATGAAGGAATTACCCTTTTTTTTCCGGAGTTCACTCCTATCCTATTTTAAAGCAGGGATTGTTTGGCCTGTGTTATCCCTGGACGGGGGAGACATCTGGTGCTCATTTTAGCACATAATCTGTGTGTAAACAGGCGCACACCTGTCTGCCCTTCATAGTCCGCATACTGCCCGGCCGGGCTGAAATGTGTCCTCCGCAACCCCAGTGTACAGAAGAAAGCTTACAGCGACCCGCTACTGGTGCCCGCCTAGAAATCCCCCCCCCCCCCCTCCATTCCTAACCTCTCGTTAGGTAACCTGATCCTATGTACACGAAGCTTGGTCCGCATATAATAATAATAATGCACTACATGCTTTTATTATAGGCTTCTGCTACCTGTCAGTGAATGGAGGCCATCCTGTTTATATCCAGACACTCCATCCTTGTGGATCATACACACAATGGGTTTAGTGCTAATTAGCCAATCCTCTGCCTAGAGTCACAGGGGGAAATTTATCCTTTCGTTTGTGCCAGTTTTCTGCCCTAAAGGGGTTATGCCATGAGTAACGTAAAAAATGAAAATCATATTTCATGTAGTACACGACGATCCCTTTTTAACAAACTTACAACCAGTCCTGTACCTCACATGGATCCAGAGATCTCCCCATTCATTGCTCTGCTAGATTTATTTCAAGCTGACAGTTTATTGGGCGTGTACTTTCTCAACAGGGTGTGTCCTTTCTGCTGCTGCTGGTGGCAGTTGAAGGATGTAACTGAGCAGAGCATATTGGTCAACCTCAGTGAGCAGGACCGAGAAATTAGAAAACAGCAAGCAGCAGGTGGCGCTATGCAGATAGATTTCCGTGAATAATTCAGCGGCTATGCCTAATTTTTAATTGCACGCAATCACAAAAGAATTCAAATCCAGGTTTGAAAAAATGTAAAATATTTTTCACGGGGCAACCCCTTTAAAGGGTTTGTTCCATTACTAAAACCTATCCTCTATCCATAGGATGGGGGATGTGAACGATCGGCGATGGTCCGACCACAGGCGGTCTGAGTTCCCTCGTTTGAATGGAGCGGCAGACACACATGCCCTGGTGGGCTGAGATAGCATGGGGCTCGTACTCCACTGTCGATGGCAGTACCATAGCGTTGAACGGAGCCGCAGCGTTCATGTGTGTTCCGCTCCATTCAAACAACGAAACATGGGCCCCGATTCTCACGATCAGTGGGGGCCCCAATGGTCGGACCCCTGCCAATCACACATCTGCTAGATTGGGAATACTTTGATGTAATAGAACAAACCCCTTTAAAAAAAAAAAAAAAAGTGCTGGATTGTGGTGCTGCCTGTTTTTGCACAAAAATAAGACTTTTTTTGTGATTTTTACCCTGCGATAAAGTGGGCGTGGTTATGTAGATTAGGTGGAGTAAAAAATGCTAAATCTCTAGACAAATGTGATATTTTTAAAAATTAAAAAAAAAGCGCCGAATTTATTATACAGCGGGTGGCGTTTAATCAATTTGGCGCAAATAATAACAATGTAGTGTCAAGACAAACTTCCCATTACCACGTTTCTTTGGTATATTGATACATTGTAGCAAACGCTCAGCTGTGAGCAAGACTAGGTCAGGGCATATATGAAAAATATCCTACTTTTATTATTCTTTACGTCTTTAAGAGGTACTCTGGGAAGTAAAAAAAAAAAATCGCTGCGTCAGGAAGGGGTTAAATAATTCGCGCCTGGAAGCGATGTTTTATAGGACGCATTAATGCTGTAATTCTGCAGTTTCCTTTGCTCCGTCATTATTGGTGGGTGGTATGGGGGGAAGCCCCCCAGGGGAAATTATGAAATGATCAAAGTTTTCCTTTAAAAATATTTTTCTCTGTCATCCATTCAAGTAATTTCACCAGGAGCGTCCCGCGCACCGCTGCATAATGTACCCCATAGTGAGATGTCCGGCGGTTACAGGGGGGATGTGGCGGGCGTATAACTCTGTGCAGATGGCGGGGAATTCCTCCTATTCCAAAGGGGATAGTTAAAAGTGCATCTGTGAGGACTGCATCCACATGTACATACTGCAGAAGGAAGGAATGGCAGCCACGGACCTATACTGCCACGTAGTGCACCTTATACCAAGGGCGTGTCCCTCCATAAGTGACGGATGAGCAGGTACATTGCAAATCAGCAGCAACACAGTATATTAGACCTGACAACCGGGGGGCATCCTGTACGGACAGAAAGTTCTTCACAACTAGGCCGCCATCAGACTAGGGTGACATGCTGAAGAAGGGAGACTCTACCGTACGATTACCAGGTGAATGTGGGGTAACCCTCAGTAATACCACATAAGTGGATGGAGCTGAGCTGCAGTACCACACACAGCCTCTGGACAGGAGTGGCGCTGTTTTTGGAAGACAGAAGTCATGTTTTTATAACCATGTACAATCCCTTAAAAGGGATCAGGTGATTAATTTCATTAACCCTTTTCTTGGCCGCCTTATTGAGGAATGTTTTTTTTTTTTTTTTTTTTTATCTTCCAGGCCCCGGTCAGCTCAACCAGCAGCTGGAGAAGAGTGGGGTGACACGGCAGGATTTGGAGGATTTCTCGAAACAGATCAAGGCCTTTGAAAAACAGGTGAAGATGCTGAAACAGGAGAAGGAGGATCTGAACAAGGTGAGGGGGCGATAGATAGATAGATAGATAGATAGATAGATAGATATGAGATAGATAGATATGAGATAGATAGATATGAGATAGATAGATAGATATGAGATAGATAGGAGATAGATAGGAGATAGATAGGAGATAGATAGATATGAGATAGATAGATAGATAGATAGAGTCGAGGGAACGCATGTCACATCCACCATAAAATAATAAAGAGATCGGTAGCCACAAATTAGACTCGTCTGATGATATTAAAGGAAAGGTCTGACCTTCAGCACATGCAGAAATCCTCTAGATGAATGTGTCTCACTTTGTACATACATTAGGGCCCCATACATATTAGTGTAACGTCGGCGAAATGCACAGGAAACCGTGGGTTTGGCCGACAATCTAATGTTTATGGGGAGCTCCCGCCTCTCCCCTGACAGATGATGTTTGAGGGAGAGAAGAACCGGGGAAGTGAATATCCGTTTGTTCTCCCGGGAACTAAGCTGCTGCCAAAAGTGTCAGACAGCGTCCTTCTCCTCACTCCCTATTGACAACACATACACCGCTCAGTATGTGTATGCAGGAACCGGAAGGAAGTCCGGAGAAATAGCTGTCAACCAAATGATGGTATGGCTACCATTACTTCTATTGTACTGATCCTGAGTTACATCCTGTATTATACTCCAGAGCTGCGCTCACTATTCTGCTGGAGGAGTCACTGTATACATACATTACTTATCCTGTACTGATCCTAATCCTGTATTATACTCCAGAGCTGCACTCACTATTCTGCTGGTGCAGTCACTGTGTACATACATTACTTATCCTGTACTGATCCTGAGTTACATCCTGTATTATACTCCAGAGCTGCACTCACTATTCTGCTGGTGGAGTCACTGTGTACATACATTACATAACTTATCCTATACTGATCCTGAGTTACATCCTGTATTATACTCCAGAGCTGCACTCACTATTCTGCTGGTGGAGTCACTGTGTACATACATTACTTATCCTGTACCGATCCTGAGTTACATCCTGTATTATACTCCAGAGCTGCACTCACTATTCTGCTGGTGGAGTCACTGTATACATACATTACATTACTTATCCTGTACTGATCCTGAGTTACATCCTGTATTATACTCCAGAGCTGTGCTCACTATTCTGCTGGTGCAGTCACTGTGTACATACATTACATTACTTATCCTGTACTGATCCTGAGTTACATCCTGCATTATACTCCAGAGCTGCACTCACTATTCTGCTGGTGCAGTCGCTGTGTACATACATTACTAATCCTGTATTATACTCCAGAGCTGCACTCGCTATTCTGCTGGTGCAGTCACTGTGTACATACATTACTTATCCTGTACTGATCCTGAGGTACATCCTGTATTATACTCCAGAGCTGCACTCTCTATTCTGCTGGTGCAGTCACTGTGTACATAAATCACATTACTTATCCTGTACTGATCCTGAGTTACATCCTGTATTATACTCCAGAGCAGCACTCACTATTCTGCTGGTGGAGTCACTGAGTACATACATTACTTATCCTGTACTGATCCTGAGTTACATCCTGTATTATACTCCTGAGCTGCACTCACTATTCTGCTGGTGGAGTCACTGAGTACATACATTACATTACTTATCCTGTACTGATCCTGAGGTACATCCTGTTTTATACTCCAGAGCTGCACTCACTATTCTGCTGGTGGAGTCACTGTGTACATACATTACATTACTTATCCTGTACTGATCCTGAGGTACATCCTGTTTTATACTCCAGAGCTGCACTCACTATTCTGCTGGTGGAGTCACTGTGTACATACGTTACTTATCCTGTACTGATCCTGAATTACATCCTACAGAGCTGCACGGACTATTCTGTAGACTTCAGAGCTGCAGTCTCCCAGCACTTGTTGCATGTTCTGCAGTCCGGGACGCATCTGACTCTCATTTAGAATACAAGCCTGCCCCTCTGCATTAGATCCCCCACACAGCAATGCTTCATCGATTATTGTATTATCAAGACATAGTGCTAGGTTCTGATGAATTTCAAGCAGTAACCAGCAGGATTGTAGATGCAGCTCCGGGTGTTAATGGAGCATCAGACACGACGTAGTCAAAATCAGTGCAAGAAAACTACAGCAAAGGCCTTAAAAAGCACATTTGTGTCCATGTGCGGAGCTTTGTGGCTCTTGGTTACTTTTTATCCTGTGATACTTTACATTGTGTTAGGAGCTGATGGAGTCCAACGATAAGTTAAAGTCCCAGACCAAAGAGCTGAAGGAGGCGCAGAGCCAGCATAGGCTGACCATACAGGAGATGAAGGAGATGAACGAGCGCCTCACAGAGCTGCGCTCCCACAAGCAGAAGTTTGTCCGTCAGCTCCGCGACAAGGAAGAGGAGATGGAGAGCGTGGTGCAGAAGGTGGAAGCGCTACGCCAGGATCTGCGCAGAGCAGAGCGGGCCAAGAAGGAGGTAACTGGAAAGGGGGGGGGGCTCATTCAGTGATCTCATGACGAAGGTCAGAATTCATTGATGACTCTCAGAACCATGAAAAAGAAAGTTCCTGTAGACCAGGCATGTCCAAACTCTGGCCCTCCAGGTGTTGCAGAACTACAACTCCCATCATGCCCTTCTGTAGGTTGATAGCTGTAGGTTGTCCAGGAATGATGGGAGTTGTAGTTTTGCAACATCTGGAGGGCCGGAGTTTGGACATGCTTGCTGTAGACTCTAGCAAAGCTGACTCCACATATCCCCCTCATGATAAATTCCCCCCCATAGTGCTTTCTACACGCTGCCGAAATTGACGTGAATTGTTGATTTTAAAATCCATGTCAACATATTTGTCAAATTTTCACTGCCAATTTCAATGTGAGGGGTGAAATCCGTTGTGCCCTATCCCTACTACATTGCCAGTACTGGAAATCTGCAAGTAGTATCGCAGGTGCTTGATCTCTCCATAGAGCCCTTTATTCTGGGGCCACAGAGTTCATCAATGTCTTCCCCTCAGTTTATAGATTTATCATTTTCACAGAATTTTCCCTTAAAGGGGTTGTCTGCTTTTTTAACTTGAATGGGAAGGAGCCATCCCATAAAAGTGAATGGGACAGCTGAGATGTATGTACACCTGCTCACTGCTGCTGTTGCGACGGCGAGCAGGTAAACAGATAAGTAAAAGCTGCGCTCGTATGAACGCTGCTTTCTCTTTAAACAGCTTACCGACGGGGGTTCCAGGTTTCAGACCCCCACCTATATGATATTGATGACCTATCCTGAGGGTAGGTCATCAATATTAATAAAGCGGACAACCCCTTTAAATGGGTTCTCCAGACTCGATGATTTTTTTAATCTGCCCAGAGAATCCCTTAGGCTATTTTCAGATTAGCGGCAGGGGAGTCCGTCAGGTGAACAGCCTGTCTGATCCGTCCTGCCGCTAGTTCACGTGTGCCCCTGGACTGCCGCTCCGTCCCCATTGACTATAATGGGGACAGGGGCGGAGTTCCAGCCGCAGCGCATGGCAAGAGGCCGCCGGACTTAAAGTACGACATGCAGTAAGGCGCTCATTTTTCCCCATATTCCTGTTTTTCATGTCAGCACTTTCCTTCTCCTGTTCTTGGCATCAGTGAATCCTAGCAGGATGTTTACATTAAGAACTTCCTGTTTTCATCAGCTTCCTGCAGGGTTTTCTAACCAGTCTGTAATGTTTTACAGGGCTTGCTCCACATAAGTAACACAGCGCCTGCCATGTGAAAAGTAGAGGTGTAGGGGGCGTTACTACTGCATGGGGAACAGTGAGGCCGGCAGAGCAAGCCCTGAGAAACATGACTGAGCAAAGTATGTTCGGATTGGTTAGAAAACCGAGCAGGAAGCTGATGAGAACAGGAAGTTCTGCATGTAAACATCCTGCCAGGATGCAGTGATGCTGAGAACAGGGGAAGGAAAGTGCAGAGTAAACAGATATACGGGGCAGAAATACACATTGTTCAAGGTACTATGATAAAAAAAATCATTATGAAACCGGAGAACCCTGTTGTTGACATGTGTCTTCCATTCTGTGGTTTCCATTCACTTATTTTTTAGATGGAAGCCCAAGCTGAAGCAGCAGCAGCCGAAGCCTCAAAGGATCGGAAATTACGAGAGCGCAGCGAGCAATATGCAAAACAATTAGAAAGTGAACTGGAAGGGCTGAAAGTAAGTTACACCGTTCGTTGTGGTAAAGGTCCTTTTACATGGCTTTTGTAGTGTCCTCCTGGCACATACATCCAATGTAACTGAAGGCCGCCATTTACCCAATGGAGATCAAAAGAGATCCAACCGTATGGAATAGCGTAGTCTGCTGTGCTGTTCTTACAGAGGCATCCCACAAAAAAGAAAAAAAAGTTTAGTGCACCATGTAGTTTTTTTTTCCAAATGGGACCCTATGGACAAGGTATTCCATGTCTGAACTGGCTGATAACAGGGAACAATAGACTGCAGGTATGGTGTGTCCTGATAGGACGCGAGAAACGGAAATGGAAGAAGTTTTCATTATTGTTGTTTTTTTTCTCCCCTTAGCAAAAACAGAGCGGCCGCTTCTCTGGATTCATCAGCTCAGAGCAGCAGCAAGAAATCAACAAGCTGAAGACCGACCTCGAAAAGAAGACCATGACCTACGAAGAGGAGCTGTCCAAGAGGGAAGCCCTGCACGCCAGCGAGATCAAGAACCTGAAGAAGGAGTTGCGGGATGCTGAGAGCCAACAGCTCACCCTCAAGAAGGAGATCATGATCCTGAAGGACAAGCTGGAGAAGACCCGGAGAGAGAGGTGGGGAAAGCTCATAGGTGGCCCTGTTCCACTAAATCTACAGTCCACCAAGACACATTTCTTATGTAACTGAGGGGATCCGCATTGTGGGCCAAGGGTCTTACGGCCAGTGCAGGTTTATCAAGGTCCAATATAGTGAAACAAGGGCTAGATTGATTCCGAAGATCACCGAGAGTATATTACACTTCCCCTTTCTTTAACCCCCTGACAGCTCCGATAAAAGCACCAAATAACAAAACCTCAAAATGCTCCATAGGCTTGAAAAGAAAAAAAAATCATGAATAGTTTTAGATAGCTGCGTGGCACTGTGGAAGTAGGGGATGAGTGGGCATAAAGTGGCAGGGGCTCTGTGGAGGTGAGGCATACAGGAGAGACACAAACTGGCATGGACCTTCAGGAGTTGGGTCATGGGGGAAACACAAGGTGGCAGGGGCTCTATGGAGGGGAGGCGACACAGGGTGGCAGGGGCTCTACGGAGGTGGCAGGGGTAAACGCAAGGTGACAGGGGCACTCTGGAGTGGGGGAAGGGGACACAGGGTGGCAGGGGCTCTACGGAGGTGGCAGGGGTAAACGCAAGGTGACAGGGGCACTCTGGAGTGGGGGAAGGGGACACAGGGTGGCAGGGGCTCTATGGAGGTGGCAGGGGTAAACGCAAGGTGACAGGGGCACTCTGGAGTGGGGGAAGGGGACACAGGGTGGCAGGGGCTCTACGGAGGTGGCAGGGGTAAACGCAAGGTGACAGGGGCACTCTGGAGTGGGGGAAGGGGACACAGGGTGGCAGGGGCTCTATGGAGGTGGCAGGGGTAAACGCAAGGTGACAGGGGCACTCTGGAGTGGGGGAAGGGGACACAGGGTGGCAGGGGCTCTACGGAGATGGCACGGGGAAAATGTAAGGTGGCAGAGGCTTTCTGTAGGTGAAGTGAGGGGAAACACAAGGTGGCAGGAGCTGTGTGGAGGAAAGTGCCCAGACCCTACTATGCTGTGGGCATACAAGTGTAGGAAAGCTGTGGCACAATCTACAATGTCATCTAGGTCTCTGACCGCACCTCTCTGAGTGTATTCAGGGCTTATATGGTGCTGTTCTGGATAAAGGGACCTGACGCCTGTTTTTTTGGCTTCACTTCTATAAACAATTGTTGATCATCCCACAACAGGGCACCCGGGTCCCTAACATCATCCATTCCTCTGCCCATAGATGCCTGCTCTTATACTGGCGAGCAGTGATGCCATTATTCCTAGTACCCCCCTTTACACGTCACTTGTGCCAGCTACCCCCGCAAGCAGAAGGGGCTTCACATCTAGAACCGGCCGCCTCAATCCATCCTAAAAAGGGAAAGTGCAGCTCGGACTGTAAATCCACAAATCACAGTTATATTTGAACTAGAAAGATTTATGTCTAAACAAACTCAAAGCCCTCGATGTAATAAAATAGAAGGACGCAGGTTTCTGCACATCGCCAGGACGAAAGCAACACGCTACCGTCATCATCTCCCGGTCTAGAGAGGAGTATACTGACACTGCTGTCTATAGAGAGATGTGCCCAACTATCTATCTCATTATCTATCTATCTATCTATCTATCTATCTCATCATATCTATCTATCTATCTTATATCTATCTATCTCATATCTATCTATCTATCTATCTATCTATCTCATATCTATCTATCTATCTATCTATCTATCTCATATCTATCTATCTATCTATCTATCTATCTCATATCTATCGATCAGATGTCTGTCTATCTACCTATCTGTGTCACATTTATCCACCAACATGTATCTATCTATCTATCTATCTATCTATCTATCTATCTATCTATCTCATATCTATCTATCTATCTATCTCATATCTATCTATCTCATATCTATCTATCTCATATCTTTCTATCTATCTATCTATCTCATATCGATCTATCTCATATCTATCTATCTATCTATCTCATATCTATCTATCTCATATCTTTCTATCTATCTATCTATCTATCTCATATCGATCTATCTATCTATCTATCTATCTATCTCATATCTAGCTCACTATCTATCTATCTATCTATCTCATATCTATCTATCTATCTCATATCTATCTATCTCATATCTATCTATCTCATATCTATCTATCTATCTCATATCTTTCTATCTATCTATCTATCTATCTATCTATCTCATATCTATCTATCTCATATCTATCTATCTATCTATCTATCTATTAATCTATCTATCTATCTCATATCTTTCTATCTATCTATCTATCTATCTATCTATCTCATATCTATCTAGCTCATATCTATCTAGCTCATATCTATCTAGCTCATATCTATCTATCTATCTATCTATCTATCTATCCATCTATCTATCTCATATTTATCTGTCTACCTATCTCATATCTAGAATCCAGAAAAGACGCAGCAGCTCTCTGTAGATGCCAGGTGTAAATCCTGTGATACTTCAGGACAAGAAGCCAATAACGTAGATAGAAAATAACAGGCAGCACTCCGGTCTTTACGTGGAAAAATCATGGCTCTTTATTACACCCAAAAGCAATGCAGCATTTCCGCTCTCTCAATGGAGCCTTTGTCAAGCCTCTCATATCTATCTATGCATTTGGTCAATTAATATGCCTCTTTAGGGTGCATTCACACGACTGTAAGTGTCTTGCGGTCCGCAAATTGTGGATCTGAAAAACACGGATACCGGCCGTGTGCATTCTGCAATTTGCGGACCGCACATGGCCAGCGCTATATAGCGAATGCCTATTCTTGTGCACGGTTGCGGACAAGAATAGGATATTTTTTTACGAGGCCACAGAACGGAACAATGGATGCGGACAGCACACGGTGCAAAATTGCTGAACGGATGCAGATCCATTTATACGGTCGTGTGAATGCACCCTTATGAAATTGTGCTCCTGTTCACTGCCAGCTAGCAGACTTTTTGGAAAGCTGCAGAAACTTTTATTTAACAGTGGTTGCGATTTAGGGCAATGATGGGGAGCAAACCATTTGTTCCCGATCATTCCCCTCTTGGGTGAGCTTCGTTCACATGCAGCAATCATCTCCTCTCTATGGTGATGAGTGATCACTACTGCGACCCTTCATCTCCATACAAGTTCACTGTTGGTCAGCAGCACATCCTGTTTCTATGGAGCCACGTTCCGCTTCCGCTTCTGGGCCACATAAACGACGGATCACCTGACGAGTGATCATTCTGCTCATGTGATGGGTGATCGGTGGCACATTTACACAGGGTATTATCGGGAACCAGCGTTCATACGAATGTTCCTTCTCTACAATTGGCCCAATTAAAGCCAGAATCCCCCTTTAAAGACGGCCAGATTCCGTATTCCTGAGTGGCCGCAACCAGGATAATGCGCTTATTATGTGGCGTAATATCAGAAAATGAACAAAAGATAAATAACATTATTTGTACTTTTGATCCTGCAGCCAAAGCGAGAGAGAAGAGTTTGAGGCGGAGTGTAAGCAGAAATTTGAGCGTGAGCGAGCGCTGCTGGCCGAGGAAAACAAGAGGCGATCGAATGAACTCGATAAGGTATCCGCTCTGCCTTCACACCAATATATCATATCACAAAACTATATTGATATTTACACCCACAATACATTACCCCTAAATTGTTTATATATCCAGAGCAGAATTCAAAGTTCAGCTTTTTTTCTTTTAGACTTTGGCTGTAGGGCATAAGACATCGGCAGCGACAAAATAACTACACCTCCCACAATGCAGTACACTAAAGTGCAGTACAGCGCATGTTCTGATCTCTATGTATCTGAACAGTGATATGGACTTCTATGTTCCAGCGAACAGAATTCTTAGTGCAGCTTTAGATGTGACAGGAGCATAAGGCTGGGTTCACACGAGCGTGTCCGGATTAGGTCTGGATGCGTTGAGTAAAAACTGTGCGATTTCACAGGCAAAGCCATTCAGTTTTGCCTGCGATTGCGTTCAGTTGTTCAGTTTATTCCGCGCGGGTGCAATGCGTTTTGATGTGTTTTTCACGCGCGTGATAAAAAACTGAAGGTTTACAAACAACATCTCCTAGCAACCATCAGTAAAAAACGCAACGCACCCGCACTTGCTTGCGGATGCAATGCGTTTTTCACGCAGCCCCATCCACTTCTATACAGAATATAGAACATGCTGCGATTTTCACGCAACGCACAAGTGATGCGTGAAAAAAAACGCTCATGTACACAGCCCCATTGAAATAAATGGGTCAGGATTCAGTGCGGGTGCAATGCGTTCATGTCACACATTGCACCCGCGCGAAAAACTCACCCGTGTGAATGCAGCCTAAGACATTTAAGTAAAGCAAGGCTTCTGCAAACAGTATCTCCTGTAAAATGTTCAGAAGCACTAAGGGGGTCACTAAATATTACATATACACCAATGTTTGGCATATATCTGTTGCAGATTCGGTCGCAGTGGGGATTTGCGGAGAAATCTGTAACTTTTGCCCACTCGAGCTAGGTCTAAAAAAGGGGACAGGCCAGAGGGCCCATCTCATTCATCATTTTCTATGCCTGTTTTAGGTGTAGAAAATTATCTAAATCTATGCCAGAAAGGGAGCTGGCATAGATTTAGGCCGGCAGTGGATGCACCGAAGTTATGTAGAGGCTGGCACCTCTACCTAACTTAGGCGCAACATGCGCCAGTGCAAGGGATGTTAAGACCGGCATCTAAAATGCTGGTCTTAATAAATGACCCCATAAGGCTTTTGTTGTGGGGAGTTCAGTTTGTATTTAATACAATTTTGTGTGCTTTTTGGATTTTAGCTCAACTCCATGCTTGAGAAACAGAATATTAACAACCGGCAGCTGGAAGAGGAGATGAGGGATCTGGCTGACAAGAAGGAGTCTGTGGCTCATTGGGAGGCGCAGATCACAGAGATCATCCAATGGTTTGTCCTCTTCTCTTACTGGGATTTGCACAATAGAAGTAGACGTGTTCAACTACATCTACCCTACTCACATTACATTTGGTTTTCAGTTACTGTAAACCATGCGAAATATTATAATTACTATAATACTGCCGCCTATGTACAAGAATATAACTACTATAATACTGCCTCCTACGTACAAGAATATAACTACTATAATACTGCTCCTATGTACAAGAATATAACTACTATAATACTGCTCCAATGTACAAGAATATAACTACTATAATACTGCTCCTATGTACAAGAATATAACTACTATAATACTGCACCTATGTACAAGAATATAACTACTATAATACTGCTCCTATGTACAAGAATATAACTACTATAATACTGCTCCTATGTACAAGAATATAACTACTATAATACTGCTCCTATGTACAAGAATATAACTACTATAATACTACCTCCTATATACAAGAATATAACTACTATAATACTGCTCCTATGTACAAGAATATAACTACTATAATGCTGCTCCTATGTACAAGAATATAACTACTATAATACTGGCCCTATGTACAAGAATATAACTACTATAATACAGCCTCCTATGTACACGAATATAACTACTATAATACTGCTCCTATGTACAAGAATATAACTACTATAATACTGCTCCTATGTACAAGAATGTAACTACTATAATACTACTCCTATGTACAAGAATATAACTACTATAATACTGCCCCTATTTACAAGAATAAATCTACTATAATACTGCCTCCTATGTACAAGAATATAACTACTATAATACTGCTCCTATGTACAAGAATATAACTACTATAATACTGCTCCTATGTACAAGAATATAACTACTATAATACTGCCTCCTATGTACAAGAATATAACTACTACAATACTGCCTCCTATGTACAAGAATATAACAACTATAATACTGCCTCCTATGTACAAGAATATAACTACTATAATACTGCTCCTATGTACAAGAATATAACTACTATAATACTGCTCCTATGTACAAGAATATAACTACTATAATACTGCCCCCTGTGTACAAGGTCTCATACTTATTTAGAATTATTTCTCCGTATATTGTTCCTGTTAGTTATTTCTGTCTAGTCTGTATTTCCTAGGATCTGGGGGTCACTCGCTTTGCGCTGTTCTCCCCCGTTCCCTGGATATTTGTATATGATCTTGTGCACCCTCCGGAGCAGTAAATGTTGTCTTTTTATGGGAACGTGGTCCCTGCTCCTGCCCCGGCATCATTCTCCTTATTTGGGTAAAGTTTTGGAAAGTTCCCTCTCATCCTGGACATTCGGATAGAAGAGCCTCTGACTCTGGACGGCAGCCAAGACATGAATTACCGGCGGCTCCCAGCATTAACCCTTCCTGCTCTGCAGGCCCCATAGCCGCCCCATAGCAGCAGTGCATTTTCTGTGCTTTTTTTGGCGCAGATCTGCCTCAAAAATCTCAAGCAGAAAATTCAGCTTTGAAATTAATGGAACACCCATTGGTTTTTAAAAAAAAAGACGCGTCAATAAAAAGCGTAAAAAACAGTTTTTTTTCAATAATCAGTTGTGTGAACTGGCCCTTATGTCAGTAGTGATATTAAGCATGTTAATAAAAGGTACTCCGCCTGCAGGACTGAGAGTGACACTATGTATCTTCTACAATCAATGAGATGCAGCAGAGCTGAGTTTGTCATTCACCTCCACACACTTTGATGTTATCTGTGGTTCTAAGGGTATGTTCAGACGACGACAATTGTCACGCGACAAAAAGTCGCACTATTGTCGCGCGACAATTTTTATAATGGGAGTCTATGGTGTCGCAGTGCGACATGCGACATGTTGCGACTGCGACACGACAGTCGGCAAAAATCCATCCGGGATGGATTTTTTGCGACTGTTGTGTCGCAGTCGCAACATGTTGCACGTGCGACACCACCATAGACTCCCATTATAAAAATTGTCGCGCGACATTAATGTGACATCAATGTCGCGCTACAAGTGTTGCAGTGTAGTGGTTCCCAAATTGTCGCGCGACAATTGTCGTCGTGTGAACGTAGCCTAAGGGCCCCCTGACAATAAGCAGATCACACAGGGTCCCCCAGGCAGTTCAGTTTCCCTACAGCGCCACCACAGGTGAAATAAAGTATTACACAGCGACCTCAGGTCCTCCAGAGAGAGACCCTATTCTCACCGCTCTCCACTTACTGAGGAACCCTCTCAATTAACTCTGAATTCCCGTTCCTTGAAAGTGTTAACCTGAAGCTCCCAATGCCTTTGATGTGTAATCCTAGATGGAGCAGGAGAAAGGAAATGACAACTGCTCGGAGCACATTTCTGGCTCCGGTTGTCAGGGTTCATATCACGTGGTGTCAGATCGGTTTTCTTCATTGTGAATTTTCTGTGTATTTCAGGGTGAGTGATGAGAAGGACGCGCGGGGCTATCTCCAGGCGTTGGCCTCTAAGATGACCGAGGAGCTGGAGACTCTGAGGAATTCTAGCCTCGGAGCCCGAGCCACGGTGAGAACTATGGCTGCCTCGTGTGGAATGGGTTCATGTTACGGTGCCCTCAAAACAGGGCTGCGCACAGTGCCCCCAGAACAGCGCTGCGCTCGGTGTCCCCAGAACAGCGCTGCGCTCGGTGCCCCCAGAACAGCGCTGCGCTCGGTGCCCCCAGATCAGAGCTGCGCTCGGTGCCCCCAGATCAGAGCTGCGCACGGTGCCCCCAGAACAGAGCAGCGCACGGTGTCCCCAGAACAGAGCAGCGCACGGTGTCCCCAGAACAGAGCAGCGCACGGTGTCCCCAGAACAGAGCAGCGCACGGTGTCCCCAGAACAGAGCAGCGCACGGTGTCCCCAGAACAGAGCAGCGCACGGTGCCCCCAGAACAGAGCAGCGCACGGTGCCTCCGGATCGGCGCCGTACACGGTACCTCCAGGGCAGTGTTATGTACAGGACTCCCATAACAGTGCTAGCCTCTATTGTGCCAGAGAGAGGCCCTCATACTAGTGTCTCTACAACCATGCCAGTCCCATTAGAGTGTCATTACTGTGCCAGGCACAGGGCCCTCATTCTAGTGTCTCTACAACTATGCCAGCCCCATTACAGTGTCATTACTGTGCGAGGCATAGGGCCACCATTACAGTGCCGCCATTACCATGCCAGCCCCATCACAGTGTCATTACTGTGCCAGGCACAGGGCCCTCATTCTAGTGTCTACAACCATGCCAGCCCCATGACAGTGTCATTACTGTGCCAGGCACAGAGCCCTCATTCTAGTGTCTACAACCATGCCAGCCCCATCACAGTGTCATTACTGTGCCAGGCACAGGGCCCTCATTCTAGTGTCTACAACCATGCCAGCCCCATGACAGTGTCATTACTGTGCCAGGCACAGAGCCCTCATTCTAGTCTCTACAACCATGCCAGCCCCATCACAGTGTCATTACTGTGCCAGGCACAGGGCCATCATTCTAGTGTCTCTACAACCATGCCAGCCCCATCACAGTGTCATTACTGTGCCAGGCACAGGGCCCTCATTCTAGTGTCTCTACAACCATGCCAGCCCCATCACAGTGTCATTACTGTGCCAGGCACAGGGCCCTCATTCTAGTCTCTACAACCATGCCAGCCCCATCACAGTGTCATTACTGTGCCAGGCACAGGGCCATCATTCTAGTGTCTCTACAACCATGCCAGCCCCATCACAGTGTCATTACTGTGCCAGGCACAGGGCCCTCATTCTAGTGTCTCTACAACCATGCCAGCCCCATCACAGTGTCATTACTGTGCCAGGCACAGGGCCATCATTCTAGTGTCTCTACAACCATGCCAGCCCCATCACAGTGTCATTACTGTGCCAGGCACAGGGCCCTCATTCTAGTGTCTCTACAACCATGCCAGCCCCATCACAGTGTCATTACTGTGACAGGCACAGGGCCACCATTACAGTGCTGTCATTACCATGCCAGGCATAGGGCCACCATTACAGTGCCATTACCATGCCAGGATTAGGGCCACCATTACAGAGTCATTACTGTGCCAGGCACAGGGCCACCATTACAGAGTCATTACTGTGCCAGGCACAGGGCCACCATTACTGTGCCAGGCACAAGGCCACCATTACAGTGCCGCCATTACCATGCCAGCCCTATTACAGTGCAGTCACACTTTTTCCCACCTCCTGGCAGCCTCACATTGTGCAGGGTACGACGCCCTCCTGCTGGTAGTACCCTCGCTATATCACCTTGTTTCCATTACAGGACATGCCTTGGAAAATGCGACGTTTTGCGAAGCTTGATATGTCGGCCAGGCTGGAGCTGCAGTCTGCCCTGGATGCTGAAATTCGGGCCAAGCAAACCATCCAGGAGGAGCTGAACAAGGCAAAGGCTGCCATTATTGCCACTGAATGGTATGTGCCACGTCTACCGTACACATATTGAAGGACCCTAAGACATTTAATCAGTGGGTATCCCTTCTGGAAGCTTCCTTTGGCTGCCCTGTCCTGGTAGTGACGACACCACAGTTGTTAACCTGCTCCCTGTCCTGCCCCTCTTATAGCAGGATCTTCCTGGTCCTGGAGGCATTGTGTAACCAATGGTATGATGTCGCCATCTAGTGGCCGCTTTATTTCTGCAGGTTTTCCTCCAATATTGAACTTTTTTTTTTTTTATCATGTGATCACTGATGGAACTTATCTCAAAAGGGTTTATTTTATTTTTTTAATTTTTGTTTTATATATATATTTTTTTTAATTGGCAGTAAACTTCAGGAATCTGAAAAGAAGAACCAGGAGCTTGTGACGGAAATTGAGAAACTCAAATGGGAAACTGAGGAATTCAGATCAGAAAAAGGTAAAACATTAATCACATGCAGCCCTGTCCTCATCTTGCACCCCCCAAGATTATCACACTCCTCTCCTGAAGTACTCTGTGCTGCTGGGCTGCTAAAAATCTTTAGTAACCAAGGATACATGTATATTTCGTATTAAGATCAATCATCTGCACCCATAGGTGTCAAGCATCAGGAATCCCAGAATTCTTTCCTAGCGTTTCTGAATGCACCTACCTCTGTGCTGGACCAGTTTGAGGTAAGTGATCTCCATCCCTCACTGCATGTTTTCTTTGTACCTATGACAGAACACAGGGGGCTCAGGTTGTAGCTCTGTCCCCTGTGCTTTACACTGCAGCTCTGCTTGTTCCGATTTGACTGCTGTACACAGTACAGGTTGTTTGTGCAATTCCTTAAAGTATCTTCACAGTATGACAAGCATTGCATCCAGAAACTATATTGACTCCAGTTGCCATGAAGTTGAATGCAATCTTTTATCAGCCATTGCAGGTAGGAAGGAGGGTGAGTGTAACAAAACTCCCTATCTAGATCAGGAATGCGCAACTTGCGGCCCTCCAGCTGTTGCAAAACTACTACTTCTAGCATGCCTGGACAGCCTACAGGTATTAGGGCATGCTGGGATTTGTAGTTTTGCAACAGCTGGAGGGCCACTGATTGAGCATCCCTGATCTAGATGATTACTTCACGTCCTTTATCTCTACTGCTGAGAACCTTTACATATATATTTAACTGGAGGACCCGTCAAACCTTTATTTACCCCAAGGAGTCCAGAATAGAGGCACTTGCATAGGGTCAGCGTCTAACTTCCCAGTATATTAGCAGGGCACTGTGTTCTGCATTACCCGCCTGTGCTTCTGTGCCAGTCTCAGAGGATTACCTTCTGTATTGTCTGTCTCCAGCGTAAGTTGTATTTCTGTGTGCCTTCCAGCTCGGTGTGTACCCCGACGTGGCATTGCACCAACATATTCTACGAGATAACCAATAATACTTGCCTTATGGGAGGGAAGGAGTTAATCATCCTGGCTCAGAGTCCCAGACTATAGGGCTTATCATAGGGAATTGTATTTTCAGTAATCCCTCTAGTGGTATTGAAGAGGAATTACAACCAATACTCCAACATCTAAAGAGTTAGCTTTCTGCATAGTTTTATTTATCTGAAAAGTCTTAAAGGTTTTCTTTTCCTCCAGCAGGGTTGTCAGACCACTCCAGGTCCACCACTGTCTACACCAGGGATCGGCAACCTTCAACACTCCAGCTGCTGTGAAACTACAGCTCCCAGCATGCACACTTACTCTGCTGTTCTTGTAACTCCCCTAGAAGTGAAAGGAGGATACTGGGAGTTGTAGTTTCAGGACAACTGGAATGCCGGAGGTTGCTAACCCCTGGATTAGGGTCCATTCACACGTCCGCAATTCTGTTCCGCATTTTGCGGAACGGAATTGTGGACCCATTCATTTCGATGGAGACACACTATGTTGTGCCCGCATCTGCAATTGCGTTCCCGAAAAAAATAGAACATGTCTTATAATTGCGGACAAGAAAAGGCATTTTCTATTATAGTGCCGACGATGTGTGGTCCGCAAAATGCCGAACGCACATTGCCGGTGTTCGTGTTTTGCGGATCCGCAAAACACACACGGACGTGTGAATGGACCCTTAGACAGAGAATGGGACTGAGGTCTGCAGACAAGGGAGAAGAACATCCAGCTGGACAATACAGCTGGTAGACCCCCAGTGCTGCCCCTTGTCTGCAAACTCTGCATGAACCAGCAAAGTATCGTTCATGTTAGGCCTAGTTCACACTTCAATGACGTCCATCAGTGATTGTGAACCAAAACCAGGTGCGAGTCTCAACACAGAACTGGTGCCGATCGTATCCGTTATACCTCATGTCTGTGTAGGATCCACTTCTGGTTTTGGCTCACAATCAACAATGAAATCACTGACGTGTGAATTAGGCCTCATGCACACGACCGTTGTTTGATTCCGTGTCCGTTGCTCCGTTTTTCGTGATTTTCTGCGGACCCATTGGTTTTCAATGGGTCCGTGGAAACCTCGGCAAATGCACCGTTTGTCCTCCGCGTACGTGGTCCGTGATTCCAGTCCGTCAAAAAAATATAACCTGTCCTATTCTTGTCCGTGAAAAACGGTTCACGGACCCATTCAAGTCAATGGGTCCGTGAAAAAATGCGGATGGCCATCCGTGTGTCATCCGCGTTCCGTGTCCGTTTTTTTTGCGGATCCCTTGGCAGGCACTTGGGAAAAATTGTGAGCCTGTCTTTTGGTAAAATCTTTTGGGTCATGTCCGCTAAAAAAACGGAAGACACACGGAAACACAACGGAAGGCAAAAACGGACACGGATCACTGAACAACGGAACCCCTTTTTGCGGACAGCACAAAAAAACGTGTGCATGAGGCCTTAGGCTTTACAGGGAGCAAAGCTGAAGTCTGACAACTCAGTTCCCGCACTTGCAGGAAAAAGGATGTCACAGTAGTCACAGACCCTGTGGGATGCAGAAGTGATCCATGTTTCACCTGGGTAGAGTTCCCCTTTGGTGGAGAAATATATTCTGTGCAACAGCGCCCCCTACCTATGTGCATCACTGCTGTGTATTTGTATGTCCGGAGCAGTACGTGTGTGTAACCTGTTCTCCTCTCTCTTGAAGCGATCTCCGGCCTGCAACCCGGCCAGTAAAGGCAGACGTGTAAGAGGCTGTCTTGCTTTGTGTGCTCCCCCTTTTCTGCCTGTGGTATAAATGTCTTTGATTTACGTGATCCATTCCAGGCTTCTTCTGTCGCCGCTGCTGCATGTCGAGTGGCTGCTCTCTAAAGCTTTATGTCCGAAATAAGCGGGGGGCAAATGGCACCTACAGAATGCAGTTATAAAGCAGTGGTCCTGCCCTGTACTTCCCAGGCAGTGGGTTTTACTTTTCCCATCGCAGACCCACAAGGTGTGTAATAATACTGACACACTAAGGGTCCATTCACACGTCCGTAAGTGCTTTGCGGTTCCGCAAAAAAACAGACACCGGCAATGTGCGTTCTGCAATTTTCGGACCACACATCGCCGGCACTATAATAGAAAATGACTTTTCTTGTCCACTTTTCTTGATTGCGGACAAGAATAGGACATGTTCTATTTTTTTCGGGAACGGAATTTGCGGATCCAGAAATGCGTTATGCGGACAGTACATTAAAGTTAAAAATGAATGGGTCCGCAAAATTGCAGAATGGATGCAGACGTGCTAATGGAACCTAATGCAAACCCCCCTCCCCTATAGATTACAAGGGACGACTAAAAGGCAACGGATTTGATAGAAAAATATTCAGACTGATCCATTTTACTTGCCCTAATGAAAAAAAATCAGACACCGATATAAGTTTAGTTTACAAAGGATTGTCTTGACCGGGGGTAGGCAATCTCCGGCACTCCAGCTGTTGTGAAACTACAACTCCCAGCATGCATACCTACTCTGCTCTTCTCCGAACTCCCATAGAAATGAATGGAGCATGCTGGGAATTGTAGTTTCACAGCAGCTGGAGTGCCGAAGGTTGCTGATCTCTGGTCTAGACTGACGCATTGTAGCAAACCCTCCGCTGTTTGACAAAGAGTGGGTTAGTTCTAAGCAGGAAGACTGAGGACTAAATAGACACTCAGAACTATTACACAGACAATAACCCATTAATACAGCACGTGTTTTTCACTTTAACGGCACGTCCACACGAGATGTGATTTGCAGTGGAAACATCCGCCCTGGTTTTACCGTGAACCCTCAACAAATCCGCGGCAAAATCCTGATGATTGAAGTGCAGATTTGCCATGGATTTCACCCCGTGCATTGTAAAGGGCGTAACTTCGTACCATAAATTGACGTGCTGCAGACTGAAAATCCGCACTGCGGGTCACTTTATATTATGGATTTGTTTCGCAGCTTTTGGATGAGATCTTAAAGGGTTTCCAGGAGTACAATATTGATGACTTATCCTGAGGGTAGGTCACCAATATCTGATCGGTGGGGATCGGACTCCGACACCCTAGCCGTAGATCGCAGTGCTCCGGTGAACGCCATGGCTTTTCCTAGGCCAGTGACGTCACGTTCATTGGTCACATGGCCTAGGCGCAGCTCAGTCCCGTTCAAATGAAGGGGGTTGAGCTGCAATACCAAGCACGGCCACTATACAATGTACGGCGCTGTGCAGGGGGGGATGCAGCAGTCACCGGAGAGCCACGGCCTCCTCAAATAGCTGGTCTGTGATGCCGGGAGTCGGAATCCCACTGATCAGATATTGATGGGCCGTCAATATAGGAGTCCTGGAAAAACCCCTTCTCATCCACATCGCCGGTACGGCTAAGCAGATCCACAGTCCCGTGTGTATGCACCCTAAAGGGGTTTTGCAAGAATGTAAAAATTTGTAGCAGAAAATATATTAAAATTTTAATAACCGCACTTACCTGCAATACCTGTTTTATTTGATGTGGAAGCCATGATTGCGTCTCTTTTTGTGACCTATAACATCCACTAAACCAGGCATCCTCAAACTGCGGCCCTCCAGCTGTTGCAAAACTACAACTCCCAGCATGCCCGAACAGCCTACAGGTTATCAGCCTACAGCAGGGCATTGTGGGAGTTGTAGTTTTACAACAGCTGGAGAGCCGCAGTTTGAGGATGCCTGTACTAAACACTCCCTGGAGCGGCAAACCAGGAGAAAGGATGAAAAGAAAGCACTTCCTTTTTCTTTTGAGTCACCTAGTGCATCACATGATCCTTCTCGTCCAGTCAGCAGCTCTGAATGCCATCATGTGATTCCAGCGGTGACACATGATCCTTTTCGGTGCTGCTGACTGGCTGCGAGGGATCATGTGATACACCAGGCGACTCCCGCCCCCTCCCCAATCAGCACTTCGGTGGCAAATTCAATGGGATCGGCCAAACATCCAATGACCGCCCGACTCTCCCCTGATGTCGACGGAGAGAAAGGTCCGACATGTTGGATTTCAACATCCCTAATCCTTTTGTTCTCAGAGACCCTCCAGAGGTGTCTGCCGTCATCTTTCTCCCCTTTTCCATTGATATCACGTGCATGGAGGATCGGGAACGATATCTGTGCCATGTGACGGTCAGCTTAATGTTTTAAAGGGGTTGTCCAAGAGAAGAGAATCATGGCGGTATTTTTATTTTTCCAGCAACAGCACCACACTTGCCTACAGGTTGTGTGTGGTATTACATCTCAGCTACATTGACATGACTGAGGCGGAGCTGCCTATGCACAGGTTCTCTTATCATAAGCGTGCCTCTCCATCTGTGGCCACCTGTAGGGAGGCAGCGCTGCTGTATTACAGTGCAGAGCGCACGCTATAGTCCTCCACAGATGACTTCCACGTATCGCTCTGGATTAGTCGGCCCCTAGTCTTAGGCTTTCTGCATTTACACACACCGTTCACCCATCCTATGATTTGCTGGAGTTAGGTGACCATTTCTCTTTACGTTGCATCCATCCCTCAGATTAAGAAGCGGGGTGACCACGTTGTTTTCGGTATTAAGATCTCTGCACCCGTTTTGTGCTTTCAGATGGACTCTGTGGATAATTTTACTTTGTCCAACACTCCGTCACGTGACGAGGACGCGAAATCTCAGGTCATATCACGCTCCAGATCCCCATCCACCATGAGCGACATCGAAGCTGGCGAGGTAACACCTCCTGTCATTCTACAGGATGCAGTTTTATTATATAATTGTGACCGGACACTTGGGTGGTCAGGAAAGTAACGCATTTCCCATTCTTCAAGGGGTTATGCCATCATCGGTGCACATATAGTACATGACCATCTCTTTGTAGCAAAGCTAGAACCAGCCCTGCACCTCACATGGGTCCAGAGATCTCCACATTCATTGCTCCAATTGCTCTGCAACATTTATTTCAGGCTTCCAGCTCAGGGGTTGTGTCCTTTCTCAGGGGGCATGTCCTTTTTGCTGTAGCTTTTTCCCTGAAAGTGCCATATGGCTAGTGGTAGTTGAAGATTTAAACTGAGCGTGTGCGACCACTTTAGTGAGGTGGACAAGAAATAAGGAAAAGAACAGACAGTTGCGGAAGGGTGTTCCCGATTATAAGTGATGGGCTGTTTCTGGGATATGCCATCACTTTATGATCAGTGGTGGTCCAACCTCTGGGACTCCTATGGATTCCAAGAATGGAGGGGCACAGTGCTGATTTAGCGCTTCCTAGGTTTTCATGCACAGTGGTCCCCCTGCCATCTGACCGTTCAGGGGACTGGGGCCAGTTGCATCCCCCTGTATATTGGATGCTATGAAGGTGGCACATGGCTTCACCAGGGTTGCAGTCCCTTTATTCTTAGGATCAGTGGGGGTCCCAGAGGTCAAAGCCCCACTGATAGCATAGGCTTGTAATAGTAAACTTAAAGGAACACTCCAGGCAAAACAGATGCGCCGCATTCTGCCCAGTGCAGGGCCGGCGTGTACAGGGAATGGCTCTCCGCACTGGGCATAGGTCTCAATTTTCCACCCCGCTCCCCATTCACTACCTATGCATGCATGGTTGGCTGAGCAGAGCATGTATGTGTATGAGGGGATAGGGAAGGAGCGATCAGCCGACCACTACCTAATGTGTATGGCCGCCCTCAGTTCTTTTTGCCTGCAGTGTTCCTTTTATAAGAAGCTAAAGCAGAATTGGATGGAGCATCATAAAAAGTTGAACTTCCCTTGCAAAAATGCCATGTACGAAATAGAGCATTAACCTTTCACATCAATTAATTCTCATTACAGACGGCAGATCACCCCCCGCGCTCCGTGCAGACGCCGACAATCAGAGCTTCATACCTGAGTTCAGGTTCCTCCACTCCAAAGGTAATGCAAGTGCTAGGCTCTCCATTGACGAGCTGCCCGGACCAGGGCCTTATTATTAAAGGGGTTATCCAAAGTCTAACGCGTGCCCCCCCAATGCCCGGCCCCTCAGATGGATTATACTTAATCCGCACCCCGCACGGCCGCCACTGCATTTCTCGATCCTCCACAACCCCTGCATCACCCTCGATACTAGGGAGGCTCATCCCCTTCATGGCTTGCTATTGGCTGCTCCCCCTGTCGCTGGATGTTTTGATCCGCGCGACGGGGAGATGCAGCGGCAGCCGTGCAGGGATCAGGAGCAACACAGGTGCCGGGAAGCGGGGTAAGTATAATCTATATGAGGGGCCCAGGCATTGGGGGCATGTTTTAGACTTTGGATAACCCCTTTAAATCCTAGTGATTACCAAGGCTTAAATCCATGATCCTTCATCCTTCAACATGCCAACAATTTTGGTCATTAGTTTGTGGTCAAGACCTTGAACACGCCAACATTTTTTTTTATACTAAAGTGCCCCCCGGTGTAATTGGGCCCCTGGCACTTCCTGGGTCACATGCCATACATTGTGCATATGATCCAGGCCTGGTTACAACCCACAATTTTACACATTAGTTAAAAACCAGATGACGGATAACCCCTTTAATAATACAGTGCTGTACACAGTTGTGTCCCCGTGCAGAGATTGAGATTTTTATTCTTGTTTCGTAGCCCAAAGCTCATCAGTTTGTGGTCAAGACCTTCAACACACCCACAAAGTGTAACCAGTGCACCTCTCTGATGGTGGGGCTCATCCGACAGGGCTGCACCTGTGAAGGTGAGTACCCATAGTAGTAAGAGCAGGAGGAACTCAAGGGGTCTGGTGTATAAATCCTATTATTTGGGGTTGCTCTCATCTATTAGCACCACCTGGAGGACCCAATCTACTCATGCAGTACACTGACAGCAAATTGCCTTCAGTTGGCGCGGTGCAATACTAATTTTCTCCTGCGGTGGCGCTCCTGATTACTGCTGATTGAGGACCCCTTGAGGATTACTGTCCATTGAGGACCCCTTCTAGCAATGGCTAACACTGGTCAGGAATGACGAGATCTCTTTTTTTTTTTCTTTCCAGTGTGTGGTTTCTCTTGCCATGTTACCTGTGCGGATAAAGCCCCCTCTGTGTGCCCCATCCCTCCTGACCAGACCAAGGGACCCTTAGGCATCGACCCCCAGAAAGGAATCGGGACAGCTTATGAAGGCCATGTCCGTGTAAGTGACGCATGCTGGTTGTCAGACGCACCATCTTGAGATGCTGGAACTTCTAAAGTTCTGAAAAAGCTTAGGATTAGGGTTATGGAATCCATAAGGGGCGGCTTCCACCAACCCGAACTGTTGAACAGCCGAAGGACCTGGGGTGACGTCACCGTCATGTGATCAGTGCAGGGGTGTGGCTCAGCACTGGATTTGATCCCGTGCTGAGCCACGCCCCCTGCACTGATCACATGACGGTGACGTCACCCCAGGTCCTTCGGCTGTTCAACAGTTCGGGTTCGTGGAAGCCGCCCCTTATGGATTCCATATGCCGGGATAGTCCGCGGTAGTAGAATCCATAACGGGATGTGGCGATTACCACAACCTGAACGCCAAACTTTTTTTTAAAGTTCGCTCATCTCTACTTAGGATTGATTAAAGCCCCAGCTTCTCTGCTCTTATGTCCCTATGACAAATGTACCTGTTGACTGCTGCGGCAGTTCATCTTTGTCATAGGTCATTGCAGGGTGCAGATGAAGGGATCTCTCGACACTGAACCAAGTGCAATTTTTATTGGCACAGGGGCTATATACTGGATGGTATCATAATGACATCATTGGTTTCTCTTTTCAGGTGCCCAAGCCAGCCGGGGTGAAGAAGGGCTGGCAGCGGGCTCTGGCTGTAATATGCGATTTCAAACTCTTCTTATATGATATACCAGAAGGGAAGACGTCTCAGCCATCTTGTGTAGTGAGTCAAGTGATTGATATGAGGCAAGTATATAAGATTACAGTATAGACCTTCTCACGCATATGTCCACCTACGAGCATAATGTTAAACAAAGACGGAGCCAAGAAAACCGCAATGACAATGCACATCCAATTATATTTAAAAAAAATGTATAAAGCAATTTTATTGTGAAAGACACACAGACAATGTCTGCCTGTGTTTGTGTCTTTCACAATATGATTGCTTTATACATTTTTTTTATATAATTGGATGTGCATTGTCATTGCGGTTTTCTTGGCTCCGTCTTTGTTTAACATAGTGTGCAAACCGTTTTTGCACTCCTTGTTATAGTGCATTATGTTCATAGGTATAATAAAACTGAACTAATGCAATTTTTATATATATAAAATGTATCTACATAAAGTTGATCCTTTGTTGTTCCTGAGTGGAGTATTCACTGTATACATACATTACATTACTTATCCTGTACTGATCCTGAGTTACATCCTGTATTATACTCCAGAGCTGCACTCACTATTCTGCTGGTGCAGTCACTGTGTACATACATTACATTACTTGTCCTGTACTGATCCTGAGTTACATCCTGTATTATACTGCAGAGCAGCACTCACTATTCTGCTGGTGGAGTCACTGTATACATATATTACATTACTTATCCTGTACTGATCCTGAGTTACATCCTGTATTATACTCCAGAGCTGCACTCACTATTCTGCTGGTGGAGTCACTGTGTACATACATTACATTACTTATCCTTTACTGATCCTGAGTTACATCCTGTATTATACTCCAGAGCTGCACTCACTATTCTGCTGGTGCAGTCACTGTGTACATACATTACATTACTTATCCTGTACTGATCCTGAGTTACATCCTGTATTATACTCCAGAGCTGCACTCACTATTCTGCTGGTGGAGTCACTGTGTACATACATTACATTACTTATCCTTTACTGATCCTGAGTTACATCCTGTATTATACTCCAGAGCTGCACTCACTATTCTGCTGGTGCAGTCACTGTGTACATACATTACATTACTTATCCTGTACTGATCCTGAGTTACATCCTGTATTATACTCCAGAGCTGCACTCACTATTCTGCTGGTGGAGTCACTGTGTACATACATTACATTACTTATCCTTTACTGATCCTGAGTTACATCCTGTATTATACTCCAGAGCTGCACTCACTATTCTGCTGGTGCAGTCACTGTGTACATACATTACTTATCCTGTACTGATCCTGAGTTACATCCTGTATTATACTCCAGAGCTGCACTCACTATTCTGCTGGTGGAGTCACTGTGTACATACATTACATTACTTATCCTTTACTGATCCTGAGTTACATCCTGTATTATACTCCAGAGCTGCACTCACTATTCTGCTGGTGCAGTCACTGTGTACATACATTACATTACTTATCCTGTACTGATCCTGAGTTACATCCTGTATTATACTCCAGAGCTGCACTCACTATTCTGCTGGTGGAGTCACTGTGTACATACATTACTTATCCTTTACTGATCCTGAGTTACATCCTGTATTATACTCCAGAGCTGCACTCACTATTCTGCTGGTGCAGTCACTGTGTACATACATTACATTACTTATCCTGTACTGATGCTGAGTTACATCCTGTATTATACTCCAGAGCTGCACTCACTATTCTGCTGGTGGAGTTACTGTGTACATACATTACATTACTTACCCTATACTGATCCTGGATTATACTCCAGAGCTGCACTCGCTATTCTGCTGGTGGAGTCACTGTGTACATACATTACATTACTTATCCTGTACTGATCCTGAGTTACATCCTGTATTATACTCCAGAGCTGCACTCACTATTCTGCTGGTGCAGTCACTGTGTGCATACATTACTTATCCTGTACTGATCCTGCTTTACATCCTGTATTATACTCCAGAGCTGCACTCACTATTCTACTGGTGCAGTCACTGTATACATACATTACATTACTTATCCTGTACTGATCCTGAGTTACATCCTGTATTATACTCCAGAGCTGCACTCACTATTCTGCTGGTGGTGTCAGTGTACATACATTACTTATCCTGTACTGATCCTCAGTTACATCCTTGTCTTTCAGTCAAACACTGTCTACAATGCAAATAATCAAAAACTAACTTTGTGCAGACAGTAAACCCGCAGGGAATGCTGGGGGATTTCAGCTGTGGAGCTTGCAATATTCTGACGATGGTATAATTCAGGCAGTAGATCGGTCACTACAGGATAATAAATGATCTGTAAGCACAGAGATGCTTGAACTGATATGTAGATTCATTCTCTGTTAATTGTAACTTCATCTACATGACCAGAGCAGAGTGACCGCCTCCTTGCATCAGTTATGGCGTCCATGTCCGTTCTGTGATGGCCAGTAATTGTAGTGGCCGAGTGTCTGATGCCTAATTTTGTGTTTTCTGCAGAGACGAGGAGTTTGCCGTGAGCTCAGTCCTGGCATCTGACGTCATCCACGCCAACCGCAAGGATATTCCCTGCATTTTTAGAGTAAGTGACACTTGTCAGGAACAATGGTGGAGTGCTGTTTATGGCAGCCTGTGCTTTGTCACACACGGATGTAGGACGATCTAGTCCGTCACTATGGAGAAGCCTAATTCTGCATAGGAACTGCGTACAGAAATTAAAAGGCTTTTTCGACTCTTTGAAACTGATGACCTATCCTCTGGACAGGCCATCAGTATGTGATCACTGGGGGGCTGACACCCGGGACCCTTGTCGATCAGCTGTTTGAGAAGGCACGTGCTCTTCTGTGAGCGCTGCGGTCTTCTTGCAGCTTACCAAGCACAGCGCCGTCCATTATATAGTGGCTGTACTTGGTATTGCAGCCCTGAATGGGTCAGAGCTGCGCCTAGGCCACGTGACCAGTAAATGTGACGTAAGTGGCCGTGGCACTCACAGGAGCACTGGTTCCTTCTCAGCCAGCCTCTGATCAGATACTGATCATTTACAACATTCTTCATGAAGACTGTTAAAAAGTGCTTTATTTCTTATTTTTAGATGCAATAGAACAGTTACAATGTATTTTATAAAGCACTTCATCTTCCTCCTCCCCAAGGTGACGGCGTCCCAGCTGTCGGCGTCCAGCAATAAATGCTCCGTCCTGCTCCTGGCAGACAGCGAGAGCGACAAGAGCAAGTGGGTGGGCGTGCTGAACGAGCTGCACCGGATCCTGAAGAAGAACAAGCTGAAGGACCGGTCCGTCTACGTGCCTAAAGAGGCGTACGACAGCACACTGCCACTCATCAAGAACACACAGTCCGCCTCCATTCTCGGTGAGTCTGCGGGATTATAATCTGGCGCTAATAACTTAAAGAAGGCCTCGCCCAGAGCAGCCAATCACATTCCTGCTCTCCTGTGACTAGACGCATGGATCTGATTGGTTGCTACAGTCTATAGTGTCATTCGGTCGGCCTTTGCGCTTTTAATTAACGGTCTATCTTGATTTGCTTTAATTTCTTGCAGATCATGAACGAATAGCCCTCGGAAATGAGGAAGGACTGTTTGTTGTGCACGTCACCAAAGACGGTAGGACGGATAATGACATGTTCCCATTTTATCAGCGGTTTTCATTTTTTTCCTGGTGGGCCCATCTTGCACTTTGGTGGCATATCGCTAGGATGTGCCACCAATGTCCGATAGGTGTAGGTCCCACCTCTGTGACACACGCCTTTCTCCAGAACTGGGCCCCCAAAGTGAACGAGGACACACTGCCACCGCCGACTCATTCACGTCTATGGGAATGCTGAAATTAGCCAAGCAACGGCTCAGCTGATTCTGGAACTGCCATAGAGGTGCATAGTGGCTGCGCATGCGCAGTGCTCTCTCTGTTCACTTCTATGGGAGTTCTGGAAATAGTCAAGCGCGCTTGCTCGACTCTTTTCGGAACTCCCATAAAAGTAAATGGAGAACATACCGCGCATGCGCGGTGCATTCTCCCTTGCTTTGGGGGCCCCATTCTAGAGATTAGTGTGGGTCCCAGCAGCTTTGATCAGACATTTGTGGCATATTCTCGCGCCACCAATCTGTGAGATGGCCCAACCCCTTTAATGGGAGGCTGCTTGTCAGAGAGAGAAAGTTTTACAATTTTTTTGTTTTTCCAGATCTCTGCTTGCTGGCATTCTAAAAGAAGATTTGATTTAGTCTTGGTCATGTGATGGGCACAGATGCATGACTCGTTAGACTGATTTGTTAACTGGAAGCAAGGGTACTTTCACACATAAGTTGAAAGTTTCCGTCAGGCAGTTCCGTCAACGGAACTGCCCGACGGATCCGTTAAAACGTTTGAAAACGGATTTCATTTGCAAATGGATCCGTTGCAGATCCGTTTGACAATTGTATTGAAATAACGGATCCGTCTTTCCGTTGTCATCATTATTACTTTACCATTTTTAAAGGTCTGTGCATGCGCAGAGTGGAAGAACGGACCTGTTAATGCGTCAATTTTCAATGTCGGATCCGCCCTTAATGCATTTCAATGGAAATTAATGGCAGATCCGTCATTCCGTCAAGTGTTTCCGCATTTTTGGACGGAGATAAAAATACAACAGGCTGCGCTTTTATCTGCGTCCAAAAGGACTGAACTGAAGACATCCTGATGCAAACTGAACGGATTTCTCTCCATTCAGAATGCATTAGGATAAAACTGATCAGTTTTTTTCCGTTATTGAGCGCCGAGGACGGAACTCAATGACGGAAAACTTTGACGCTAGTGTGAAAGCACCCTAAACAATCGGGGTTCCTATTGAATGACAGCAAGCAGGAATCTTAACCACTTAGTGACCAGCCTGTTTTGGGCCTTTCTCCCTCTTTTCATCATCACCTTCCAAGAGCTATAACTTTTTTATTTTTCTGTCTATGTTGCTGTGTGAGTGCTTGATTTCTGCCTGACAAGTTGTAGTTTTTAATGGTGCCATTTTGGGGTACAAAATACATATAGGGGTTTTATACATATAGGGGTTTTAATAAAGCCCCATAGCTGGCGGTTGATCCGCTTGTTATGCGGACGGACGGATCCGTTCTTCAGTTGTTTTGCAATGCCGTATCCGGCACTAATACAAGTCAATGTAAAATAATGCCGGATCCGGCACTAATGCAAGTCAATGTAAAATAATGCCGGATCCGGCATTTCGGCAACTGATCAGGCATCCTGGACGGACATAATACCGCAGCATGCTGCGGTATTATGTCCGGCCAAAACGCCTGACAGTGACTGAACGGATTTCTCTCCATTCAGTTTGCATTGGTATAATCCTGATCATTTTTTTTCCGGCATAGAGCCCTTTTGACGGAACTTTATGCCGGAAAAGAATAACGCGAGTGTGAAAGTACCCTTAGAATAAATTAGCAATCCTGGCATTTTTTTTTTTTTTACAGCATTCACCGTAGGGGATAATTTACATGATATTTGTGTAGTGTGGGTCGTTAGAGACGTGGCGATACCAAACATGTAGGGGAGATTTTATTTTTGCCATTTTTTTTTTTATTAAAAAGCGTTTTTTCTCTATTGGAATTTTTTAAAATAAATTTGTTTTTACTTTTTTTTTTTTTACCACTTAATAGTCCCGAAAGGGGACTGTAACAGACAATCTTCTGATTGCTTCTAAAATACAATGCATTATCCTTGTAACGCATTGCATTTTAATGTCAGTGCTATACCGACTCTGATCAGCAGGCTGCGCAAGAGAGGCACAGCCTCCTGGAGAACGCTCCCCTGCAGACCTAGTGTAGGCCCAAAGCCTTCCCATACACACATCAGCACCCCACGATCGCATTTGCGGGGTGCCCATGGGAAACAGAAGGAGTCCACGCCCTATGTCACCCCTTACATGCAGTAGGCGCTATGTAAGGGGTTAAACAGCCCAGATCGGCGCTCCTGCAGGTCCGGGCTGTTAGATCAGGAGTGCGGCTCTCATATGAGAGCCGAGCCCCCGCTGTCCACTGCATGGGGGACCTGTTCAACGCTTAGACCAGGCTGCCGTGAAAAGGCGGCGGCCCAGACTAAGGCCCCTTAGTGACCACCATAAAAAGGCATATTAGTGGTCACTAAGGTGTTAAAAGCAAGAGAAATTGATTACTTCTTGCCTACTTGTTGATTGTTTCCAGCAACAGATACTTTCTACGTGGCACAAAATTGGTATAAATGCTGGAAAGTCATAGGGTCGTGAATGAGCAAAAGCCACTGAGCCTTTTGTCCATAGACTGCTACTTGTTTGGTAGGGGAGTAGGTGCTGACTGTTTCCCCTTCTGTACATTCTCCATAGAGATCATAAGAGTTGGAGACAACAAGAAGGTTCACCAGGTGGAGCTTATACCGAACGAGCAGCTAATCGCCGTCATATCAGGAAGGAACCGCCACGTCCGGCTTTATCCCCTGGCCTCGCTGGACGGGAGAGAGACTGAGTTCTTCAAACTGGCCGAGACAAAGGGCTGCCAGGGTATAGTGTCGGGTCAGGTGCGGCACGGGGCCCTCACCTGCCTGTGCGTGTCCATGAAGAGGCAGGTTCTCTGCTACGAACTGAACCAAAGCAAGAGCCGCCACAAAAAGATCAAGGAGATCCAGGTCCCTGGCAACGTCCAGTGGATGGCCATCTTCAACGAGCGCCTCTGCGTGGGCTATCAGTCGGGATTTATCCGGTATCCGTTACATGCCGAGGGGAGCCCGTACAGCCTTCTCCACGCCGACGACCACACGCTATCATTCATCACGCAACAGCCCACGGACGCCATTTGCGCAGTGGAGATCTCGAATAAGGAATACCTGCTGTGTTTTAGCAGCGTTGGTGTTTATGTTGACTGCCAGGGTCGGAGGTCGCGGCAGCAGGAACTCATGTGGCCTGCGGCGCCATCAGCGTGCTGTAAGTGTCCGCTTATGCGAGCTGGGGCAGTGTCTAAATTTCTCACTGTACATGTTGTGTAGGTCCAAAAATCAGCGCTGAGTACTTTTAAGGACATATCTGTATTACAGTCAGAACTATGTTTTTCTGAGACAGAGTTCCAAATCCCCTGATGACTCAGTTACATGATGAAATTCTGTCTTCTTGCAACCGCCACTAGGGGGAGCTCACCGCATACAAGTTTATATAGCGGCCATTGAACACAATAAATTGGTCTTAGTAAGCTCCTTGGCTCCCCCTAGTGGTGGCAGCTTTGGCGCAATCTTTTGGAAATCCTTAAAACAAAATGTTCTACGTTCCTATATTTAAAAAAAGGACTTTTCATGAAACAATCTCTAATTAGTTAATTACCCACAACAGTTTCAAGCAGTTTTCAAGGACTGTTATATAGATGGACTGTTTGTAGCTAGAGCTGCAGTACCAGGCACAGCCACAGCCAACTGTGTGGCGCTGTGCTTAGTAATCAGTGAACGCCATGGCCCCTTCAGACAGATGTTTAGTCGGGGGTCCTAGTCCTAGAAAACATCTTTATTGCATAAGTATTTAACCCCTTTGTGTCTGTATTTAGCAGCACATTTGGCAGTAACTGCTGCACGCAGTCTATTTGGATGACTCTCCGCCACCAGTAGCCAGATCAAAGACGTAGTGTCTTACAACTGACCGTGTCTGTCGCCTTCTTCCACTTGCAGGCTACAACGCCCCGTACCTCTCTGTGTACAGTGAAAATGCGGTCGACGTCTACGACATTAATTCCATGGAGTGGATTCAGACTATTCCCCTTAAGAAGGTAACCGTTCAACCTGAGGTGAAAGAGCTGTCCTTTTTGGCATCCAACTGAAAAGGACTTTTGGGAGGAGCCTTGTGAGCTGCTGTCTGTCGGCCATTTAGAATGAATAGGAATTTTCTTAGCGCTGCTGATTGGCTGACGCCAGCCAATAGACAGGATGCTGTCCTTTTCAGCTGGATGACAATCACGGTGTACGCCCGCTGCCATTGCTGTAGAGGGAGCACCAACCAGTTTAACGTGCATTTTTCACATCTCTATACTACATTTTGTGAAATTTTCTGTCCTGAACCTCGACCCTTTTGCCCTCAGGTGCGTCCACTGAATACAGAAGGTTCACTCAATCTTCTGGGATTGGAAACGATCCGACTCATATATTTCAAGAATAAAATGGCCGGTGAGTGTTTCTCTTCCTGCCGTCCTATTTTATTTCCTCCCGCTTCTTAATGATCGCTTAGACGTGAGTGTCTGGAGCAGCTGGACACGTTCCCATTGTTGCGATGTCGCCCCCATCCCCTCCAAAATACATACATCTCCCTCTCGAGCCACCTCTGACCTTACTTTACTCCATTGTCTTTAGAAGGGGACGAGCTGGTTGTTCCCGAGACGTCGGACAATAGTCGGAAGCAAATGGTGAGGAATATCAACAACAAACGGAGGTACTCCTTCCGCGTCCCAGAGGAGGAGAGAATGCAGCAGAGGAGGTAGGAGATCACTTAAAGCGCCCCTGTCCTCTATCTGCAGATAAACTACCCAGCACCAATCAATGTAAAGGGCATCTGTCAGCAGTTCTGTCCCTATGACACTGGCTGACCTGTTACATGTGCACTTGGCAGCTGAAGGCGTCTGTGTTGATTCCATGTACAAAATGATGGTTTAATATATGCAAGTGAGCCTTTAGGAGCAATGGGGGCGTTGCCGTTACACCTAGAGGCTCAGCTCTCTGCAGCTACCGCACCCTCTGCACTCCAGGTGTAATGATGTTTTCACTGCCTGGCCCTGTCAATCAAACTGCAGAGGTCGCAGCAGTTGCAGAGAGAGCAGAGCCTCTAGGTGTAATGGTAACGCCCCCGTTGCTCCTAAAGGCTAATTTGCATATATTTAAACCTCATTTTTCTCAGCAATGCGGGCACATATGAACATGGGACCAACACAGACGCCTTCAGCGCACATGGAACAGGTCAGCCAGTGTCATAGGGACAGAACTGCTGACAGATGCCCTTTAAAGGAGAAATCTTTGTGGACAGAAAACCACGGTTTAGCTGCGTATTTCAGCATTCATATTGCCCTCAGAGCAAATTTTTTTATTGATCTACTATCTATAAAAAAAAAAAGTCTTCATTAGAAATATCCTACCGTGTCATACCCATTTTCTTGCCTCTGCTTCATGAATTGAGGGTTGCTATATCATTAAAGGGGTTTTCCAGGAGGAAAATATGGATGAGCTGTACTCGGGATGGGTCATCAATATCTGATCGGTGAGGGTCAGACACCCGGCACGCTCTGCCGATCAGCTTCGGTGATCGCCACGACTTTTTCACAGCTTACCATGCGCAATTCATGGTATAGTGGCCGCGCTTGGTATTGCACCCCAGGCACATTCACTGGAATGGGACTGAGATGCAGGAAGGCCATGTGACTGACGAACGTGACGTTACTGACCGGGAGAGAGGTCTAAGCGCTTACAGATAACAGCTGTTTGAATTGACTGCTAATCGACAGGGATTTGGGCCCCCAACCGGTGGCTTACCTGCAATAGAGGCAGACCATGCGACTACTATGGGGCCTGGGCGAGGGGGTGGGCTACTACAGCTTCCCAGCAGTTGTATTAATTCCTATTTACTGAGCTCCCCCTAGTGGTGGCTGCAGTCAGCGAGCTTTGTAATAGAACAGAAGATGGAGATTTATCAATGTATTTTTGCCTTTTTTCTGGTGTAAATACATTGAGAAATACAGTGTTAAGAATGAGTGCCATATATTTGAAACACCTGCTTTACTTTTTCTGACATAAAAGTCAGAATAAGTAGGTGAGGCCAAAGACAACTTTTTATTGCACTTGTACTTAATTAAAATTTATGCCACTTAATTTAAAAAAGTTAATTTATTAGGAATCTGGGGCATATGTTCTGCCTTGGCGTGATTGATGCATGTACACTGGGAAACTAGGTGCAGGGGGCCCATACTAAGTTTTGCTATGAGATCTGTGTACTTCCCTGCGCCCCACTAATCAGATATTGGTAGGCAACAAATATTAAGCTCCTGGAAAACCTCTTTACACAGTTATGATATTATACTCCAGAGCTGCACTCACTATTCTGCTGGTGCAGTCACTGTGTACATACATTACATTACTTATCCTGAGTTACATCCTGTATTATACTCCAGAGCTGCACTCACTATTCTGCTGGTGCAGTCACTGTGTACATACATTACATTACTTATCCTGTACTGATCCTGAGTTACATCCAGTATTATACTCCAGAGCTGCACTCACTATTCTGCTGGTGCAGTCACTGTGTACATACATTACATTACTTATCCTGTACTGATCCAGAGTTACCTCCTGTATTATACTCCAGAGCTGCACTCACTATTCTGCTGGTGCAGTCACTGTGCACATACATTACTTATCCTGTATTATACTCCAGAGCTGCACTCAAGATCAGCCCAGGATAAGTAATTTAATCTATGTACACTGTGACTATACTTTAATCTATGTACACTGTGACTATATAAGCAGAATAGTGAGTGCAGCTCTGGAGTGTAATACAGGATGTAACTGGTTCTCGGGAGGACATATGCTTTAGACCTGTTTCTATCTTGCAGGGAGATGTTACGAGACCCAGAAATGAGAAACAAGCTCATTTCCAACCCGACAAACTTCAACCACATAGCACACATGGGGCCCGGAGACGGCATCCAAATACTTAAAGATTTACCTATGGTGAGAGACAAGCGGCTGCCTGATAAATGGGAGGAGTCTGTGTTGACCAGGGCTGATGACTTAATAATAATTATTTTTTTCACTTTATACAAAGAATTCCTTTACTCCGGCGTCTGATAGTTTTTTGGGTGTTCAAAATTGATGATCAGATCGGTGGAAGTCCGACTCCCTGCGTCCCAGCTGTTTGAGGCATCCACAGTGGCCTCCTCACACCTAACCAAGCACAGCGCCGCACATTGTACAGTGGATGTGCTTGGTACTGCAGCTCATTCACTAGTCCATGTGACTGAGGAATGTGATGTCACCGGCCCAGGAAGAGGCAGCGATAATCAGCGGACTCTTCAGATATCTGATCTTCAGGGGTGTCGGGAGTCAGACTGATCTGATATTGATGATCTATCCATAGGGTCGGCCAAAATCCCAGAAACCCCCCTTAGCAGATGACACATTATGAGGCTCCCCTGACTAAAGTGATGGCGCAGATTTTGTCAGTGTCATATTCTGTCCTCTAGTAAGTTTTATATCCTTTCTTCTATCGTCTGATAATCCGGCCCCCGTGAGGTCCTGTTAATGACCGACTAAGGGTACTTTCACAATGGCGTTTTTCTTTTCCGCCATAGAGTTCCGTCGTCGGGACTCAATACCGGAAAATAACTGATCAGGATTATCCCCATGCATTCTGAATGGAGAGAAATCCGTCCAGTATGCATCAGGATGTCTTCCGTTCAGTATGTCAACTTTTTTTAGACTGGGAAAATACCGCAGCATGCTGCGGTATTATCTCCGTGTAAAATTCCGGAACACATGATGGAATGCCGGATTTGGCATTAGTTCCCATTGACTTGTATTAGTGCCGGCATTACAAATACCGCAACGATGGATCCGTCCATCTGGTCTGCGCATGCGCTGAGCTTTAAAACTGTGAAAAATAATCAAGACAGATCCGCACTACGAATGCATTTGTGAGACAGATCCGTCTCCAAATGTTTTCAGTTGTCATGCGGAATGACGGTCCGGCGGGTAGTTCCGGCGACGGAACTACCTGCTGGATCCTCACACCGCAAGTGTGAAAGTAGCCTTAGGCCTCATGCACACGACCGCTGTTTGTTTCCGCGTCCGTTCCGGGTTTTTTCACGGATAGGATGCTTCCCCATTCATTTCAATGGGTCCGTCAAAAAATGCGGATGGTCAACCGATTTTGTTCCGCATCCGTGGTCCGTGTTTTCATTCCATCAAAAAAATAGAGCATGTCCTATTTTTTTCACGTTTGCGGACAAGGATAGGTATTATTACAATGGATCTACCATAAAAACTGATCCACCAAAAAAAAAACGGTCTGTCATCCGTTTTTTTGGCGGACGCAAAATTTGCAGACGGAACGGACGCGGAAGCAAACAACGGTCATGTGCATGAGGCCTAAAGGAGAGGTTCAGTGAGGGCCTCATATAGGAAGCCATCTTCTGGCAATGTCTGCGGGCTCAGGAAGCATAGTATTCTGTAAGGTGGTTGTAAAGGGTTAAACTAGTTGCTAATGAATGTTCCTACTCTTGGGGTGGGTTCTGTGGCTGTCATCCAACTGAAAAGGATGCGTGGGAGGAGCATAGTAAGAAGAACACTGTCTCTCCACCAATCAGCATTGCTGAGAGCATTCCTAGGCATTGTGATGGCTGGTAGGAACTGAAAGTCAGAAGATTACATTGCGATTGGCTGACGGTCAGGGCTCTCCTCGCAGTTGTCCTTTTCAGCTTGATGCCAGGCACAGCATACAACCCCAAACTCTGATTCTGATCCCATTAGGTTAACCCTCTGTGGGCACCAGGTATGAATCTTGCTCTGGAAGAACACGCCTGCTCATACGTGGCATATTGATCAGTCAGCGCCCAGTTAACTTAGCAATACCAGCAGATCCCCAGCAGAAGGGAACCCCTGGTGATCAGCGTCTCAAGACTAGGCAGCTGCTGTATAGGGCAGCGTCTTCAACTGGTTTTTATTTTTTATTTCATGTATTCAACCTGTAATCAAGGCACAACTGAAAGTTCTGCAGCTTTTTAATATACTCTGTTTCTATTCTGTACCATTCTCAAGATCTCTGCTTGCTGTCGGTGAAAGGGAAGACCATTTTCTACATTCAGAGACTAATATCCTGTACAGACCAAAAACGCTTTTCACAGCTGAAGGGTTGTTACAATTGTATCCAGTCTAGACAATCCACTGGACTCCAGTCTGATATGTTTTACCTGGGCTGATACATTGTAACAAACTTTCAGGACTGGAAAGACATTTGTGCTGCTGGAAATAAAGGCGCCATGTAGCCTCTGCAGCAGCGAGAGATCTCCCTTGTTACTTTGCCTACTGGTGACACTGGAGTCGTTCTCCGCGTTGATTGTGTCTTCTTTGTTCTGTTTTTTACTAGCCCAGGTCCCCTAATCCATCCCCCCTCCGCCATCACTCCAGCCTGATCTCCACTCCAAGCAACTTTGAGCACGTCTATCACATGACTGCAAATTCTGCTGAAAACTTTCTGTCCTCCGATCCCGTACACCCCGCCACCTCCTCCTACTCCTCCCCGTCTCTCAGCACTAACCCTGGCTCTCACAGGGTATGCCGAGCCCCTTCGCTGTACTAACCTGTGTGGTGTTCCTGGCTCCATGTCAACGCTTCTGACTCCTGACCTCTGTTCCTTCAGCTCCATGTTTCTGCCTCCTATGGCTCCATGGCACACACCCATCAGCACCTTACGCCTCCATGTCACCCATTCAGTTATTGCTGCTACTGCTTCCTGCCATGGCGCTTCACAGTTACAGGAGGAGCACTCCCCACATTGTCATTGCTCATTTATCTCAGTCATTGCTCCTTAGCTCTTGATATGGCCTCTATTATTTTTGCCATTGCTCTGTTATACTATACTGTCTTTGCTCCTCACTGTTACCAGTCTCTGCTCCCACTCCTCGCTCCTTCCAGTCTCGGCTCCCCCGCTCCTCCCGGTCTCGGCTCCCCCCCGCTCCTCCCGGTCTCGGCCCCCCCTCCCAAACCCTCCCGGTCTCGGCCCCCCCCCCAAACCCTCCCGGTCTCGGCCCCCCAAACCCTCCCGGTCTCGGCCCCCAAACCCTCCCGGTCTCGGCCCCCAAACCCTCCCGGTCTCGGCCCCCCAAACCCTCCCGGTCTCGGCCCCCAAACCCTCCCGGTCTCGGCCCCCAAACCCTCCCGGTCTCGGCCCCCAAACCCTCCCGGTCTCGGCCCCCAAACCCTCCGGTCTCGGCCCCCAAACCCTCCCGGTCTCGGCCCCCCAAACCCTCCCGGTCTCGGCCCCCAAACCCTCCCGGTCTCGGCCCCCCAAACCCTCCCGGTCTCGGCCCCCAAACCCTCCCGGTCTCGGCCCCCAAGCTCCTCCCGGTCTCGGGCTCCCCGCTCCTCCCGGTCTCGGCCCCCTCCTCCCGGTCTCGCCCCTCCTCCTCCCGGCTCCTCCCGGGCTCCCCGCTCCTCCCGGTCTCGGGCTCCCCGCTCCTCCCGGTCTCGGCTCCCCCGCTCCTCCCGGTCTCGGCTCCCCCGCTCCTCCCGGTCTCGGCTCCCCGCTCCTCCCGGTCTCGGCTCCCCGCTCCTCCCGGTCTCGCCCCCCCTCCCGGTCTCGGCCCCCCTCCCGGTCTCGGCCCCCCTCCCGGCTCTCGGCCTCGCCCCCCTCCCGGTCTCGCCCTCCTCCCGGTCTCGGGCCCCCGCTCCTCCCGGTCTCGGGCCCCCGCTCCTCCCGGTCTCGGGCCCCCCCGCTCCTCCCGGTCTCGGGCCCCCCCGCTCCTCCCGGTCTCGGGCCCCCCCGCTCCTCCCGGTCTCGGGCCCCCCCGCTCCTCCCGGTCTCGGCCCCCCCGCTCCTCCCGGTCTCGGCTCCCCCGCTCCTCCCGGTCTCGGCTCCCCCGCTCCTCCCGGTCTCGGCTCCCCCGCTCCTCCCGGTCTCGGCTCCCCCGCTCCTCCCGGTCTCTTCACCTGCTTGCTATGTCTTCTTGGGTACTCGCCATCTGTATGCTTGCTGTGGGGCTAATGCTAAGTTATCTTACCTGTGGTGCATCCTCTGAGAACCTTCTTTATTCTTCTCTTCCATAAACCCTATAAAATCTCAGTCCTGCATAAACCCACTTATTAGCAGCCTGTACTACTAAGCATTATCATGCACCCTGCTCTCTAGTAAGCAGAGATGTCAGCGGCTTCTGGTTTTAGGTCCTGCACCCCTACTCCTTGTAAGACAGAAGGTCCTAGACCTCCCTCCAGAGTTGTTGTGACTAGAGTCGGGAGCGACCCCCATCTCTGCGGACCCTTCACCTCAGGTGCATATAGTATTCCACCGCAATGCCTCTTCTTCCAGTCTTCATTATGTAACAATTCGAGTTGTAGCTGCGCAGACCGTAGGGGGAGGGGGGTCAGATACTTAGGGCTCTTCCTGGTTCATCCATATCTTACATCTTCCGTCCCGGGAACGTCATATCATACCATCGTGTGTCTCACGTGACATCTCATTGTTGGTTTCCAGTCTGGACAGTCTCGGCTTTCGCCTCCTGGAGCTTTTACCGTCTGCTCTGCTTATGGATACTGCGTCCGGTGTCGTGGTTTATAGTTAACTCTCTCTTCTCCACGTGTGAATATGACCCGTAGAGACCTAACAGTGTCCCCTCTCTGCTCCATACAGAACCTCCGGGCCCAGGATAGTCGCTCGATGTTCAGCGGCTCTGTCAGTATTCCGTCAATCACAAGGTCCCGTGGGGAGCCCGGCCGGTCGATGAGCGCCAGCAGCGGACTGGCTGCGCGTAAGTAACACCGCAAGCTGCAGAGGGAAAATATACTCTATGCGTAGGGTCTCTATAAAATAAGAGATGGGTCAGAACATATAAAATAAGAGATGGGTCAGAACAGCATTTTTGGCCTGAAAACAACTTGTGGGTGGAGTTTCCATATATAGTTGCAAGAAAAAGTATGTGAACCCTTTGGAATGATATGGATTTCTGCACAAATTGGTCATAAAATGTGACCTGATCTTCATCTAAGTCACAACAATAGACAATCACAGTCTGCTTAACCTAATAACACACAAATAATGAAATGTTACCAGGTTTTTATTGAGCACACCATGTAAACATTCACAGCGCAGGTGGAAAAAGTATGTGAACCCCTAGACTAATGACATCTTCAAGAGCTAATTAGAGTGAGGTGTCAGCCAACTGGAGTCCAATCAATGAGATGAGATTGGAGGTGTTGGGTACGGCTGCCCTATAAAAAACACACACCAGTTCTGGGTTTACTTTACCCAAGAAGCATTGCCTGATGTGAATGATGCCTCGCTCAAAAGAGCTCTCAGAAGACCTAAGATTAAGAATTGTTGACTTGCATAAAGCTGGAAAGGGTTATAAAAGTATCTCCAAAAGCCTTGCTGTTCACCAGTCCACGGTAAGACAAATTGTCTATAAATGGAGAAAGTTCAGTGCTGCTGCATCTCTCCATCCTGTAAAGATGACTGCAAGAGCACAGCGCAGACTGCTCAATGAGAAGAAGAAGAAACCTAGAGTGTCAGCTAAAGACTTACAAAAGTCTCTGGCATATGCTCACATCCCTGTTAGCGAATCTACGATACGTAAAACACTAAACAAGAATGGATTTCATGGGAGGATATCACAGAGGAAGCCATTGCTGCACGTTTACAGTTTGCACAAGTGAACCTGGATGTTCCACAGCAGTACTGGCAAAATATTCTGTGGACAGATAAAACCAAAGTTGAGTTGTTTGGAAGAAACACACAACACTATGTGTGGAGAAAAAGAGGCACAGCACACCAACATAAAAACCTCATCCCAACTGTGAGGTATGGTGGTGGGGGCATCATGGTTTGGGGCTGCTTTGCTGCGTCAGAGCCTGGACGGATTGCGATCCTCGAAGGAAAAATGAATTCCCAAGTTTATCAAGACATTTTGCAGGAGAACTTAAGGCCATCTGTCCACCAGCTGAAGCTCAACAGACGATGGGTGTTGCAACAGGACAACGACCCAAAGCATAGAAGTAAATCAACAACAGAATGGCTTAAACAGAAGAAAATACGCCTTCTGGAGCGGCCCAGTCAGAGTCCTGACCTCAACCCGATTGAGATGCTGTGGCATGACCTCAATAAAGCGATTCACACCAGACATCCCAAGAATATTGCTGAACTGAAACAGTTCTGTAAAGAGGAACGGTCAAGAATTACTCCTGACCGTTGTGCACGTCTGATCTGCAACTACCGGAAACGTTTGGTTGAAGTTATTGCTGCCAAAGGAGGTTCAACCAGTTATTAAATCCAAGGGTTCTCATACTTTTTCCACCTGCTCTGTGAATGTTTACATGGCGTGTTCAATAAAAACATGGTAACATTTGATTCTTTGTGTGTTATTAGTTTAAGCAGACTGTGATTGTCTATTGTTGTGACTTAGATGAAGATCAGATCGCATTTTATGACCAATTTGTGCAGAAATCCATATCATTCCAAAGGGTTCACATACTTTTTCTTGCAACTGTATTTATTGCTACGTATTAGGCCCCAAGCACACGACCGTTGTTTGTTTCCGCATCCGTTCCGTTTTTTTTCACGGATAGGATGCTTCCCCATTCATTTCAATGGGTCCGTCAAAAAATGCGGATGGTCAACCGTTTTTTTTTCCGCATCCATGATCCGTGTTTTCATTCCGTCAAAAAAATAGTGCATGTCCTATTTTTTTCACGTTTGCGGGCAAGGATAGGCATTTTGACAACGAATCTGCCATAAAAATCGGATCCGTCAAAAAAAACGGTCCGTCATCCGTTTTTTTTTGACGGATGCAAAATTTCAAGGAGGAGCGGACGCGGAGGCAGGCAACGGTCGTGTGCATGTAGCCTTAGATTTATAAACATTAATCGCCTCATTCACATTGCAGGGTCGTCGCAGAACGGCAGTGCTTTACGGCGAGAATTCTCCGGGGGCAGCTACGGAGCAAAGAGACAGCCCATGACATCGCCATCTGACGGCTCTTTGTCTTCTGGAGGACCCGACCAAGGAAGTGACGCCCCAGCTCGAGAGTATGAACGAGAGGTGAGACTAAGAGGTCCTCTTAAAGGGGTTGACCACCTTTTGGAGTTTTTTTGGCAGACCCACCCATCCTGGCCAGACTTGCACAAGGAAGCATACTTACATGTTCCCTGCCACTGGGTCATGGCTTCCTCGCTCGACTGCCTCGCCTGGGTTCCCAGCTTTCAACGTCCACTTTGACGCTGCTGCAGCAGCCAATGACTGGCCGCAGTGGTGACCTGTCTCCCTTGCATCATATCAGTTGGGTCACAATGAAAAAATAATAATTATAGGCACCGCCGCATCCCAAAAAGCCCATACTATTAAAATATAAACGTGTTTTTCCCGTATTGGTCAATGGTTAATTCGCTGCTTTTACGTTGCTTTACCTCCCAGAGGAAAAAAATAAGAATAAAAAAGTGATCAAAAAGTCATGCACACTGCACAATGGCATCAATAAAAACTACAGCTCCGTAGACATAAATATAAAAAAAAGTTCTGGGGTTTAGAATATGGCAATGCAAAGAAAAATTTTTTTTTTTCCAACAGTATTTTTAAGTATTAAAACACAAGAAAAACTATAAAAATGTGGTACTGCTGTAAACGCACGGACCCGTAGAATGAAGATAACAGGTCAGTTTTACCGCATAGGTAGCACTTTAAAATCAAACCTATAAAACTGTCGGAATTTAGTTTTTTTTCCAAATCCATTTAAGATTTTTTTTTTTTTCCCAGCTTCCCACTACCTCGTATGCAATATTAAGGCCTAATTCACACGTCCGTAGTGTGTTTTGCGGAAACACGAATCCGCAAAACACGGACGCCTGCAATGTGCATTTCGCACATTATAGAGAATGCCTTTTCTTGTCTGCAATTGCAGACAAGAATAGGACATGTTCGATTTTTTTTACGGAAACGCGGATGCGGACATCACATGGTGTGCTGTCCACATCCATTCCTGCCCCTTTTATAATGAATGGGTCTGCAACCCTTCCGCAAAATTGTGGATGGGATGCGGATCCATTTTGCGGACGTGTGAATTAGGCCTAAGAGAAAAGTAAAAAAAAGTTATGGCTTCGGGAAGGCAGGGAGTGAAAACGAAAATGAAAAATACCCTGGGCTGAAAGGGTTGATAGTTTGGAGTATACCCTCTGACCATGATCAGTACACGCTAAATACACCAGTCACATCCAGAGCTGCGTGCAATATTTATGTTAGTCTCCTATTCGTTTTTGGCTGCGTGATCTCCCTGCTAACCCCTGCCGGTCCAGTGTCTACACAGAGTCCAGTACATCTCCCACATGGCATTATCACAGTGCTGACTGACTCCTTGCAGCTCTGGATGTGACTAGAGACTACTACTTAGGCACCCGTGTGTTTAAAGGTTTTAACCTCTTCTTTTTTTTTTATTGATCCTCAGGATTCAGATTCACCAAGACATTCAACGGCCTCAAATAGCTCCAACCTAAGCAGCCCCCCAAGCCCGGTGTCGCCCCACAAGACCAAGAGCAGTTCCTTAGAGAGCTCGGACCACGTCAGCTGGGACGCATGAGCGTTCTCGCCCCTTCCCGCTGCTGTCAGCTCCTCCCGCCAACCACCCGCCTGTCCTGGCTTATACCCAGCTGGTCAGGAAGGGCCGACAGGATACTCTACCCACCATCACAGCGCCGCATTGCCTCCAGTGAGCAGAGTGGACTGAGCTGCTACCTAATGGGACTGGTTGCTTCTCATACGGTTTGCAAGTGTGCTGCGAAATCCATTAGCCACAAATGGCGGCAATGAACGGTGGACAGAGGATGGAACCATTGTAGAGGATCCAGGGGGGGTTGGAGCCTGCTGCGTGTTACCTCCCTCCAGCGGGAGGACACGTCTGAGGTGTGATCACGCCCCCAGCTCACGAGCCCTCGCGTCATCGATAACGTATTTTACTACAAAGCAGAGTTTAATCTAAATAGTACATTGCATATGTATATATAAGGATGGTGTATTAGAGGCATATTTAAAGAGAGATTCTGTCATTTTAATGATCAGTTGTTTGCGTTCATAATTAATGGAACAGACTACGTACCGTACAATCACTTAATCGCCACGTTTTGCTTCACACGGTCAATCACGTTTCCAGGTTTTACTAATTTTTTTTTTTTTTTTTTTACCACTGCCGTCGTTTTTACGTCATCGGTGATCTGCAGCACCGAGGTGCAGCCGTCACTTCAAGGCTCCACATGCCACTGGTATTCACCATTCCACATAAATATTTAATTTCTCAGGAAATTACGTTGTTTGACGCCCTCCCACCCGTGAAACTTTCCATAATATTAACCGCCCCCAGCTGTCAGGTAGTCTGTGCCCTGGTTCGGTTATTAATGATCATTTACAGTTCCTAATAGCGAACTTTATCTATATAAAAAGTCTAGACGCCAAACTTATATTGCAAAGTGGGAATGTTAATGCAGTGGATGCAATGCTCCCTTTTGGCCAGCAGATGTCACTGTTGCAGTAGTATTGCAATTGTTACGTATAGGGAACAGTGACACCTGCTGGCGGCTAGTTGTAAGTAATGCAAAGTTTATTTAAGGAGGGGAAGGATGATTTATGTTGTATCTGGAGTCTGAAAGGAAAGTTCCCTGACAATTAGACTTTATTAATAGAGGACATTTTAATGAGGTATCAAGGTCTAAGCTATGCAGGTGGTTGCAATCGTACAAGTGCCTGTGTAGTTAAGATTTTAAAGGGGGGGGGGGGGTGTCGGCATAGGTGGACTTATCAGTTAGATGAAAACTGTTGAGCATTGTGCTTGGAAACCGGAAAGAAACTGCCTGAGGATTTTATTTAAGCTGCTGATTAATCGCTTGTTCCGTTACCATAACTAATAAACAACCTGAAAACAAAAAAATCAAAGACTTGGATCCATAAATACAGATCTGGTGGCCATTTGGCCAATTCCAGTAGCCCAGAGAGCAGAATCGTGCTGCTTTGGCGGTTGCTTGACGCATATTCATCTGTAATTCTGACTATTGGCCACTTGGTGGCGCCTTCAGCCATTTTCCTGTGCCTACACTATACCAAAGGGGCATTTTAAAAGTCTTATGAGCGCTGATCAGCCGCTGTCCGGACGGCAAACAACAAAAAGGTTCTGTTGAAATCTCGGATGTATCCGAACACCTCCCGTAAACCGCATTTCACTTATAGGAAGAAGGTTCGGGTCCCACTCCTTGCATGTAGGTCATTGTATTTTACATTCATCTGCTTTGTTTGTATTTATTTATTTATTATCAGTTTTATTTTTTTTTTATTTTATTTTTTTTTTTATTGTCACAGTCTACCCCTCCCCACCAAAGTATTTGACTCCCCTCCCCCGCGTTGTATAAATCCACGTATTGTGCTTTGCGCAGTCTCTGCAAAATATTTTTTTTTTCTTTGTGTTTGTTACAATCGAGATGTCATTTTATCTGTTAATATAATATTTATAATCACGATGCTGGTATTTTTTGTTTTTACAATTAATGCTATACAAAAAAGTTGAAAAATTAAAAAACACAAAAAAATTTAAAATCAAATGTCGCGTTTTCTTTTATAAAAAAAAAAAATATTGTGAAGGGAAGATCTGTGACCATTCATTTTCCTCTCCAGTCACATCACATCCACAGCTGCAGTTTTCACTTTCCGCTGTTCTTGGGTAATTTCTATGAGCTGCCATCAGGGGGGGAAAGGGGGTCATTTGAATTTTTTGTTTTTTTGTATTTATTTATTTTTTTATTTTTTTTATAATTTTTTTTTCCACACTTTTACTCCCATAGGGACCTATATAAATCAGTCATCTGATTGCTTCTATCATAAACTACACTTGTATTGGAGTTTATGAGGATTTTACTACTTTCCTATGAAGCCCTATTGCTAACAAGAGCTGCATAGGAAATAGTAAGTAGTAACCTCGAATCATTCAATGAGTTTGAGACTATTATATCCAGCGCTGCGATTCCCCCGATCACCACTAGGGGAGCCGGAGAGGTTTTAGCGCGCGCAGATGCCGTGGCCAGGATTGACCACAGCATCTGCGGTATTAAATGATTGCGATCGGCATCGCTGCTGACCGCGATCATTAACCGCGGGGGTCAGCTACAGGAAACAGCCGGATCCCCGCAGCGGGCAGAAGCGGGCACCATCCTTAGGGACCGGACCCATGATGTATATGACGTGCCATCATGGGTCCTTAAGGGGTTATCCGGTAATTAATACTGATGACTTATCCTCTGGATAGCTCATCAATATCAGATCAACGGGTGTCCGTCACCCGATACCCCCAGCGATCAGCTGTTAGAAAAGGCATACGCTCTGTCAGCGCCATGGGATGTCACCGTACATCGGTCACATATGGCCTAGTTGCTGCTCAACCCCATTGAAGTGAATGGGGCTCAGCTGCAATACCAAGCACAGCCACTATACGGCGCTGTGCTTGGTGAGCTTCCGGAACTGGCTACCTTCACCAGAGCTCTACTGAGCGTGGGCCTCCCCAAAATGGCTGATCGGTGGGGGTGCTGGGACTCAGACCCCCACCAATGTGATAATGATGACCTTTCCTGAGTATCTAAAGGCATTCTGTCATGGAATTGCGTTATAGTCCGTGCCAATGGAATCCATAACGTAATCCATCTTTTACCAGTAAACGAAGCGTGAATGAATTTCATAACCTGAAATTCGCTCATCTCTAATAGTGACGCTCGTTAGCGATCATCTGCCAGTGTAATACTGCTGCCGATGAACATGCAGTCGTGATCCTTTGCCGGCAGCAGATCTTGCGGTCTAATTACAATCTGCCGCCAGCAGACAGACAGCATGGGCAAAAATGATTGCTCCTTCTCATGCGGCGATCTCCTCCACTAGCAAGCAGGCAATTGCCAGAGAGGAACGCTTCCCGACAATCGCCTGCAGAATCAGGCTGTGTGATACAGCCTATAGCAGTGATGGCTAACCTCCGGCTGTGGTGAAACTATGACTCCCAGCATGCTCCATTCATTTCTATGGCGTTCTGAGAACAGCCAAGCAAGTGTCCATCTTGGGAGTTGTAGTTTTACCACAGTTGGAGGTTAGCCATCATAGACCTATAGGATTGTGGTAGAAGTTCTGCACCTTTCTTATATACCTCAAGAAATTTTCATGCTCTCCGGATCGAATAATGAATATTCCCATTCACCGACCGCAAGGAAAAACTGAAGATTTGTCATGACAGATGAGTTTTTGCTGGTGAGAGGACGTGGACAGCGATTTCTGCTACTATTCTGTTTAAGTCACCGATTACTGGATACATTGTAAGTCATCGAACGCTGTTGGGTCAGAACATTCTCTGAAAGAAAACCGGAAAAATGTTCAATTGCTGACAGCCAGCAGAGATCTTGCAAAGAGGAATCAAAACAAAGTTTATTAGAAATTGACAGACCATTTCATAATACAATAATTAAAGTGTTTTCCGGTTTTATGCAGATAAGGCTTAGAGGTGGGGGTGACCTTTGTCATGCTCCGCCTCCTGCCGCACCTGCACACAATGGATCGGTTTATCCTGGAGTCATCCTCTAACAGGTTAAACACAAACTCAAAAACAGAAAAGACAACACAATTTATAGATTGTGTTTAATGGAGGGGGGGGATCCAAGACAGACAAAAGAAAAAAAAATGGGGGGGGGGTGTTGGGCTCGGGGTTTAGACGGTCCCGGTTTAAGATGATGGCCCGTGAAGAACAAGTCCTGGATAATTAACCCTTCTTGTGACAGTGCAGCAGCAGGAATACAATGTGCACAGTTCTGATAAAAAAACGATATATTCGCCGGTTTCAGATTATATGAAACTTTTTTTTAAAACAGTCAGAAGTGGACTCCACCAGGGCCGACCCATTCATCGCAAGGAAATCGAACCAGGATGGAACATGTTGCAATTTTCTCTGCACAGCCTGATGGTCCATGCAGAAAGTCACCCGCATGAATGTACCCACTAAATTTATTAAGGGCTCACTGTTCCGTTTCAGAAGCATCACCCGTCTTAAAGGGGCCTAACAGAAGGAAAGTGGGCAGCGGCGGCAGCCACAGAGCGGACGGGCAGCCCCACGGCGCAGCCCTTGTGGGTACAAGTATCTCCCCAAGGTCAAAAGAGTTTAACAAAGTCGGCATTGTCCCAATGTCACCTCATTTGCCATAGGAGAGAATGGCGGTTGTGCTGCAGTCTTCCTGTGATTTCTCACAAATGCTGCATGTAACCCCAGCCTTAAAGGGGCTGTTTAATACGGACATTTATTTTATTTATTTAAATACCAATCTGGCCAGCTCCCCTACACATTTGCAGTAGGAGGCATCGCATGTAAAGTTCTGGTATGGACAGAGTCACATGCACCGCTGCAGCCAGTGGCTAGCCTCAGCAGTGACATGTCCCCAAGAGGTACATCATGGGTCACATGACTGCTGCGACCAATCACTGGCTGCAGCTGCACTTACACAGTAGTGGACCCACAGCACCAGGACTGAGCAGCAGGGAAGTATGCGTCTCCTCACAAACCTGGTGAGGTGGGTTCGTATTTAAAAAAATAAATAAATCAAGTCATCACGGTGTTAATTCTGCGTTGAAATAAAAGGACGTGTCCTGTGTGATTTATCGGTAAATGTCATCTGTTGCTAAATCTTTTTCTGTCTCATCAGCTGTTGAGAAAGCTGGGTGAAAATCAACATGGCTGCCGCGATCAAATCTCATGGTGCAGCGATATATGACCCAGGGTCGTATCAACTGTCAAACCAACACGACCATGGATGCGCCAAGCGTAGACACAGAGGTAGGACCCAGCTTTCCCAGGGACAAATAGAGGTAGAAAATGACAACTTTTATGTCCCAAGAGGTCAACTCTGACATTGTAAATGTGAGTCTATGACCTATAGGGGCTCAACAACCAGATATTTTGAACTAGTGGTTGTTTGTGAGGGCGCCGACTTCCTGTGATGGTGGACCTGGCTCACAGAGGACTGTTGTAGTGTACGGGAGCTGTAATGCCCGTCACTACAGAAGGGTCACTTGTGTGTTGTTGTTCCCCTCAGTTTTGAGGAGATTGGAGTAATATATCTTCATGTAATGCAATACTGTGTATTTCCCTGTTACTGTGAAATGTGCATGTGCAGGCCTGCTAGGGGTGTCATTCCAGCTATAAGACGCTAGAGGGAGCCCTAGTTAATATAAGGCCCAGTCAGGGGAAGGAAAGGCAGATTAGACTGTGTCTAAGTGAAGTGCAGGCCATGAGTCTGTGAAGTCCAGCTCAGGCCTTGAGCCTGTGAAGGCAAGGCCCAGGCCCAGGCCTTGTACCCGCTGAAGTCAGCCCAGGCCCTATCGCCTGTGGGGGTCCAACCTAGGAAGAATTGTGCCCTAGGAGGAGCAGTCCAGACCCTAGTACTAGTGGAGAAGAGTTGCCTCCTTAGTCAAGCTGCAAGCAGGACAAGTATCCCTGGAGAGAGAGGACAGTTGCCTGAAGTGTGTTGCTGCATTACTAGTAAGGTTAAAACCCGATCTTAAGAGGCCTGTCTTGAGGATGGCCCTTTGGGACTGTGATTACTAACTTGAACCACTTCTGTGACTGTAATGTAACGTGTGGAACATTCTGGAGCTGTACCTGATGACTGTACATCTGTCTGCAACTACGTTAAGTAAAGTTATCCCGTTATTTAAAGATCCAGAGACTCCTCTATTATTCCACCTATCAGCAAACGACGTGCCACCGTTACTTGGCACTGGCGTCACGAACATTACCTTTCACTACCTGCTCTTGCAGAGAGTCAGCCGTCTCAGGTTAGTGGTCACCATTGCACTACAGCATTCTGGAACACTATTAACCCTAACTTGAGTACGCTGCAACTGTCTGCACTGGATACAACTGTAACAAACCCTGTGCTGTCGAAAGTATTCTCCTTATGGGGAATTTAAGAATAGTTCCAGTCTTTGGCAACAAAGAAATTGAAAATGGGGGAAAAAAAAAAAAAAAAACACCAAATACACAATCACAATTTATTCCCTCCCGCTGAACTCCAGAAGTCTGCCTTCAAAAAGTCATGAAATAGGGGCTTGGTGACTATTTACATTTATAAACCACACACTCCATTGCTAGCAATTCTAATGAATCTCTCCCCAGATTTAATCACAGACTATTTAAAAAGTCACAAACTCACTCCAGTGCAGCGGCAGCGTAGGAGAACTGGAGTACGGCTACTTTCTGCAGCAGATCAAAACCGCTTCAGTTTTGTCACCATGCATTCCGAATGGAGAAAACTCCATAAATCCATTCAGTATGCGTCAGTTCCAGTTTGTTCTGTTTTGCTTTAATACAACCGCATCTTCATGGTACGGATGCATCCAGGTGCAGTAAATCAAACGGAAAAGTTTTGCGATTCTCTGCTGGATCTCAAAACCGCAGATGTGACAGTAGTCCAACATGTCTAGACAAACGCGTTCTAGGCTTCTAGATGCCCCAAATGTAATAAACAACGTGAAACATATGATAAATTTGGGGTGAATTCTCTCCAAAACAGGTTAGAAACGTCAGAGCCTGAAATCACACACAGATTACTCCTTATGTACAACCTCAGCCGAGTCTGCACCAGACGCCATAGCCACCGATACAAAGTACACATCTATAGGGGCTGCATGTACAGAACTGGTAACTTCTTTTGAGTATCATCAGTGAACTTCTACATATTTAAAAGGTGAACTTGAGAGTAAATTCTCCATGCATTGCCATTTTAGTGTTTACAATCAAATATAATCTACACAAAAAATGAGTCACTGTACATACATTACTGATCCTGAGTTAAATCCTGTATTATACTCCAGAGCTGCACTCACTATTCTGCTGGTGGAGTCACTGTGTACATACATTACTTATCCTGTACTGATCCTGAGTTACATCCTGTATTATACTCCAGAGCTGCACTCACTATTCTGCTGGTGGAGTCACTGTGTACATACATTACTTATCCTGTACTGATCCTGAGTTACATCCTGTATTATACTCCAGAGCTGCACTCACTATTCTGCTGGTGGGGTCACTGTGTACATACATTACTTATCCTGTACTAATCCTGAGTTATATCCTGTATTATACTCCAGAGCTGCACTCACTATTCTGCTGGTGCAGTCACTGTGTACATACATTACATTACTTATCCTGTACTGATCCCAAGTTACATCCTGTATTATACTCCAGAGCTGCACTTACTATTCTGCTGGTGGAGCCACTATGCTGCACTCACTATTCTGCTGGTGCAGTCACTGTGTACATACATTACATTATTTATCCTGTATTATACTCCAGAGCTGCACTCGCTATTCTGCTGGTGCAGTCACTGTGTACATACATTACTTATCCTGTACTGATCCTGAGTTACAGCCTGCATTATACTCCAGAGCTGCACTCACTATTCTACCTGCTTCAGAGCTGAATACCCTTTGCATTCCCTGCTGGTTCAGTGTCGGAACAAAACTTGCTGGACTTTACATCATAATATCAGTCAACTACAATAATTTAGTACACATTTTCCCATAAAATCAATGATCTTTATTCAAACCATTTAAAATACAAACATTCCCATATATTGGCTCTCCTCCTGAAGAAGCGGACGAGAAACGCGCGTAAAGGGGTGCGCCAGTCCTGCCTCACTCTTCTCCATCCGTGTCATTAGGTATGTGCTTGTCGACAGTTTGTATAGATGGGAGCCGAACAAAAGAGTTCTAATGTCACGTGTACTATGCGGTAGCAAGTAGTTGATGGTTTCAGCTCCAACCAGCCAGTGATTTATGCGGTTCAGGATAGGCCATAGATTCCAACATTTGTATTTTGAAATTTAGAGCAGGAATTGTCTGGCGTGTTTTAAGCCGTTTCCCCCAATATATGAGAATGTTTGTATATTAAATGGTTTAAATAAAGATCATTGATTTTATGGTAAAATGTGTACTTAATTATTGTAGTTGTAGATTTATTGGGTACACCCCATTACGTTGAGTGTAAATTTCGATCGTTGTGTACTGAAATCATAATATCAGTGTAAATTATGTACACAGTGATTGCAGCTCTGGAGTATAATACAGGATGTAACTCAGGATCAGTACAGGATATGTAATGTAATGTATTCACACAGTGACTGCACCAGCAGAATAGTGAGTGCAGCTCTGGAGTATTATACAGGATGTAACTCAGGATCAGTACAGGATAAGTAATGTATGTACACAGTGACTGCACCAGCAGAATAGTGAGTGCAGCTCTGGAGTATAATACAGAATGTAACTCAGGATCAGTACAGGATAAGTAATGTATGTACACAGTGACTGCACCACAGAATAGTGAGTGCAGCTCTGGAGTATAATACAGAATGTAACTCGGGATCAGTACAGGATGAGTAATGTATTATACCCAGTGACTCCACCAGCAGAATAGTGAGTGCAGCTCTGGAGTATAATACAGGATGTAACTCAGGATCAGTACAGGATAAGTAATGTATGTACACAGTGACTCCACCAGCAGAATAGTGAGTGCAGCTCTGGAGTATAATACAGGATGTAACTCAGCATCAGTACAGGATAAGTAATGTAATGTATGTACACAGTGACTGCACCAGCAGAATAGTGAGTGCAGCTCTGGAGTATAATACAGAATGTAACTCGGGATCAGTACAGGATGAGTAATGTATTATACCCAGTGACTCCACCAGCAGAATAGTGAGTGCAGCTCTGGAGTATAATACAGGATGTAACTCAGGATCAGTACAGGATAAGTAATGTATGTACACAGTGACTGCACCAGCAGAATAGTGAGTGCAGCTCTGGAGTATAATACAGGATGTAACTCAGCATCAGTACAGGATAAGTAATGTAATATATGTACACAGTGACTGCACCAGCAGAATAGTGAGTGCAACTCTGGAGTATAATACAGGATGTAACGCAGGATCAGTACAGGATAAGTAATGTAATGTATGTACACAGTGACTCCACCAGCAGAATAGTGAGTGCAGCTCTGGAGTATAATACAGGATGTAACTCAGCATCAGTACAGGATAAGTAATGTAATATATGTACACAGTGACTGCACCAGCAGAATAGTGAGTGCAACTCTGAAGTTTAACACCAGCTGTATCTCAGGATTTGTCATACAATCTTTAATGTGGAGTCTCATGGCGCCAAGATCTCTGGACTAGGTCCACATGGACTGGGCGCTGAATCTGAAGACACATTACACCACATACTCAGTGGAAGATTTTTCTAGCTGCAGTCAAGTTGTCCTTGGGGCTTACATTTGATGGGAAACCTGAGACGAGAAGAACTATGCCGACCCTATAATACAGGAGCATAGCCAGAGCGTCCAGCCAATCAATGAGCAGCACAAAGCTAAAATTGACTAATGCTCCGCCCACATACTGGTGACCACTGTGACTGCAGAGCACTTCCTTAGTTTCTATGTCTCTGGGAAAGCTGGGTAATATCCCCATTGGGACCTAACATTAGTCATAGTGTTAATATCCAGCATTTCCAGAACCCATAGAACCAGGTAGACTCCTCATTCAAAGAAAATCGGATCCCCAACCGTCCATGAACTGTATTAGCAGCCATGTTGGTAGTCACTCAGCTTTCCAGGAAACTAGTGGGACTAAGAAAAGTTTCTGCCTGCTCTATTTACAGGGCAGACTTCACATGTACCCCCGGACCCCTAGATTTAGTGAAACCCCGTTGTTCCAAGTTTGATCTAATGGTGTTCGAGCCATCGCCACCTCGTGGTGCCTGCTGGTACTACATGTGGGCAGAAATCAATGTAACTGCCCTTTAATCACACGGAGCTCTTAATGTGACTTGTGTGTATACATTATCACATCATATCAAAAGTCGCACACTCACCCCAACACAAAATACACGTTGGATAAAGTAAGGGTTAATCATGAGATCCACCCCCCTGGATTAGACTCGTCACAGTACAAAAAGCATTTAATTCCACTTAATTGCAAGAAAAACAAAAATCTGAAACAAAAGTAAAGCGAGATTACAGATCCTTCTATGTTACATAAAAAGCCGCCAATTTCTTGGCGGTCAGGCAAACCGCCACAATCCCGTCATTCCAAATCGCATCCATGGTAAGAAATTTCTCCTCCAAGAACTTCCTCAGCTCCGGGATATCAGTCTGCTTCCTATTTAGGGCCCATAAGGAGCCAGTGATCAAGAATGTCTGTGTCTTAGGAGATTATGGCGGCCGGGACTCGGCCCTCACCGGGTGCGCTCTATTAAGAATTGACACAAAGCAGCACAGTGATTAGAGCGCTACAGAGGGTGGAAAGAAAAAAATAAACTGTCCGGGCCCCTTTAAGGCTTCTTATGCTCCTTCCCCTTCCAGTAATTCTTATAAGTCTCCTCAAACATATTGTTGCAGGGGATGGCAGCCTTCAGCTTGGAGCAAATGAGGAACGATCCCCCCATCTTGCGGTGCAGGGAGTAGGTCTCTTCTGGCGGCGGGATGAGTCGGTGCTTTAACATGATGGGGATCAGGCGATGGATCCTCTCCGTGGTGCTCTGGCAACCAAAGTCAAATGGGGTCTCCGAAGCAAAGGCCTCGCCGAGGATCAGGACGGCTTCAAGGTGAGCATTTTCCATAGCCTGAGGGGGAAGATGAAGAGACAAATGAAGAGATTCTGCAGAGTCAGGGAAAATCTCTTTTTTTTATGTATGCAGATTGTGTTCCCATGGTAACAGACTACAAACAAACCCTGTGTAGTCTGATCCTGCATTCATGTCTTATGCTGCTCCTCCAGCCTGGGGCTGACCTATCTATTGGACAGTATAATAACAGAACCTGACCAATCAGATTGGTTATTCAGTCCTATCCTTAACGGGAAGAGGAAAAACTGGGATCCGATTGGCTGCTACCAAAAACAAGAGGTCACTCTCCAACCCGTTTCATTACCTTCGACTCGTAACCAGAGAGGAATTTCATCTCAACTGACTTCTTCAGGAGCTTCTCGCGATCTTTGTCGACTGCTGCTCGAATTATCTGGAAATATATGGTGGAGGAGGGGGTGAAAGGGAAGCGCGGACGAGAGCAGCACACGATAATGGCCTAAAAGTCATAGAATTTCAATTATATATTTTTGTTATAATGGGCTCACCTCGATATACATGTCTGTGAATTCCTCATCAAAGCCGCGTGTTGCTCCGAAGTCCAGCAGGGCGACCTGCAGAACATAATGGGCGGATTACTATAAACTCACAAGAACAGATCCGTCAACAGCAGCTTAATGACCGTTTCAAGGCAGTCACTTTTTTTTTTTGCACATTAAAAAGCAGCAGAAATGCCAAATGACGGGATAAAGAGATGCCGATTGTAGATCTGCTGACTATAAGAGGGTCCCTTTAAGGCAGCGTTTCTCAAATAGTGGAGGCTCGAGGAGCGCGAGGCTCCGTAAAGGGGGGCTCCAGGTGACAGGAGATGAACGCTTCCACTGTGGAAGCGTTTATCTCCATAGTGATCTGTATCGCCGTCCTCTGGACAGCGATACAGATTGCTGTGCGGAAGGGGAGGGAGAGGCGTTTCCTCCCCTGCTCCTCTGATAGGCTGCCGGCACAAGGCCCGCAGCCTATCAGAGCGGTTCAGGCGGCGTGATCATTGCGCCGCCTGAGCAGAGTGCAGAGCGGGACACAGGCCGGAAGAGGCCTGCATCCAGTGCTCCTGTTTTCTTCTTCCTAGGGGGGGGCATGACAGAAAATAATTGAGAAGCACTGCTTTAAGGACAGGTGTGCTTTACCTTCTTCAGCTCGGGGTCATAAAAGAAATTGGACCAGTTGGGGTCGGTCTGCATGAAACGGAACTCGAACAGCTCGCGGAGACACAGAATCAGGATGTTCTCACAGATCTGGAAGCGGAAGACAAATGATGAGAGTTTCACTCAGCAGTACTACAAAGATGCGGGACCTGACGATGCAGGCACCCCGCAGCCTCATAATCCGCACCGATTCTTCCCACAGTCCCTCATACTTTTCAATCCTACATAGGTTTCTAGGACTCTCCATAGCCCCCCACTGATAGCTGGTAGCTGCCCGCACACCAGATGGTTTACGGTGTAGGGGGTTCTTTAAATCCTTCAGTCCTGTCACTGTTTACCGGCAGTAACTTTCCAGGACCCTTGTGCCACATACAAGAGGGTAAGGAAGTTATTTTGGGGAGGTGATGCCAGCTGTAGGTGGGATGTGGCAGAGCGCCAGGGGAGCAGCTGTAGAGCAGGATCTGTCACACAGCAGACACGTTCCCGGCACACAACCAACAGACGGTTTTCAAGGTCAAGGAAGGTGACAGAGCTGTGAGCGTGCAAAACACCGAGCGGACAACCTGAGCGTGCGAGGGCGACTAACTCCATTTTGAAGGTTGTTGAAACATTGGGGGCTAATACAGGAATGGTGTATAACCCCCCATCGTTGCAATGTAACAGCATATAGTAAAATATATAGCAATCTATATTTGCATAAGGCGCCATACTTATAAATATCCTGTACTTAGTGGCCCCGCAGCAGGGGAGGGGGCCCGGTGTGTTCTCCTCACCAGTTGTTGAAGGTATAAACATGTTTCTCCTTAAATAAACCAAAAACAGCAGAAGGAGAAAAATAGGACGGAGACAAACTCTCCGCTTCCCATACTAAACAACCGGCCAAAAAGAGGGGATTCTGCTGTTAAAGAGACAGTGCACTTTTTTAAAGGAGTTGTCCCATTAAAATATGTCACCCTCTAATACGAGGAGCCCCGCCAATCATGAGAACGGGGGCCCGTGCTCCCTATGTAAATGGGGTGGAAGTCATGCTGCCTCTATATGCAGCTCTATGGGGCCGCCTTGTCCTCGGCTTGACTCTAGTACTCCCCATACCGTTGAATAAATAATCTGACACACACGGCCCCATGATTCTCATGACCAGTAAGAGGGCCCAGACAGTCGGACCCCCACCAATACTCAGGAGCCCTGCCGATCACGAGAACAGGGGCCCGTGCTCCCTATGTGAATGGAGTGGCAGTCACGCAATCACGCTGCCTCTCTACTCTGCTCTATGGGGCCACCTTGTCCTTGGCTTGACTCTAGTACTCCCCATACAGCTAATTAAAGCATCTGACATGCACTGTCCCATGATTCTCATGATCAGTAAGGGATCAGACAGTCGGACCCCCACCAATCAGACTGTTCCATATCCAATGTCTTAATACAACGACCCCTTTAATTATCAATAAGTTCTTTGGGTTCCTGTATAAAACAAATATGCATTTTTTTGCTCTAAAAACATTGCCACCCTCTTCCTTAGGTTGTGTGTGGTATTGCAGCATTCAAGTGTATAGAACTGAGCTGCGACCCCCAACTGTGCAATTTTCATTAGCCGACCTTAGCTATTTGCTAATGTCAGCTGAGTGCAATCATACTGGTCTTACCTTTGTCTGTGGCTTATTTCTTGTAAAAATCATACTTTTATAATATGCAAATTTCTTCACTACCAGCAAGTTGGGCGTGTACTTGCTGGTAGCCGCCGCATCCTCTGCTTCTAGACACACCCCATCTCCTCTTCATAGACAGGGCCAGCGAGCGCTCTCCTTCTCCCATTGGCTCCGTCTGCTTCTGAATTCCCGTGCCTGCGCCGTAACGTTCCTCAATCGGCGCAGGCATGCTGAGTGAAGAAGCTGGCAAGCGCACGCGCTTCACTCAGCATGCCTGCGCCGATTAAGGAATGTTACGGCGCAGGAATTCAGGGACAGGCGGAGCCAGCGGGAGGAGGAGAGCGCTCGCTGGCCCTGTCTATGAAGAGGAGATGGGGTGTGTCAAGAAGCAGAGGATGCGGCGGCTACCAGCAAGTACACGCCCAACTTGCTGGTAGCGAAGAAATTTGCATATTATAAAAGTATGATTTTTACAAGAAATAAGCCACAGACAAAGGTAAGACCAGTATGATTGCACTCAGCTATTTGCTAATGTCAGCTAAGGTCGGCTAATGAAAATTGCACAGTTGGGGGTCGCAGAAGCCCTTTAAAGAACCTATAACATGGCAGCATAAATCAATTTATTTTATTTAATGTTTATTAAGGCTACATGTTTTTTGATCATTAGTGCGGACACTTTAATTCTCCCCACCCTGACACTGTTATAAAAGATGCCTGCGGCCACCACTAGGGGGAGATGTGTACACAGCTCTTGGGGTCTTATCGTTGTATGCAGAGCTCCCTCTAGTGGTGACAACTAGCAGCAGAGATTCTTACGAACAGATGTGTGTGGTGGAGCAGAGGAACCGTGCTCTGTCCATCTGGACACCTCCACCGGCTTCTTACCTCATTGCGTGTCTCCTGGCTCAGTTCCTCCGCTTGGTCAAGTGGGAAACCAGTTACTAGTTCCGTGGTCAGGATTTGTGCGCTACACAGTTCATCCACAACGCCGGGTACGTAAAAGAAGGGGTGATCCTTCAGTAGCTCCCTGTATCAAGGAGAAGAGTCAGTGCAATTCTACTGACATTTGACAAACCCAGCTCTGCTACACCAGAAGTTGGAGCAGTGACACGTCCCAGTGTTGTTGTTTAGCCAAAGCCCAATGTCAAAATATGAAAATCTATAACAAAAATAATCTTCAACTAAAGGGGGAGTAGAGAGTTAAAGAAGGATTTACGCTGTAATTAGGGAACAGGCAACAGTCGGGATCCACAGTTCAGGACCTCCGGTCCCTAATGGAAATCGTCTGCAGATGTCTGGTCCATTTTCTTTACTGCCCCTGGACCCCAGTCCTCATCCACAGCAGCAGCAGAATCCATATAATTGTGGTGGGAAGTTCTTACAATTGAAGGGGTGCTCCGCTTTGGATGGAATTTTAAATTAAAGGGATTCTCCACTATTGGCGATCTCTTATTAGAAAAGTGCACCGAAAATAAGCTGCTGGAGCTACTGTCGATCAGCTGTAATCAGTGGGGATACTAAAAGCAGGTGTTCATTTTCCCTGCAGTGCCCCAACAGGGAAAATGAAGTATTACACGGTGCTCTTGGAAATCAATGGGCTGTGTCGAATGCATGGTCCTTTAGAGCGAGATTCTCTGTAAAGCTGCTCTCCTCTACAGACCGCCTTCCACGCCCTTTAAAAATGGGGTTTCTATAGCAAAGAGGCTCTTTCTCCTCACGAATGACGGGTGAAGACCCAGATGACTTACTTGAATTTCTTTGCACAGGCGGCCTCCCTCTTGTAGTCACACTCCAGGGCCAGCTCTCGGCTCAGGACTTCTATCAGATGCTCAGGGAAGAGCCCTTTAAGAAAAAAAAACACAAGAGCCATGTAACCCAGCCGGTGCCTATAGGCTTCCCAGTCACAGCCGAATGGGAGCATTGTACGAGTCACGGAACGGCGGGCCGACAGGTATTAATCAGCGAGACGCACAAAAGCACAAAGAGCCTCAGTGTAACAGATCTATGGATGAAAGGATGCGGGACCAGAGACATCATCATCTCCAACACACACAGGCGGGGTGGATTTTTATTATTTCTTACCTTCAGGTAGAGCGTTGCTCATATTGAGGACGGTCATGAGATTAGTCACATCGCTGTAAATACTCTGAGCCACTCCGGGATACTGAAAAAGAAATCAAATAAAAAAATATTATGTTTATTTTTTATTTTTAATGCATGTGGCCGCCAACCTCCAGCACATTAAAGGGGTTTTCCAGATGTTTAATAGTATCGACCCATCCTCAGAATCAACATCTGATCAGCGGGTGGACGAATTTGGGCACCCCTACCGATCAGATGTTTGAAGAGGCCATGACACTCCTCCCAGCTTACCAAGCACAGCGCCGCATGTTGTATAGTGGTCGTGCTCGGTACTGCAGCCCAGGTCCATTCACGTGAATGGGACTATGATGCACATAGGCAGGGCCGGCTCCAGGTTTATGTGGGCCCTTGGTCAATAAATCTCAGTGGGCCCCCTTGTGGCATTTTTTTACGTTTACATGTACCCCTGTGGCTCCCACACGTATAATGACCCCCATACAGTATAATGACCATTAGTGGCCCTTCACACAGTATAATTGATACCCTTAATGCCACCATACAAAGTATAATAACCCCTAGTGGACCCCCCCCCCCCCCAACACACAGTATAATGACCCCCAGTCGCTCTCCATTCAGAACAACCACCCTCAGTGGCCCCCACACTGGAGGTTACACTGTATAGAGGGGGCACTGGGGATCATTATACTGTGTAAGGGGCCCTCACAGCAAATTTTTGTACGAACAGCTCATAGCAGCACAGTGGGCCCCGGAACTTGCCCGGTTATGCTGGGTGCTGACACCGGCCCTGCACATAGGTCATGTGACTGAAGAATGTGATTTCATTGGTCTAGAAAGAGGACACAGCCTCCTCAAACAGCTGATCGGCAGTGATGCGGGGAGTCAGACCCCCACCTATCAGATAATGAGGACCTACCCTGAGGATGGGCCATCAATACCGAACTCCTAGAAAACCCCTTTAATGGTACAGAAAGCACAGAACAGTAAGACGGACCTGGATTTTCATGGCGACTTCTCTCCCATCCTTTAGGCGAGCCAGGTGGACCTGTCCGATGGATGCGGCAGCAAATGGTCGTTCTTCGAAGAACTCCAGCTTGTCCCTCCAGTTGGGCCCCAGGTCAGCGGTTAAGGTTTTCTGTTGACAAGGTCACAACATATTATTAACCCTTTAAGGGTTGTAGGATGAAGCATTTGAGCGATTTTGCAGGAGGTTGGTTGTACATTTTCTCTACAGTAGATACGTGATATTACATGAATGGCCGACCATATAATATATGGAGGCCCGAGTGGGAGCAGTGACTTACTGACTCTTCCCTCCGACTCATAGCGCTCATCACGGCCACACATTGCGCTCTCAGTCCTGCGCGGACGTCTTATTTTTTTTGCGTACATTTTCCAAAAAGATAACTACTTCTGCACAGACTCACCACCACTTGCTTGAAGGGCATGAAATCAGCGCTCTGCCGCACCCTTTCAAAGATCTTCTGCAGCTGCGGATTGATAAAGGCATCATCTGTACAGAGACAAAGAGAAGATCACATTATAAAACCACAGGGACCAACACAGGGACCCGACGGACATGGAGAGGTGGCCACTGCCATAGCAATGTATGGACAGATCCACTTGGGGCCATTCAGCCTCCTCCCCGAGCAGAACTGGGGTCAGGGAGCCCTCATTCTAAAGATAGGAGGGGTAGATTTTTATTATCTTATATTACAGAATTTACATTTCTGACCCTGAAATGTAGAATTAGATGTTAAAGAATTAATATGACGCTAAATACGTCTGTTTTCTATTAGTAATATTGCTTTATATCCCTTTAAAGCGGTACTCCCACCCTAACATTTGTGACTTCTCACTAGGATATGCCACAATTGTCAGATGGGTGGGGGTCCCACCTTTGTGACCCGCTCCTATCTCAAGAACGGAGCCTCTGACGTGAAGGAGAGCGCACTGCGCAGGCCCGGCCGCCCTACATTCACCGCTATGGGAGTTCAGAAAGTAGCCGAATATTGCTGAAGTCTCATAGCAGTGAACGGCGAGCACGCCGCGCTTATTTTTTTTTTATAAAGGGGAGACTGTGACCACCACGGCCTGTTTTTAACCGTCTGCATCGCACTGTAGCTCTCCGAAGGTCACGTCCAAATATAGCTTTATGGCCGATTCCTTTTAGACCCGAAAAACTGGTTTTTATAAACAATAAAACGAGGATAAAAGAGCCCAAGGAGCTGTACTTCTCGCCAAAGGAGCCCAGCCGCATCCATTAGAGCGGAGTTTACACTGAATGGGGCGACTGTTTTGGTTGGCGTGCAATTTTTCTTATTTGTATTTTTTTTTTATTCTGCACTTTTCCACTGTAACTGGGGCATCCAAAGGAGCTCCAGTTACACCGTGGGGGACCTTGCAGCTCTGCTCTTTTCGAGAGACCGGGAGATCATGTGACCGGCGGTTCCGATACAGGAAGCCGGATGGCTATACAGAAAGCAAAGGAGAATGCAGAACCGGTAATAAACAGCTCTCGTCTTCTAGGAGTCTCCGGCCGTCAATGGCCGACTGGGACCCGACCTGGAGCTTAAAACCCAATAACGTTCATGCTCGAAGCACCATAAATGTGCAGAGCGTAGAAGTCAATAAGATACTGTGTCCATTTAAAAAAAAAAAAATTTCAAAAGAAAAATGATACAAACAGTAACTGTAATAACAAAAAAATATAATAAACAGTGAAAAAAAATCTGAATTAACTTCATTGATATTTGCATTTCGGGGTCGGGATGCTGCCGGCATGTTGAGAATGTTTTTCTCCATACGACAAAGGATTTCAGCACTTAGGATTTCCCCAGGATCATCTTTGGCGGCCGGCGCCTCCTCAGACAACAGCTGCAGAACACGACATAGCCTCACGACGTGCTGCGGCTGGAAATACAATGGGGCGGTCACCACCACTGTTGGGCGACTAACCACACGAGCTGAAGAAGAGCTGTCACTATGGATGAGGCCAGTGCCCAGCATGGTACCCGAGCGTCTGTCTGTGCCCCCAGCATGTATGTATAGTGCACACCAAGCTGCCGGTGGATGAGGCCAGTGCCCAGCATGGTACCCGAGCGTCTATCTGTGCCCCCAGCGTGTATGTATAGTGCACACCAAGCTGCCGGTGGATGAGGCCAGTGCCCAGCATGGTACCCGAGGGTCTGTCTGTGCCCCCAGCATGTATGTATAGTGCACACCAAGCTGCCGGTGGATAAGGCCAGTGCCCAGCATGGTACCCGAGGGTCTGTCTGTGCCCCCAGCATGTATGTATAGTGCACACCAAGCTGCCGGTGGATGAGGCCAGTGCCCAGCATGGTACCCGAGCATCTATCTGTGCCCCCAGCGTGTATGTATAGTGCACACCAAGCTGCCGGTGGATGAGGCCAGTGCCCAGCATGGTACCCGAGCATCTATCTGTGCCCCCAGCGTGTATGTATAGTACACACCAAGCTGCCGCCCACCGATAGCGGAAATGTCCTGAGCCGGGTCTACGAACAAGGAGGACAGACCAGTACAAGAGACCCTGGATATTCTGGGACGGGCAAGGACACACAAAGCACCCAGATCAGAGAGTTTTAGTCTCTCGTGTGGCATCAGGCAGCCTCTCTAGGAACTCGAGATATTAACGAACCATCATCATTCCTTTGAACGTAAAAAAATGGCGCAAGTCTCAAAATTGTCACTCCTCTTGGCAAGACTGACTCTTAATGACCAGAAACAGAATCCGTGCATAGAAATCAAATGGAGAATGACCTGGGTGTACAGGTGACAAGTCAACTAAGCAGCAGTGCTCAATGTCTGGAAGCTGCTGCAAAAGCATACCTGATTTTCGGATGTGGAGACAAAAAATAAATAAAAAAAAAAAAAAAAAAAATTAATTAAAAAAAGAGTAATAAGGGCCCTTTTCGTCCAGTCAGCCTCTCCAGATATCCTGTGGTTTTATAAAGAACATTTATTATTCATTATTTTGGTCCTAAAGATGTCCTATAATTCAGAAAATCTGATAGTCCAGCAGCGGTCAGGTCTCATTATACACATATACTGTCTCCGCGCAGCCCGTCTATTCTTTTCGATCTGGGTAGGTGGGGCAGATTTCGGGTCACCCTGCTCCTCTGCTGCTGGGGGACTTGACGTTAGAAGTCCGATATGTGATGGGACGGAGAGCAGACACCGGAACAGAGTGTTCCTCCAGAGAACAACGAGTGCGGGAAGCAGACGAGGGGATTTCGATAACAGGAGCCGGGCTCTGGAATTTACAACACTTGTCTTCACCCGCAGCAGCTGCACCCCAGGAGGCCGTGGGCACTAGCGTATGTGCCCAGAACCAGACACCCCCTTCTTCAGGAGTCCAGAATCTCCTTCGGATGCATGGAATCTGCAATAACATTTGGGGGTCCAGATCACAGCTCCATCTCTGCACTTACACAACTGCTGATTTCAGGCCATAATTGATAACTTTTTACTGTTTTTATTACAGCATACCCCCAGCCACGGGAAGCATGCTGTGCTGCAGGGTTTCCAATACTCCGGCACAGGAAGTAGCCGTCAGTCACAATAAATCTTATGGAACGGTTCCGTCAACTGGTCACCCAGTGACTGCTCTCCATCGGCAGTCACACACGAGAGAACCCTCCTGCCGTCTCTCTGTGACTAGACGTACATGACTGCATCTGTGTCCTAAGGGGTGAAATGTGACCAAATGGCCTCCCCTAGGAAGTAGCTAACTTCTCCTCCTTCGATAACACTCAGGATTGAGAACAAAGACTAACGACAGCATCTGGAGGAGTCTCTAAAATGGTTATTCCCAGATTATTGTAAAAAAAAAAAATTAAATAAAAAATCTCCCCCGTTCATTGCTCTCTTCAAGCTAGGAGTTCAGGGGACGTGTCCTTTCTGCTGCAACGCTCTCCCCATCACAGCTCTGTAGGTGTGCCCTTTCTGCAGCAGCTCCCTCCCTGTGACTGTCATAGCATTTAACAGGAGATACGGATGGTGGAAGCATGTGCGACCACGCAGTAGGTGGACGTGCACATTACTATACATTATGAAGGAACAGAATGTAAATTACAAGACTTTTTTTCATGCCAAATAATCTTAAAATAACATTTAATTGTGACAACCCCTTCAAGACACGCACTGCGATTGCTGTGGCAACAAAGGAAGGTTCGCGCTCTGCTTCCCCATCAGACCCCCCCCACAATTGGCAACGCCAGTCGTTTCCGATCCTTGTAGTCTTGCAATGTTACAATATATCATGTACTAAGGTAATTTTTGCAATTGGAAACGCTACAAGATTGACTGCGGAGAATGTGGGGGGGGGGGGTGACAATCACAGGAGCGGAACATTCTGCACGGATTAAGAGCCTCACACCGGCAGCTTCGGAAAAAAGATTTACAGTTCCCAAATTAATTATGCTGATGGGTGTTTTTCCACCGATTAGGTGACTCCGCTCTGTGTGATTGGGGCGAATAAGGAGACACTAAGGTCATAGGGCTCTTGTGGGTGTACGGACCAGAGGAGATCCAAAAGAGGGAGATTAGGAAAAAAAAAGAAAAAAAAAGATACAAAAATGTATCAAAAGCAAGAATAAAATTATATAAAAACACAAAGGTCATTTTTGTAAATTCATCCAAAATTTAGTGTACCCTTCACCAAAGCCTTACTTTAGCAGGGCCCCAGCTCATTTTAATATTCGGACCTGTGCTGAGACCTTAACCTCTTCATGGCCACCACAATTTTTGGATTTTTAGTCCCATGCATGCAGCAACATGTCATTTCTACACGTCACGTTTTGTGGTACAAATGCGTTAAATATTTTATTAGTGGTTCATTTTTATTCATTTTATTTTGGAGACAAATATAACGCATTTAATATTTTGTGTATTTTTTATAATAATTCTGAACAGGCACCTGCGCAGAATACAGACACACGATCCCAGCTTGTCTCCATAGTAATGGCAATCCATAATGATCACGGCTCCCTGTACAATGCCGCGATAAGGATGAATCGCAGAAGTGATGAGGTCAAATGCCAGGATCAGAGTCTTCTTTGATCCCTGCAGTTTTAATGGAAGGTCGCGGTGCCCGTGGTACATTGACGTAATATAAGAAGGGGTTAAAGAGTATTAGATCAGTATGCCATGGCTGTGATCGCTAACCTCCGGCACGCCAGCTGTGGTAAAACTACAACTCCCAAGACGTGCACTTGCTTGGCTGTTCTCAGAACTCCATAGAAATGGATGGAGCATGCTGGGAGTCTCAGGATGAGCATACTATTAGGTCCTATTCATTTTGCCTGCCGCACAATACTATAAATACATGGCTACATTATGCCAGAAGCAGCGCCACGTATGTCCATGGGTTGTGCCGGGTATTGCAACTCCTTTGAGGTGAACAGGGCTGAGCAGAAATACCCTATGTCACCCGTGGACAGATGTGGGAACAGCCATGCTACATTATTCTAGCACAACAGGGCGAGTGACTGGTGCACCTAAAGGTTTCTTTTTTAATGCAGTTATCAAAGGGAACCTATGACCAGAAAATTCTCCGATAAGCCAGACACCATGCCATGTAGGGCGGTAGGTTCCTGCACAGTCCACTCACCTGGTCCTGGCCATGAGGGAGGGGCTGGTGAGGAAGCCGGAGGAGCAAGGTGCAGACTGGCTAGGGCCCACCCTTAGTGCACTTAACTGCTCATTTGCATATGGATTAAAAGCACTTTCGCTCCAGAATGAAGCGATGGATCACTAAGTAAAAAATAGCAATACATTCAGCTGAGCTAGCCCTACAACGCAGACGATAACAGGTCATGTGCGCAGGGTGCGATATCATCTCGGACATTACCTTGAATACTTAACATCTGGCCGAGCTTCAGGGCAGCACCACGAACCTTGCACAAGGTCCTCACGATCCTCTCAGCGTTGGCTTCCGATAAGAAGGGGCTGGAGTCCATGACAGATTTTTTACCTGAAATTAGAAGAAAAATTTTTTCACCAAATTCCCCACTAGTGCGCCATTAAAGAGGTTCTCTCACTTCAGCAAATAGCATTTCTCATGTGGAGAAGGCGATTGTCCATATTGCTTCTACTGCCGGCTGGATTCATTTTTCCATCACATTATACACGGCTCGTATCCTGGGGGTACGACCACCCTGCAATCCACCAGTGGTGGTCGCGCTTGCACACTATAGGAAAAAGCGCCGGTCTCTCTGGTGCCCAGGACCGTGGGAGCACACATAGGCACGCAAGGGCAGCAGATCCCGTCCCTTGTACCTGTGCATCTGTGCTGTAGTGTTGGTCATGACCCCTGGATAACGAACAGTGTATAATGTGATGTGATGGAAAAATGAATCCAGCCAGCAAAGGAGGCAATATGGATACTAACAATACATTAGTAAGGGCCTTGTATTAACCTTCTATAGATAAATGCCATTCCCTGAAGTGACAAACCCCTTTAATGTGCCAGTCATGGAAGGTCTAATGATGACACCGCCCCGGGTCTACCTGACCTGCCAGGAAAGCAAGTACGCAGCTATCAAATGTATAAATCACTGAGTTTACTCAGCAAGAATCCAACAAACTCACAATAAACAATAAGCCAGGCCTACGCCCGCAGGCGCAGAGGGCACATTCCTGGGCACTGCCAGAAGCAGTTGAGAGGTGTCAGTGTATCCGTTGTCCATCACAGAGACAAACAGATTTCTGTTGCTGGATCCAGTTCACGACGCAAGAAGCAATAACAGTCTATGGGTGCATTAGACGGGTGCAATGTTCCTCCATTTTGCATCATTTTCTTCTCTCCTCGGACAGTCGTGTTCAGCTGCCACGTGGACACCTTGAGTCCATGGCCACCGTACAAGCTTTCAATGCAAAGCTGCCGCGCACCAAAGTTGTGCAAAGCTACGGCATGAAAAACTTGCATGATGCTGCGGAAAGCAAAAGACAGAGTGTGACCTCCATATGCTGCAGCTACATGCGACTTTCTCCAAGTCAAAAGAGACATGATGAGGCGGTCGTGGTCCCAGATGGATAGAAGAAAGATGGAAACTTTTCCAGACGGGAGATTGGATCAAAACTGCTCATCTCCCAACGTGAATCATCCCACGGAGAATTTCATATACAAGGTGTGTAACCAGAGCACCACCTGCTCCCCAAACAAGTGCAAGGCCGCAGCTTGCACATCACCAGCTGTCCGGCCCCCGATCCAGCGTGTGAGGCCATTAAGAGCTTAAAGGAGACTTGAAGATCTTAAATGTAAAGTAGTGGGTGAAGTAGTAGTCACCTCCCCCCACTCTCCACCGGCCAAAACAGATCAATTAACGAAATAGGATATGGAAATTTCTCTGGGTGAATCAGGCCGCACATTGCAGCAAGGTGGTAGTGCGCACAGAACGCCTCCACGTCATACAGTACCGTGGACTGGTAAACACATTTTTGCATGTTTACATCGGGGGTGCAGCGAGGGAGGGTCCACGGCAAGAGATTAAGATGAATGGAGGATTCTGGGGGTCAGTAGGACAAGCCACTAATGAAGAGCTGTAGAGTCCGGATGCAACGATGGAGAACTAAATGTCAGTCCACCGATGCAGTCGCTGCTGTGGGGTCCATAGAGGTGGACAGACATTCCGAAACCGGACTCGTGATCACAGTGGTCAGAGCAGTCAGACCCCCAGAGAACCAACGTTTAGCCCCTTCCTGTGGACTCCCTGATTTACACATAGTTCACACTCCAGTGATTTGGTCATTGATTTCCATCCAAAATCAGCTGCAAACCTTCCCATTATACCTAATCTCTGCGTGAAGGCTCCACAATCTCTCAAGTGTGAACTAGGCCTAAGGCTGCAAGATCAGTGGCACAGGTCTCAAACTCCAGTCACACCCCGAGATGCATGCAAGGTTTTGATGACCTTTACTTAGTGTGCCCTGAGGCCTTATTCACATGTCCGTAGTGTTTTGCGGATCCGCTAAACACCTTGCCACCAGCCCTATAGAGATGCCTATACTTGTCCGCAATTGCGGGCAAGAATAGGACATGCTCTATGTTTTTGCGGAGCCGCCGTCTGGAAGATCGGCAGTGCGCTCCGCAGATGCGGAGAGCACAGTGTGTGCTCTCCGCATCAATCACGTCCCCATTCAAAATGAATAGGTCCGCACCCGTTCCGCAAATTTGCGGAACGGGTGCGGACGTTTGAATTAGGCCCAATAGTGGAGAGGTCATACTGTCCCACAGCAGAACACACAGGGCTTTATTTATCACAGACCAGTCTATGATGAGCCCGTGCATGGCTGGACGCTGCGACCAATTTATGAAGACATGTATGCTTCGTCATAAATTAGGCGAACCACCAGCAGTCCCATGTGCATAAAAAGGTAGATTTTCGGTCATCTTTTGGCATAACAGATAAATGTGGTGGGCCCACTTGCTCGCTCCCTTTTCGAGAAAGTAGCAAAGGTAGCGGAGAAACACCACTTGCACAAACATTTCTGCAGAAGTGGTGTTTAAAAAGTTATATACAAAGTGTTTGCAACTTTATCACACCAGAAAACTGGCAAAAAAAAATTAAAATAAGATAAATCAGCCGCACTCTGTGCAGACACTGGGCCGGCAGGGGGTGAATGCCAGAAGATGCAAGCATACAGCATGAGAAAGGAATTTAATTACGCAGCCCGACAGACATTATTAGCAAAGAAGACACCGCCATATTGTGGGCAGCTCACTCACCATCATTTTCATTTTTCGGACTTAAGCTTTTCTTTGCCACTTCTGCAAGAGCGCCGATGCCCAGACCAACTGCCAGCCCTGGACAAGAGGGGAATACAAATAAGTGCAATTACACATGGAGGACCTGAGGCCCTGTGATTAGTATCGGGAAGAGGGGCCGAGCTCACAGATATGTATTTTTCTATTATCTTATTCAGTATTTCCAGTTAAGCTGTTTAACCGCTACCAGAGTTTCTCTCCCCCCCCCCCCCTACACTCCCCAATAGAAAAAGCCGGCAAGTCCTGTCCCCCCCCCAAAAGAGGCGGCAAGTCCTGTCCCCCCCCCCCTCCAAAAAGAGAGGCTGCAAGTCCTGTCCCCCCCCCCTCCAAAAAGAGAGGCTGCAAGTCCTGTCCCCCCCCCCCTCCAAAAAGAGAGGCTGCAAGTCCCGGCCCCCCCCTCCATAAAGAGAGCCTGCGAGTCCTGCCCCACATTAAAAAAGCCTGTGCTTCCTGCTCCTGCCATCCTCACTATAAGAAAGCATTTAAGTCCTGCTTCCGCCATGAGCTGCCACTCAGAGGAGCAGGACTCACAGGCGCTCTATGGATGGCTGGGGTTAAGCAGGACTCACAGGCGCTCTATGGATGGCTGGGGTTAAGCAGGACTCACAGGCGCTCTATGGATGGCTGGGGTTAAGCAGGACTCACAGGCGCTCTATGGATGGCTGGGGTTAAGCAGGACTCACAGGCGCTCTATGGATGGCTGGGGTTAAGCAGGACTCACAGGCGCTCTATGGATGGCTGGGGTTAAGCAGGACTCACAGGAGCTCTATGGATGGGCAGGGTTAAGCAGGACTCACAGGAGCTCTATGGATGGGCAGGGTTAAGCAGGACTCACAGGCGCTCTATGGATGGGCAGGGTTAAGCAGGACTCACAGGAGCTCTATGGATGAACCAGCATTTAAACAGCTTCCTACATTAAAATACTGAAACCATAATACATTACATACCTAATCGCCGATCCCCTCTACCCTATGGGGTCCTCAGAGACCTGACAGGTAGGTCAGCGCAGTGTAACCATTTCCTATATTAATAACCAAGTCACTTCTCTCCACTATTTGGAGCACGTTCTCTTGAGCACAGAACTATTTTAGGACTCTCATCCCCCCCTATAATTAGTAGCTGAGCCTGCATCATCAGAGGCGCTGCATCGCCGTCAGTCCACATTACCCACCGACAGAGCCCTATTGTTTCATAGTCGGCTTAGACCGTAACCCACAAGTCACCGGCAATGACCTTTACAGATGGGACAAAATCAGGATCAGACCATCACGTTAACACACAAAAGGGGTTTGCAACTATCCATTATACTATTCTTCACCATTTTCAAGATTTCTGCTTGCTTTCAGTGAGTGGAAACGTTCTTGTATACATTCGGAAGCTGAAAACCCTCTAGAGGCCTAACACTTCTCACAGCTGATAGCTTGTTACAATATCCTGCATAGACAAGAGGTACATTCCAGGTTGATCTACCTGCACTGATACACTGTAACAAACTGTTAAAGCACATAGTGTCTCCTGCGCATGTGGTTCTTGGTCCCTTGGGACATCAGCCTTAGTAGTGTAGTAATGACAGGATGCAGAGATCAGCCCAGAATTAATAAATGCTTATTAAAAAATTGCTGAACTTTCCATAAAACAAAGAAATTGTGTCTCTGCTTGCAGACACTGAATAGAACAATTCATGTTTAGCACCAAAAATATCATCTCATATCAACTGACCCCGAAGCAGAGATACAACCCTGTAACAACCCCGGAAACTTTACTGAATTGGTTGGGATTAAAAAAGGCTTTGAATGTATGAAGGTTTCCATTCAATAGCAGCAAGCAGCGATCTTAACCTGCATTTTTTTTTCTATTATCCAAAAATTAGGCTTTAAGGTTCTTGTTTTTACAACAAGACTAAAAAAAAAAAATAGCAATTCTGACAGATTTTTTTTTGTCTTCGGAGCATTCCCTATTCGGGATAAATACTCTGATATTTCAATAGTGAGAATAAATCATTTTTTTAACAGTTTTATTCTGTAGGATAATGTATTTTATTTAAATATTTTTTTTCTTTAAATAATAAGCTTTAAAAAAAAATCTCAGTCCTACTGTGAAACTTGCTTAATCAATTCTACAATACACTGCAATACTTTTGTACTGAAGTGTATTGCATCATCCTGTTCAGTCCTGCCTCTGCCACAATAAATAAAAATAATACTACTGCCATTTACACACTGCCTACTACAACAGTTACAACTGGCTAAAACGTCCACGTTTCGGGAAACAAACAGGACTTTAGATCAGAAGTTCTACAAATGACACGCGAGTGAGGAGGCACAGCACGCAGCCTCCAAATCAATAGTTAAAGGGGGTTGTGTCACGTCAGACACGCAAGTTAATACACGGAATAATACTAATGTATTGTGATTCTCCATATTGCATCCTTTGCTGGCTGGATTGATTTTTCCATCACATTATACACACGTTTCCATGGTTACGACCACCCTGCAATCCAGCAGCGGTGGTCGTGCTTGCACACTATAGGAGAAAAAAAAAAAAAAAAAATAAAATGCAGTACTATCCTGTGTTCCCGGCTACCAGAGAGGACAGCTTTTTCCTATAGTGTGCAAGCACATCCACCGCTGATGGATTGCAGGGTGGTCGCAACCATGGAAACGAGCAGTGTATAACGTGATGGAAAAATGAATCCAGCCAGCAGAGGAAGCAATATGGAGAATCACAATACATTAGTAAGTGCCTGGTATTCACTTTCTCTACATGATAAATGCCATTTCCTGACGGGAGACAACCCCTTTTAAAAGTGCAATCTCCACGCTCGCTTTCGCGCCCCAGATAGTCATTCTCTGCCACCGCTCCTCTAATCTCACACAGTTTCCGACCTCTGTGTGTTAAGCCGCTCGGCTGCATCTGAATCGCATTACCTCCGAAGTTCGCCAATCTCCCGATCCGTGTCACTGGCACTTTCCTCTCACGCGCTCGTTCACTGAGCTGAAAAACAAACAGGATTTGATCAAACGGAAGAAGGAACGTTCAACCTCGTTGTGTCAGAATATCCACTAAAATAAATGATTGGTTTAACGCTCGCTTTCATTGCGCCCTAATCTACGTCTTCCCAAGGCGCTGTATTGCAGTTATAGGATACAAGGTAATTCAAAAGGGTTTTATCCCGGATGCGCTTAGGATTTTTACGTCTCGCGTGGACGCAGTCCGGTCTGTGACATCAGGACCGACTCCCCATCAGTCACAGCTGCCGCCATTAAAAGGCTTGACTTTCCTCTGCAGGAGATAGCTTCTAGCTTCACGTGGATCCCCCTCCCAGCAAAAAGCAGATCACTGGATGGAAGGGGGCAGCCCAAGTCCGGGAAAACAATTCGCCAGGGGACCGGACCCCACACACAAGTGGTTGTCCAAAGCTTCTCCTTTAAATGATAACCAGTTAGTAAGAGGTCTCTTTTTTGTCTCACGAATCTGCCATTTTTTTCGCACCACCTCCTGCCCTTAGTCGGGACGACGTGGGAAATTCACAGCTGAGTCCAAGGTCAGAACAGGGGTAATTGGCGCAAACTACAGTCTGAGCCGATAGAAAAAGGCATCACGTGCCAGTTGCGCGGTCTGTACAGACGTGACAGAAGTGGAGGAAGATTAACCCTTAATTACCCTACTGATCCAAGATGAAAACACATTTTACCCTCCTCCAGTCACAGCTAAAGCTGTGGCTACCCTAAGGAAGTAGACTGCAGCTTATCTACCGTCTAGACCAGGGCTGGCCAACCTGCGGCTCCCCAGCTGTTGCAAAACTACAACTCCCACCATGCCTTGCTGTAGGCTGATAGCTGTAGGCAGACTGGACATGCTGGGAGTTGTAGTTTTGCAACAGCTGGAGAGCCGCAGGTTGGCCAGCCCTGGTCTAGACCAGGCATGCTCAACCTGCGGCCCTCCAGCTGTTGCAAAACTACAACTCCCATCATTCCCTGAGAGCCTACAGTTATCGTCTGACAGAAAGGCATTGTGGGAGTTGTAGTTTTGCAACAGCTGGAGGCACACTGGTTGGGAAACACTGGTCTAGACGGTCATGTAACGCTTCAGCTTAGTAGGAAAAGTACCTAATATCTCATCTCCCACAGTTTACTGCACGGAAGTGTCAGGGGAAAAAAAAAAAAAAAGAATCTGAATGTTTTTGGATGTAGCCGGAGAATAAAATCACGAAAAACAACAGTATGAAGAAGACGACTGCAACCTAGCGTACATCTTATGCAGAATGTTCCACTAAGTTTATCTTACAGAAAGAGAAAGTGCCTTTACGTGGCACCTATAAGGTGAATGGGGATTGGTGGCCGCCCCGTCTGTCCTAGGCATATGGAGACCTGTTACATTGAAGACTCAACTATCTAAGACATGGTGGTTCTTAGGACCTAAATCTAAGAAGGGACGGGTGCATAGGAGACGACCGGACTGTCAGATACGATTGTGCAGGGGACCGGACAGAAGTGAAGCGCAGCCTGGCACCGGTCACATCGTGTCGTCACGTCACCAATTATCATTCTTCTAAAAATAAATGACGGGGAATTTCTTTGAAGCAGAAGTAAAGTCAATAACTGCCCGAGATGTCAAACCTCTCCTCTCTGCGTTCATGTCATCTTGTACCTGGGCCAAAATATACAGGACTTTGGTTCCTAAAACTGAACATCTGACACCTGAACTCTTATCTAAACTCTGACAACTGCTCAACTAAAGAGAAAAAAGAAGTCAAGATAATATAATACATAAGGATTTTATATAATATATTATAATAAATACATCGTTTCTACATTACTTATCCTGTACTGATCCCGAGTTACATCCTGTATTATACTCCAGAGCTGCACTCACTATTCTGCTGGTGCAGTCACTGTGTACATACATTACATTACTTATCCTGTGCTGATCCTGAGTTACATCCTGTATTATACTCCAGAGCTGCACTCACTATTCTGCTGGTGGAGTCACTGTGTACATACATTACATTACTTATCCTGTACTGATCCTGAGTTACATCCTGTATTATACTCCAGAGCTGCACTCACTATTCTGCTGGTGCAGTCACTGTGTACATACATTACTTATCCTGTACTGATCCTGAGTTACATCCTGTATTATACTCCAGAGCTGCACTCACTATTCTGCTGGTGGAGTCACTGTGTACATACATTACTTATCCTGTACTGATCCTGAGTTACACCCTGTATTATACTCCAGAGCTGCACTCACTATTCTGCTGGTGCAGTCACTGTGTACATACATTACATTACTTATCCTGTACTGATCCTGAGTTACATCCTGTATTATACTCCAGAGCTGCACTCACTATTCTGCTGGTGCAGTCACTGTGTACATACATTACTTATCCTGTACTGATCCTGAGTTACATGCTGTATTATACTCCAGAGCTGCACTTACTATTCTGCTGGTGGCAGTCACTGTGTACATACATTACTTATCCTGTACTGATCCTGAGTTACATGCTGTATTATACTCCAGAGCTGCACTCACTATTCTGCCGGTGCAGTCACTGTGTACATAGTAGATCGTGCACCTCTGGAGTACACTACAGGTCTATGTAATACTTGCCAATGTTTCCCGTCTCCCAGCAAAAAGCAGGGGTCAGAATTAGACAGGGGATATATTAATACAAGTCTTTTTTTTTTTTTTATAGAAAACCTCCTGAAAGGCCTGGAATATAAGAGCCGTGGGCGATGAGAAGACTGCATTTACCAGGATGGAAACTTCCGGGAGACTCGCACCATCTCAGAGCTGAATCACGTCTTTCAGCAGCTTTCACACAGTGTTCATCGCGGCAGACATAAATGATGTGGCACAGCGACGTGCAGGAAGGCACATGTGTCCGCAGCACTCCGCCCGAGTCATCAGGCTTCCAGAGCTGGTAATCTGCCTGGCACAACACAGGCAGCAGTGCGTACTGACAGCGCTCAGCAATAAGCTTAGGGTGCAGGGGCGAGAACGACAAAAAACATATATATCTGAAAGCACATTTGAAATTAGACAAAAAAAAAAAAAAAATGGAATTTCTTAATAATAAAAGTATAAAACTGGGATATATCCTAATCATTTTATATCAAAATATAATTAAAAAATGACAATGAAAAACAAACCCGTCACGATAGTGGCCACGGTCGCGTAAAACTATCCCTATTATATATCAAAACAGACACGAAACAGGGAACCCATTTTAGTGTGAGTTGGCATATTTGAAAAAATAAAAAGCTAAAGTTTGAAAACAATTATCTTTTTACTTTTTTGAAAGCCACAAGTGTCAAAAAATAAAGAAAAATTCCAAAAATTCTTTTGAAAAAAAAAAAAAAGTTCACAAAGTAGTGTCTGGTTATTTAGGCCTTAAAGGGGGTTGGTCCAAGTCTTCAGATCCTGTGGAAGGGCACTACTTTTGCACTTACCGCTCTGTTGCACCCCCAATGCTGCCGTTTCCTCTGCGTTCAGGTGCTAACGGATAGTTTTTTTTGAGTTTTCCTGTTGTGTAATGTAAATGAAGCTGAACAAGACGACTCAGGAGCATATTTCGATCAGGACCCGAGCCCCTAGCCAACATGAGTGCAGTGGAGTCAATGGCGTTGGGGGCGGGACCGAGGGAGGGCTACAGAGGAAACGCCCTTTCCTGAAGACTTGTGATTTCAAGAAAAGCCCGGAGAACCCCTTTAAATGTACTTCCTATCCGCAGGAAAGGGAACCGGTGGTTGACTGGAGAAGGCCAAACTATAGGACCCCCAAAAACCAATATGGTTCTGTGTCCACTAGGTATAGAGCTGCGGTCGAGCATGTGCACTGCCAGTCCATTCACCTCTACAGGACTGCACTGTACTCTGCCCTCTCCGGCAGTCCTATGGAGATGAACGGAGCACTATTCATCTGGAACATCCTAATTCATGAATAAAATGCCAAAGATTACAGTGAACACCGACACTACCACAGCAGCAAGATAGAGAAAAAATAAATAAAAATATTGAAGAAAACACAAGTTACCCACCATTTGTTTATGAGGCTTGTGCTCTGGGGTGGACTTGGCCTCCCTGGCTTTATCAATGTCCTCCGCTGTAAGCCCGCTGACCGAAGAATGATCCTGGTGAAACGCCCTTTTCTGTCCAGCAACTGCAAAAGGTCCTGCATTGTCTCTGGAGTTCCCGAATAACTCCCCATTGTCCCTGGCGGGGTCTGGACGGAAGGAAACGCTTTCTTGCCCACGGCTGCTCGCACCGGGAATACCGGTCTCTAGGTTGTAGGTCTCATCAGGAGTGCGGCCGGAGGAGGGCGAGTACTCCATGCCCGCGATCTCCGAGGCCGGGCCTTCAAAGCTGTCCATCCCCTCCCCAGAGAGGTTCTCCTGCTGCTTCCCAAATTCCTGAAATGAAACCGCAGATCAAGATCAATGACTCGCTGAACTCCTACTACAATACTTATTGGGTATTGATGAGCAATCTGTTGCACAACTACAACCCCCAGCATTCCCTGGCAGTTGCAGGTGGGGGAATCGTGGTTTTGCAACAGCTGAAAAGCAGGGGGATACATCCTTGCTCATGCATCACCACACAACCGTGCGACTCGGAGAACCCAGATCCCAGCGACTGCCGCAGGGACCCGGCTGTCGACCACGGGCAATCGGCTGCGGCGATCGCCCAGGACCCTTACTCCGACGTACATGTACAAGACAATGCGGGAAAGGGTTAAGGTATACTGCATAAAACATGACGAGTGGCTCCACCTCATGTTGTATGGAGCTCCTGTTAGGTCGCTTCTTCTCCACCATGCTTTACACTGCAACTCTGCTGGGAGGAGGAGCCTGAAGATCCACTTTAAATATGCATTGTAGAGAATCACAGAGGCGTTGCCGTGCTACCGCAAGGTTCAAAGTATATTATAGTAATAGCGACTTACCTGGAACCTCCCCATGGTGGCGCTGAATCGTTCCTCGGCCGCCACCTGCACACTCCTTGCCATGTTGACAGCATCTTTAGCCAGCGTGGCCTGCTTCAGCTGACCCTTCTGCACCTCTAGCACCGCCTTACCGAGCTTAGCCAGGCCTCTCATGAGCATGATAGTGTCTCCCGCCATGATGGCTGCTCACAGCGTCCTACACCTGCGAAGAGAGAGCGTCCACATCAGAGCGGAAACTGCAAAAATCCCAAACTAGTTTTAAATACTAGCGATGCAAACCAGCAATTTAGAACCGTGCGGGAGCGTTAAAAAGAGGCGCGGACAATATCACGTAGAAGTCACAGGCGCCTGCCAGCCTAAAACGGGCGAAAGCGGCGAGCAACAGATATTCAGCTGTGACCAAACTGATCACTGACCCATCCGCCCCCCGGGTCACTTGGGTCAGGGTGGACCTCTTATGGTTGTTTTCCCAGTTATTATTGGACCCCTAAACCCAATGAAAGGATCGGCAGGACTGATCAGAGGGCTGACCCCGCGCTAAGGAAACACGGCGGATTCATGTTGTGATTGCAGCATATAAAGGCGTGATCGGCGAGACTTCTGACCGGGAAAAACACATAATAAGATCACAAGACGAGTCACAACAGGCAAAAACCCAGCCTTATAAGGAGCGGCCACTTGTTTTATCTAACTAGGTCCAAACTGATTCATTTCCTAATAAGTCTATATAGTAGGAGTTCTGGGGGCGATGTTTTTTTTATTATACAAAGCTACAAATCCTCTGCATACAAAATTAAGCTCAATGATACCATGCCATCTACCTGCTGCCACCACTAGAGGGAGCTCAGGAACTTACTGCATACAGGGGATACACAGAACCCAATAATAACATAGTACGCAGTGAGCTCCCCCTAGTGGTCACTACAAACAACCAGAAGGACAATGGTTTTCCAAGATTTTTGAACTCCAGATAGGTCATCACCATCTGAATGGTGGGGGTCTGACACCTGGGATGTTTGAGAAGGCATTGGAGCTTTGCCTAGGCCAGGGATGGGCAAACTGCGGCTCTCCAGCTGTTGTAAAACTACAATTCCCACCATGCCCTGCTGTAGGCTGATAGCTGTAAGCAGTCTTTGCATGCTGGGAGTTGTAGCTTTGCAACAGCTGGAGAGCTTTAGTTTGTCCGTCCCTGCCCTAGGCCATCAGGCACATGGCCTAGGCGCAGCTCAGCCCCACTGAAGTGAATGGGGCTGAGCTGCAATACCAGGCATAGCCACTGTACAGTGGATGGCGCTGTGCTTGGTGAACAGAGAGGCAGCTGTTTAAAGGGAGTCGCAGCCCATTGATTAGCACTGCTGCCCCTTACCAAGCACAGCGCCATACATCACATAGTGGCTGTCCTTTGTATTGCAGCTCAGTCCCAGTGGGATTGAGAGGCCCAAAGGTCATTTGACCAATGGATGCGACATCACTGGCCAAGATGAAGACCTCAGCGCTGATCAGTCGGGTATCAAAAAACTGGAATACCCTAAAGAAGCTCCTGGAAACGTTCCTATTACATAAGGTTTTCCTTCTGCCACATCTGAGCATAGAGGACGGCTCTTATTCTGGCCACACAGCCGGCGGGGGCTGGGAAACAACGCACGAGGTGCACGCTACAGATAATCAGTTCTGACGTCATGAGAGACTTTTCCTTGGTAAAATTCCCTCCTTCCACCTAAAAGGGCGAGTACAGAGACGCAGGGCGCTAGCCTCTGCCCAGCACACAGAGACGCGACTATACAGGCAAAGGGAGGGGGCATAAACGGAAAGTCGTAAGGAATCTGCCACCCGCGCCACATTTCACACAGGTCTCCGAACATAAAGGGGTTCTGCACCTTTTTATTTTAATAGCAGCCCTCCAGCTGCTGCAAAACTACAACTCCCAGCATGCCCCAATAGCTGTAGGCTGTCCAGGCACCCTGGGAGTTGTAGTTTTGCAACAGCTGGAGGGCCGCAGGTTGGGCATCCTTGTGATAGATCAGAGTCATAGGAATTGATGCTCCAGGATTGGTCAGGACAGGGGACGGGTTTCCTTTAATGGCACAATTGCTTCGTGACTGCATCCAGTGTCACAGGCACTATGGATACACTTTCCACGGTTTCTACTGTTTTTGACAAATTACAATGCGTCCTCCAACCCTACTGATAAGTCTCATACCTTCTCAAGACGTATCATTTTATTCAATTTATCCAACATTGTGCGAGTGGCATGATCAATTTGCGCCAATATCGTAGACATTACCTAAGTGGGGTTGTATAATCTTAGACATTGGTGGCGCATCGCTAGGATGTGGGACCTGCGCCCATCTCCAAAACGGGAACCCGCACAGGCTCGGCTAGCTCCGGCGGTCCCTTAGAAGTTAATGGAGCAGGGGCCGCGCTTGCCGGATGCGCTCCCCATTCATTTCTAGGGGGACTTCATCCTTAGCGCCAATATCTTGTGCCCACATCTGCCCAGCCTGTGGGCGCATACAATACCACAAAATAATTTACCCATGAACAATCCGAAATGACTTCACCCACCAGTGCTCACCCTTTAAAAGGCACAGAACTTACACAGCCAGAGCCTCTTCTCCTCCAGCAGAGTCACCTGGAGGCGCCCATAAATCTACCAGGCTCATTTGCCTGGGCGTGCACGAGCCGGGCCGCCTGTAATCCACCTACCCCGAGCAGCCGCACTAATCCCATGCACAGCACCAGAGCTGTAATCATGCCAGGACCCAGCTCTACCAAGGAGAGCAGCCCATCTGCTTAGTTCTAAGTTTCGGGGAAAGCTGGGTGGCACCCAATAAGCCATCAGTGCTGCCACCCTGCTCTCCTGGAGTACGGTAAATCTGGCGCGGTGTGCATCTTCCCCTCCTGTGCTGCACAGACTAATTAGCTGAGGGGGGAAAGGTTGAGGGCATAAGACAGGACGACAGGGTCAGACCACAGAATTCCGCAGCCTGGAACACATAGGTCCGCACAGGCGCTGTATACACAAAACGGTAAAAAAATAAAAATAAGAGTCATTGCAAAATTGCTTCACGATCTAATCTATTTTGCAGCCTGCAAATCACGGATCTGCTAAACACCAGTCCTGGCCGTAATTTCTTTTTACTCTATATATCGGAACGGACAGCACACGAGGTGCTGTCTACATCTTTTACGCCCCCGAAAAAATGAACGTCCCAAAAAAATGTGGATCAGATGTGGACTGAACATACAGTCGTGTGCCCATGGCTTTAACCCAAGATGCTCCAGGCAGCTAACCTTTTATCCGGTTCTCTCCCTCCCCTCTCACAGCGCACAGGCATAGATGCTGCAGCTTCATCCCCTTCCTCCCTCTCCTTTTCCAGTGTCATCAGTTTCTAAAAACGAAGATCTTTTTCCGATTGAGATTTCTGAACCTTTACGAGCCGAGAGGTAAAGTCAGACTGCTGAGGAAGACTTAATCAGATCACTGACACAAGTAAACACCATGGCAAGACCAAAGTGCAGTCGGGAAGCGTCCGAAAGCCCCACAGACGCGAGTCTTTAGTGCAATTTGGCGCAGTTTCAGACAGACTGGTAAAAGTCAGGCACATTTTGCATGCAAGTGGCTGCTTAAAGGGGTATTTCCACCCCAGACATTGACGGTATATCGCTGGGATATGGCATCACCTCTGGGTCCTGCTCCAATTTCCAGAACAGGGCTCCCAAAGTGAAGGAGAGCACACTGCGCATGCGCGTCCACATTATGTTCTGTACAACGGGAGTTGTGAAAATAGTTGAGCGATGGTCCAGCTACTACCAGCAATCCTATAGGGGTGAATGGAGAAGTGGCCACGCACGCGCAGTGAACTCTGCATTCATACCTATGCGACTTAAAAATAGCCAAGCTCTTTGGGGCGCCCTGTTCTGGGGATAGCAGCAGGTCCCAGAGGTGGGACCCGCACCCATCTGATATGTGCAGCATATCCTAAAGATATGCCATCAATGCATGCTGATGTAGGTTCATTCGAAATTTAGATCGTGAGCTCCGGTGGTGGCAGGAACAGATATGATGATAAGCCGCGTACTACGCTACAGAATATACAGGCACTATATAAACGAATCAACTAAGGAATAAAGAAAATCTACGCTCATCTCCGCCAAAAGACTGATCACATAAAGCAGCGAATATTATACAGACCCGCAGTGATAGACTGAGCCGGGAATTTCAGATTTCCCAACGCCACCAGGAATGTGCAATTCCTCATAATTTGTAGATTTTCCATGAAGCAAATGGGAAGTCACTCGAGGTAACTGGTCTGCAAGGGGCTGAAACATGAGATATCTGCACGTTATATCCCACCGCGTTCTCAGATTCTTTACATTCTAGAAAGGCTGTCCTCTCTTCTAGCATGCCCGCTCTAGTCAATACTAGAGCGTCTTTTCTTAGGATACTATTTGGTGTAATTCTTCTATTATTACTACTAGAAATGTACAATGAATTGACAGCCTTATGCAGTAAAGGTCCAGATGGGTGCGTGTCCCTGCACAGTCCGACACTGGCAGCATTGCTTGGATAATGTAGAGACACCCCCCCAACTGGTAACACCCATTTCAATCTTTATTTTACTGCAATTCATTCATAAGCTTCTAGAAGGAATAATAAAGGAATGGTATAGCAGAGAATCATAAGTATAGACATCCAGAATTGGCATAACACAGGAGAGACATGTACTTACTAAAAGACATGTCAGGAGAGGTCCTGGATCCTCTTTAGGCCCCATTTACACGTCCATGGTGCGTTGCGGATCCGCAACACACATGGCCGGCACCCCCCATAGAAATGCCTATTCTTGTCCGTAGCTGCGGACAAGAATAGGACATGCTCTATCTTTTGCAGAGCTGCGGACCGGAAGTTCGGGGCCGCACTCCGCAAATGCGGAAAGCACAGAGAATGCGGAACGGATGCGGACCCTTTTGCGGATGTGTGAATGGGGCCTTAAAATGAATGCCCATCCTTGGACAGAATTTCATAAATTGGTTCATCATCCTGTACCGATTAATTTCTTAAAGGGGTTTTCCAGGAGTTAAATATTGATGATCTAGACTCAGGATAGGCCATGAATATCAGATTGGTGGTGCTCGGACTTCAGACACCCCTGCTGATCTGCTAAAGTGGCTGCGGCGTAAGCCATATAGTGGCCATGCTTGGTACTGCAGCTCAATCCCATCCACTTTAGGCCTCGTCCACATTTCCGTGTCAGTGTACATGTTTCATCCGTGAAGATGTCTGCGGTTGGTCCGTGCGTCTGTTTTTACCATCAGCTTGTCATATGTAATTCACCAACGTTGCTCAGCTGAAAATTAATTTCCAAAAGAGTCTCCTATCAGTCTTCAGTGAAAAACGGACGCACCACGGATACCATCTGTGGCGTTTCCGTGATTTTCACGGTCCCATAGACTTCTATGGGCATGCTGGGTCCGCATCATGGATCAAAGGAGTGCACGTCTCTGGTCAGTAAAAATATATAAAATACTGAAATGTGAACAGACGCATTTAAGTCAATGGGTACGCATGCTGTCCGTGGAAACGCGGACAGGACACGTCAGTAAAAAAACGGAAATGTGGATGAGGCCATAACGGGACTGCGCTGCATATAGGCCACGTGACGAATGGATGTGATGTCACTGGCCAATAAAGAGGCCGCAGGACTCGCCCAAGCGCTGCCCCCTGCAACAATTGATCGGCGAGGGTGTCTGGAGTCAGACTTCCACAGATCCGATGCCGGTGACCAACCCTGAGGATATTTAAGTGCTGCAAACCCCATTTAATATTTTTAGCTTTTTGAATACGGAGCTCCAAATTCCAGAAAAACTACTCAGATGCTAAATAATTCTGTCGCTCTGCTGCCACCACTAGAGGGAGCTATAGCATTCACTGCCATACCACTGAACTTAGTCTTCCAGGTCCCTAATTTAGGAGGAGGCAATCCTCTAGAGGAGTCCCGTTATCAATGACATTTACACAATGACTAATCCTCAAGGAATCTTTACAAAAACAACTCGTTAAAAAATTAACCTACCAAAGTCCTTGGTAACGTTCCGGAGAGTGGCACCGTTCCATTAAAGTAAATCATTATGAGGGATACTTTTGTTTCCCCGCTGACATTTATGAAGGAGACGGCAGCAGAGGACACCGCACCTTATACCCCAGGTCGCACGGTCCGGAAAACTAGATGTACTCTGCTCATGACCGGAGCATACGATGCCGACATCAAGAGGCTCTGCAGTGGTTTATCTCCGGGGACAGTCACATGACGCAAGCGTGTTGTGGTCCGCAAAACACGGATACTGGCCGTGGGCACTACGGTCATTGACCCCAACGGGTCCGTATTTTGCAGCGATGTGTAAGACATATCCCCTCTCTTGCACAGAGAGGGAAGCCCTTCAAGTTTTAGTGCCCTGCAGTTCTAGATTTCTGCTTGCTGTCAGTAAATGGGAGCAATCAGTGGGAGTCAAAGTGCTGAGACCCAGAGGGATGGCTGAAACGAGTGGGAAGAACGGCTGAGCGCAGCGCTGTGTCCCTGCAGCGCGTAATATACAGATCCACGGAAAGGAGCCATGTTCTTCACCCTGGAGAAGCCAATGGAGACGGCAGCAGAATTTAGAGGGACTACCTCCGTGCACATAGCGATATGTCATGAATCCGCGGTCACCAACGTGAAGTTACAAATTTTGCCAATTATGCCAAGGCAGGGATGCCCAACCTGCGGCCCTTCAGCTGTTGCAAAACTACAACTCCCAGCATGCCTGGACAGCCTACAGCCATCAGCAGGGCATAATGGGAGTTGTAGTTTTGCAACAGCTGAAGGGCTGCAGGTTGAGCATCCTGTGCTAAGGGAGTAGTTGCAAGAACTAAGGGGATTTTACAAATTCCTGCAATACGGATGGTATCACAGGCCCCCGAAAAATCTGCGGTCGCCCGACACCGCCTGCCTGCTCGGCTCCCACCGTCGAGCAGTAAATAATTAAAAAACTCACGCCATAATCCCATTAAGCAGCTTTTCATCAGGTAAAGTCCAGCAGATTATTCAGGAATTAAAGGGGTTGTCTCATCATGGACAACGGGGGCATATCGCTAGGATATGCCCACATTGTCTTATAGGTGAGGGTCACACCGCTGGGGATCCCGGTCCGGTCACCACCAAGCCGGCTCCCATAGAAGTGAATGGAAGCGTACTGCGCTCCCATTCATTTCTAGTAAGGCTGACGGAAATAGCCGAGCCAGGGCTCCATAGAAAATGAATGGAGGGCGGCTGCACATGTGAGTGCGACCTCCTTCACTTTCGGGGCTCCGTTCTCAATATAGGTGTGGGACCCGCATCTATAAGACAATATGGAGGTATATCCTAGCGATATGCCCCTATTGTCCATAATGAGACAACCCCTTTAACTAATTACAGGCCCAAAGAATAGAAAGAGAAAACCGCCACACTGATCGCGGTTTGGTTTCCGGTTTTGAGATCCGGCAGAGGATCTGAAAACCGGACCAAAAAGGTTCAGTTTGTAACACATCCAGATGCATCCGTTCCGTTAGGGTGCGGTTGTGTTACATTGAAACGGAACTGGATCTGGCACTAAAATCATTGTAAGTCAATGGTTGACGGATCCGGGGAAAAAAACTGATCCGTCATTATTGATTTTGCTGCCGGTTGGCTGTCCGGTGAAAAAACGCAAATGGAACAGAATGCATCCTGATCAGTTTTGTCCCCATTGATAATAAATGGTGACAAAACGGAAACGTTTTGGTCCGGTTTTGAGATCTCGCAAAACCAGAAAGCCACAACTCAAATGTGAAAGATGTTCCAGCATAGGATGCCAGGAATAAGGGCTCATGCACACAGCCGATGTTTTTGTCCACATCCGATGCGCATTTTTCGTGGATCGGATGTAGACCTATTCACTTCAATGGGGGCCACAATAGATGTGGACAGCTGTCCGCATCTGTATGTCGGTTCTGCGGCACCTGCAAAAAAACAGAACAGAACCTTCCGTTGTCCTACAGAAGGCACGAGGATCCGTTACGCAAAGTGCAGAACGCACATGGCTGGGATCCGCATTTTGTGGATCCGCAGTTTGCAGGCTGCAAAAACACCAATGGCCGGGTGCATGACAAAAACCATTGTGTGAAGAAGTTTTTTTTTTCAGCCAAAACTAGAGATGAGCGAACTTGTATTTTAAGTTCGGCGTCCAAAGTTCGGGTTATCGAAGCACCCCGTTATGGATTCCGCTACCGCGGACCATAACGGCATTTGGAATTCATAAGGGGATTCTTCAATAAACTCGACCTTGAAACACTAGGACTGAGATGCCATCGCCATGTGATCAGTGCAGGGGGCGTGGCTCAGCACTGGATTGGATAAGAGGTGATCCAATACTGAGCCACGCCCCCTGCACTGATCACATGACAGTGACGTCACCCCAGGTCCTTAGTGTTGTCCAAGGATCGGGTTCAATAAAGAATCTCCTTATGGATTCCAAATGCCGTTATGGTCCGCGGTAGCGGTATACATAACGGGATGCTTCGATAACCACAACCCGAACTCTGGACGCCGAACTTAAAATACAAGTTCGCTCAACACTAGCCAAAACCCAGCTATAACAGGGCCGGCAGGCATTCGGGTAACATCCGGCAATGCTGGATCCGAAGAACTCCAGGCTGTGCCGCTAATGTGAAACTAGCCTAATCCGACAACCACTGGTTTGGAAATCCTAATAAATACTCCTGACAGAATAAAAGGGGTTTTTACAGGACTACTACAGGTGGCCCGTCCTAACGTTTTCATGCATTATATATAGATTTTGCACACATGTAACCGTTTATACTCATGTGGCATTTGTGCAGCTATGGGTCTTACGTCAAATCTCCAATCCGCGAGCTACCATTTCTCCGATACAGTCCACATGTGGTCACAGTTTGCTTTATGGCCAACCCCTTTAAGACACAGAAACGGCATCTCCGAATCTGTATTTTCCGGTGTGGCCCAGCCCGCGGGATTCACATGCAGATATTCAGTAACTGCTGCACCGAACGCCGTCCAGCCACCAAAAAACCCGCTACCACGTCCTCCAATGTCTAATACACATTGTACGACCGCTTGTTGCTCCTCGTGTCACTACTTATTCCATTTGTATTTTTTTCTTAAGGTTTTACATATTTACCCCTTAAGGACACGTAATCTATTCTCATGACAGGTCTGGACGCATCTGCCAAAATTACAAAGACATTCTTATAACACATGACCTTTAAGATGGATTATAGCTCCGTATTTTATAATGGATTTGACCAGTAAAATAGGAGCAGTATTATAGTAGTTATATTCTTATACATAGGAGGGCAGTATTATAGTAGTTATATTCTTGTACATAGGGGCAGTATTATAGTAGTTATATTCTTATACATAGGGGGGCAGTATTATAGTAGGTATATTCTTGTACATAGGAGCAGTATTATAGTAGTTATATTCCTGTACATAGGAGCAGTATTATAGTAGTTATATTCTTATACATAGGAGGGCAGTATTATAGTAGTTCTATTCTTATACATAGGGGGGCAGCATTATAGTAGTTATATTCTTGTACATAGGAGCAGTATTATAGTAGTTATATTCCTGTACATAGGGGGGCAGTATTATAGTAGTTATATCCTTGTATATAGTAGGCAGTATTATATTAGTTATATTCTTGTACATAGGAGCAGTATTATAGTAGCTATATTCTTGTACATAGGAGGCAGTGTTATAGTAGTTATATTCTGGTACATAGGAGGCAGTATTATAGTAGTTATATTCTTGTACATAGGAGGCAGTGTTATAGTAGTTATATTCTGGTACATAGGAGGCAGTATTATAGTAGTTATATTCTTGTACATAGGAGCAGTATTATAGTAGTTATATTCCTGTACATAGGGGGGCAGTATTATATTAGTTATATTCTTGTACATAGGAGCAGTATTATAGTAGTTATATTCTTGCACATAGGAGGCAGTGTTATAGTAGTTATATTCTGGTACATAGGAGGCAGTATTATAGTAGTTATATTCTTGTACATAGGAGCAGTATTATAGTAGTTATAGTCTTGTACATAGGAGGCAGTATTATAGTAGTTATATCCTTGTATATAGTAGGCAGTATTATAGTAGTTATATTCTTGTACATAGGAGCAGTATTATAGTAGATATATTCCTGTACATAGTAGCAGTATTATAGTAGTTATATTCTTGTACATAGGAGGCAGTATTATAGTAGTTATATTATTGCACATAAAACAAAACCTGTGATGTTACTTTAAGGGAACACACCATCTAGTTCCTGGTGTGCACATTTTTACAGACTCCGCTCGAACATTTCTCATCCAAACAAGCACAGACATTTATAAGCTAAAAAAGGCATCAAGCCAACAACAACAAAACAGACCTGGAAGATAGGCCGGCAGCGCTCAGTAAGTGGAACACAAGGGGAGTGAGGGGTAAAATAAAGAGAACCAGTCCTGCTAAAGCTCCCTGCCCCCCAATTTCAGAGTCGGGCCTTCGCAACCACAGCTTGAAAAAGCAGAACTTCTATTTAGCTATAATATATGGCACAGCCTGAGTCATAACTAGGAGCAATGCATCACACACCCTGCAGAGCACAAGGGGGGCTCTGTACCACGAGGAGCTCCAGTAGATCAGAGGGGTTTGCATGCAGTATAATTACCCCCCTGCTGGAAATGTCAGGGCCGTTATGTAATTGTTAGTTCCTCTTGACCGCCATCGTCCCTGCAAAGACTATTAACTACTTTACCATTTAAAGGGCAAGAAACTTAAATTGAATGGTTCAAAAACACTTAACGTGATCAGCATTTAATGCGATCAGAGGCAACTTGTCACCGCCCCCATATTTGTAAAAAAAAAAAAAAAAATTGTTTTGGCTTTCCGTTTTGGGAGATGCGTTCAGGGCTCTCACAAGCGGTCCAAAACAGATCAGTTTTGCCCTAATGCATTCTGAATGGAAAAGGATCCGCTCAGACCGCATCAGTTTGCCTCCGTTCAGTCGCCATTCCGCTCTGGAGGTGGACACCTGCAGCGTTTCGCTGTCTGCCTGGCGAAGCGGAGCCAAACGGATCCGTCCTGGCACACAATGTAAGTCAATGGGGACGGATCCTTATCTATGCATTCCCCTGTGAGCAGTATTCGGTCTGGACAGGTTGTCAGCCTGTGGATGTAAACCAGAATAAGGCTACTTTCACACTAGCGATTTTTTGCGGATCCGCCATGGATCTGCAAAAACGCTTCCGTTACAATAATACAACCGCATACATCCGTCATGAACGGATGCGGTTGTATTGTCTTCTATAGCCATGACGGATCCGTCTTGAACACCATTTAAAGTCAATGGGGGACGGATCTGTTTTCTATTGTGGCAGAGAAAACGGATCCGTCCCCATTGACTTACATTGTGTGTCAGGACGGATCCGTTTGGTCAGGCGGACAGCGAAACGCTGCAGGCAGCCTCCAGAGCGGAATGGTGACTGAACGGAGCCGAACTGATGCATTCTGAGCAGATCCTTATCCATTCAGAATGCATTGGGGCAAAACTGATCCGTTTTGGACCGCTTGTGAGAGCCCTGAACGGATCTCACAAAACGGAAAGCCAAAATGCGAGTGTGAAAGTAGCCCAACGTGTACATTCACTGACAGAAAAATAAAAATAAAAATAAAAGAACTTGAAACAGCAATGAACTGAAGCAAAGGAAAATACTGACAGACCAGCACGGCAGCTGCGGCCCAGCAGGGATGAAGAGTCGGGAATAGGGTTATTTGTGTTACGGCGCTTTCACACTTGCGTTTTTCTTTTCTGACGTACAGTTCCGTTGTCGGGTCTCTACGCTGGAAAGAGACTGATCAGGACTCTCCCCGTGCATTCTGAATGGAGAGAAATCCGTTCAGGATCATCAGTTCAGTAACTGAACGTTTTTTGGACGGAGAAAATACCGCAGCATGCGGCGGTATTGTTTCCGTCCTGGGATGCGGAGCAAAACGGATCCGTCATGACCCCCAATGCAAGTCAATGGGGACGAATCCGTTTTCTCTGGCACATTCTGCCACAATAGAAAATGGATCCGTCCTCCATTGACTTTCAATGGAATTCAAAACGGATCAGTTTTGGCAATGTTAAAAAATAGTTAAAGTTAATACAAGCGGATGCATGAGGTTGTGTGATCTGTAAATGAAGCGTTTTTTGCCCCGACGACGGAACTCTATGCCGGAAAACAAAAACGCAAGTGTGAAGGTACCCTTAGGGTCCATTCACACGTCCGTGGTGCGTTGCGGATCCGCAAATTGCGGATCCACAACACACCCGGCCGGCACCCCCCATAGAAATGCCTATTCTTGTCGGCAAGCTGCGGACAAGAATAGGACATGTTCTATCTTTTGCTGTTTTGAAGAAAAAAAAACGGACCCACGGACCCGTTAATGGGGCCTTATGCAGGAAGCGCCATTTGTAAAAAATAAAAAGTTGCACCAAGACAGCGGACTTACTTCAATGCCTGGAATCGTGGATATCGTGTTGACTCGCAGAGCTCACAATCTACTTATAAATAAGGTGACCCTGCCAAGGTCAAAATGACAAGTCATTCCCCGGTAGTAACACAGAGCAGCTGGCACAGGAGGGCACCACCCGCAGGACCCATGCAGAATCAACAGCCCCCCCCCCCCAAACTTAACCTCTTCTTGCCAATGATAGTGCAAATGAAGAATTTGCACCAGCAAGTCCCAGGGCATCAGACAATGGAGTGTCCTAGATTCACAACACTCCCTCCGGCTCATGGTGTCTGTGCCAAGACAGAAAACCTCTCAGCGGCCAAACCTTGTGCAACCAACTTCTGCGGGAGGAAGAGAGCGAAAAACAACTGCAACCGGAGTAATAGGGCCACCCTATAACACTCGCACACAACCAAATAAACTGCCCCGTATGGAAAGAAAACGCACGCGGGACAGCCTTTTCTCAAGCCTATATAACCAGCGGTCTCCAGCTGTTGCAAAACTATAACTCCCATCATGTTGTTTCGCAACGGCTGGAGGTCACTACATTAATAAGTTTGGCTGCAAATCACGGTAAAAGTGCAATCGCGCCTTTATGGCCCCTATACTCATGAACTTGGCGCTGGAGTTGTTTTTGACCTGTAAAAACTGCCAGAATAAGCTTTTTTTCCCCACCTGCAGTTTTTCAGGTGCTCTTTGCACACATGAGCCCGGCTTTACTCATCCGAAAGACGGCGTAAGCTTACCCCCGGCGGCCTAGACCCGCAGCGGATTTATCCCAGTAGCACTTTTCTCTGACTCTATACCAGCTACTGGTCGGCTCACTTGGAGACAGATTTCTACACCAGTATTAGGACCACCTTTGGCGCAAAAATTAGACCCCACCTATTTCCCCGTCTCGATTTTAAGCATGTCAGGGAGAAAAAAAAACAAAAAAAACGTAAAAATAAAAACTAAATGCACCATATCACAGCACTTTGCAGACAGATTTTTGGCGCAGACATTAGTAAATCGGGGTCGGTTACTACAGTGTTTTTTCATATAGAAAAAAGGCTTAAAAAAAAAAAAAAACACTCGCCAAGTGCTACGTTTTTTTAAAAGAAGCCAGAAAGATATAAAAATGCCACCTAATGACCAAAAACACACAAAAAAAAACACACCTTTGTGTCCGGCGATTCATATTCCCCCATAGACCTTTCTGCAGAAATAACGTCACTAAACACCTATGTGTAAAAGCAGCCGCCCCCTCCCCTGTGCGAAACGAAATCCGACTGTCCAGATCGCACCTGAATTTCGGACAGCCAGAAAACTGCGCGTAGCCGGAGACTTGGGCACACAGTGACCCACCGGCAACAATGTTACAATAGTCATTCAAATCTAAGAATAATATTGACTACAATAGTTACATTGTCCGTAAAGTAAAAAATAAACGTAAAAAATGAGAGAGTCAGTGGGATGCATCAGGACCTGCTGAAAAGCGGACGGTAAAGGATCCTGCATGCAGGCTGCAGGTGTGAACACTGTCTTATTACACCCCCACCCCATAACTGGTCCCATTCCCCCAGTGACACTATGGCTACAAAGTGCCCATTTCCATACAATATCCCCACATGCCCTGCCACACCCCTCCCCTCCAGAAGGCACACTGCTTGCAGAATAGAAACACAATGTAACCAAGTGTAACAGTCACTGGTCAGCAAGCTGTGAGCAGGGAACTACAACCCCCAGCATGCCCTGACATGCTGGGTGTTGTGGTGTCACTGCATGTGCGCAGACATGGCATGTAATATGTATGTATGTAGACACACGTGAGTGGAGTCTCACAGCCGCCCATGCAGTACGTACAGCGCCGTGCACACCAGCAGGCCCACCCGTCCTCCAGGCTGCAGACCCCTCTTCCGCCGTCCACTCCTCTCTGACACGAGGTGCTCAGTGTTTACCAGCGCCGCTCACCAAACCTCTCCAGACCTACACGGAGACCCCGCCCTCCCCCTTTTGGACCATCCTCTCTCCCTATTGGCTGCCCAAACCCAAGACTGAAAAGTGATTGGTCAACGCCGCTGCCAGTCAAGCAGCGTGCGTGTGCACGGCGGCTCACACCAATCGTAAGCTAGGCTGGCTCCAAATGGGCGTGTCAGGCGGGAGAGCAATAACAAGTCCGTCTGCCAATTAGAGCGCAGCAATTCTAGAACACCCCAGGTGTTCCCAATAACAAAAAAAAAAAAAAAAAAAGACTTGTCAGCGCCTTCAAGATGTCCGTGGTGATAAAGTGGGCGGAGAGCAGCGCTCAGGGGGGCGCGAAACCAGAGGCTGGACAGCGCCTCAAGTGGTGGAAAGGGAAAGTGTCCTTGTTGCGGGCAGCAACCAATCACAGCTCAGCTTTCATTTCCTAAACCTGTCTGACAAAATGAAAGCTGCGTTGTGATTGGTTGCTATGGGCAACAGATCGTTTTCATAAACCTGCCCCAGGGAGTGTAAAAAAAATTGAGATAAAATGGCATCATGTGCTGTCGGCGAGCGCACGGATAGCATGATGTATAAAAACGTGCAGTAACTATGTGAATTTATTTTGTCTATTCTTCTCACTAGTTGAATCTAAAAATAGACAAGAAAAGTGGACGTGGTTCCCAAGTTTAGGCCAAATTTATTAACTTGAGTGTGGAAAATGGCGCAAAAGTAACAAAAACAATCTACGACCCGCAGCTTATGCCAGATATTTCGGAAAATATTAAAAAAGGAGTAAGAAAGTGATGACATCCGTCAAATTTGAGCTTAAATTGCCGACTTTTCACACAAGGCAACACATTTATTAAAAGACCGCTCCTCCTAATGAATTTGGCGTGTCTTACGCCAATCTTTAGTAATTTTGCCCCATTGATTAGATTTTTGAACTATTAAGGGAACATCTTTTATTCCTGTTCACGTTTCACATCAAAATGTGCGACTTTTTCCACCCACGTGGGCAGGAGGGGGCGTGGGCAGACCAACACTATTTACCAGTATGTCCACCACCAGTATGTCCTTTGGTGGCGCACATCCTTGAAATGTTGCCCCTAGCAACCCGGAGCAGCGACATCCGGTTGTCATGGGCAACAGAGACTGTTTTTGTAAGGCCGTTTTTTACGCAGGAGGCCCTATGTGTTTCAGATCAGATCTCTGCTTGCTGACAGTGAATGAAAGCACTCTTGTTTGCCTTCAGAAGTTAGAAACCTGTCCTAACTTAATGCGTCCCACAGCTGGGCACTTGCTACAGTTGCATCTGGGTCGCCTCTGGGTTTCGTAGCTTAGTTCATTCACTGAAAGTTCTCCTTGGGATGTTTTGTTTTTCGCAGTCACCGCCCCGTGAGATAAGTGACTGCGGGGACGTGGCACTATGACAGAAGATAATGCGGGCACCACCCTGAGCTAATATTATGTGGTGGAGGTGGAGTCCTGCCCTGAACTAGCGGAGCAGGTTGTGTGTTTATTTCAGGATATGAACAGCAACTTTTTTGCAAGTTTTTATTTTTCTCTCTTTTTTTTTGATCACACCCTTTAGGCCAGCACACATACTCATTGATCTAACTGCTCTGGTCTGTTCACATTTCAGTATTTTTTTACTAACTGTAGGTCCGTAAAAACGGGGACATGCACTACTTTGATCCGTGATGCGGACCAAGCACGCCCATAAAAGTCTATAGGTCCAGGATGGTATCCGTGCTGCGTCCATTTTTCACTGAAGACTGTTAGAAGATTCTTTGGAAATTAATTTCCAGCTGAGCAACGTCAGTGAATTACGGATGACACGCGGATGGTAAAAAACAGACACACGGAGCCTTCAGGGACATCTTCACAGATGAAACACATACGCTTTTTTTCACGGACGAGCCACTGACATGGAAATGTGGATGAGACCTTAGACGCTGGAAGTCGCCGTTTAAATTTTATTCTTGCCATTTCCTCAGTTATGACGTATTCTATACCAGGAGTTAGAGGTGCAAAAAGCGGGTATTTACCAAATGGCAAAAATGGTGTCAATTTTAAAGAAAAAAATAAGCCCATGGTGTAATATACCGGGGCAGCTCGCTGGACATGTTATGCATTTCTCAATTTTTTGTGCACAAAATATGGACAATTTTACGCTTTTTCTTAGCTGTAATAGGCTACTTTCACACTGGCGGCAGCAGGGTCCGGCAGGCTGCTCCAGCGGGGGAACAGCCTGCCGCCGGAAGTCCCATTTACTTTAATGGGGGCGGGCCGGAGGTCTGCGGCACGGCAGACATGCCAAGAGGCGGCCAGACAAAAACTACAACATGCTGCAGTGAACGGGGCCGGAGCGGCACGGTGGGCCTGCGTTAGCATGGATCTGGCAGGCTGTTCCCCTGCCGGAGCAGCCCGCCGGACCCTGCTGCCGCCAGTGTGAAAGTAGCCATAGGTGCAAAAAGTGTCTAAAAATACATAATGCTAGCGATTTACTAAAGACTGACCTATTTATTTTGTATGCCTTGCGTTTATATATGTAAAAGTATGTGCCCCCCTGTAATGTCACTTCTTCTTTAAAGAAGTAAGGGGAAAAAAGAATTGGTAAAATATATATATATATACAATGCTGGTCTATATGGGACAAAAAAGCGAGAACAGAACACGCTGCGATTCCAAAAACACTACAGTGCCAAAACGAAGCCTTTAATATTTCCCGTAGACGTCCATGCAACCTTTGGTGTTGGGTTTGGGAAATAATGAACTAATGCTACCATGCAGTACACATAAATGATGCCGTCATACTGTAATAATGCCGCAACACAGTGCACAGAAGAGCTTGATTATGGTGCAAGGCCTGAGCCATCTTACGGTGGACCCCGAGTCACTGACGATATTCCTGTTCGTCGCTACCGATGGACTGTGCGGCACCACATGCAGGATAAAATTAGGTGCATGACAGGAGGTCACATCGATGGGGTCCAGGACCGTTTGGTAATAGATGCCACTATATGGTGGACATGAAGCGGAGGCCATAAGCATGATGTGAGCAGAGCCTTAGAAATCTCAGAATGTCTCCAAAGGGGATAAGGCCGCTACAAATTTTGGAAATCAGTGGGTTCCACCTCCACAAAATCCCATTTAATTGGATTTCAGGTTAAGTGTACATTGCACCTGTTGGGTTATCCCAGAATCGGCCATATATACTGACCCCCTGCACCCTCCGGTGCCCTCAGCCATTTTCTTTGCTTTTTCCCAATCCTTGTGGCCGCTGGTTCTTCTGTGACACTTGCCGTGTTCAAGTGATAAAACTTTTAGTGGAAACAGACTACGCAGGGATTGTTTGTAGTCTGTAACCATGGAGACGCATAGTTCTATATAGGAGCTGTAGAAACCAAACAGTAACCGATTTTTTTAATCACGTCTAGTTGTGTAATTGCTTCATTTATTATGTGACCTGCATTTGAGCAACTGAAAAAATATGGTTGCAAAAGTGGACATGTCCTTTAAAGTGGGTATCCTTCCCCTATAATGACCCCCCTAATGCCCGGGCCCCTCATATAGATTAAACTTACCTGTTCCGCAGCACATGCGCTGCTCCGGATCCCTGCACGCCCACCGCTGCATCTCCCCGTCGTTTAGATCAAAATATCCGGTGATGGGGGAGCAGCCAATAGCAGGTCGCGACAGGGGGGAGCCTCCTTAGCATCGCGGGTGACGATAGGGAGGCTCGTCCCCGTCGCGGCCTGCTATTGGCTGCTCCCCCCATCACTGGATGTAGTGATCCACACAACAGGGAGATGCAGCGGCGGCCGTGCAGGGATCCGGAGCGACGCATGTGTCGGAGAGCAGGGTTAGTATAATGTATACCAGGAGTCATTATAGGGGTTGGATGACCCCTTTAAGGACTTTGCTCATCTGGATTGGTTGAGATTGAACTAAATGCAAACGGAGGGCATTGCATTGGTTGCTGCCAGCATCCATTGGTTCGGTTGCTTGTTCAGGGTCTGCTCAGAGCTCACTCTTGAATACTGGGATGCGTCATTTTACACAAGGCACAGTATAGTAATATAACGTAGTAACACAGTTTATAAGGCTGAAAAAAGACATCTGTCCATCCAGTTCCGCCTGCAAGTTGAGTGATGTAGAAAAATTGAACTGTCCCCCTGTCTTATAGGAACTCTACTAAGTTGTTAGGGGTATGAGCGGCAGCAAGCTTGCTGACTGTTTCCATTCACAATTAGCTGGACTGCTACTGCAGCTCGGGTTTTTGATGCCATCATTAAAGGGATTGTTCTTGCTTAAGCAAAAAGCACTTATCATGTAGGGACAGGGGCGGACTGGGAACTTAAAGTGGCCCTGGAAAGAAACTTAAAGGGGTTGTCTGAGTTATTTTTTTTTCTTTGTATGTTTCTAACTAGGCAAATGAAAGGACTTTACAATTCACTTACTTTATCTCCAGTTGCTGCTTTCTCAGATTTCACTGAGGGTCACATGACCTGTGATGTCAGCTTCTCTCCCTACTGTGATGATGTTTGGTGCACAAGCCTGAGAGAGCAGATATGAGTCTGTATACCAGAAGAGACGTCACTGTGCTGGCCATGCCCCCCTCCAGCCGGCTGCTGCTTATTGCTCTCTCCCTGGATTCTTGAGGAAAAACATTAACCCCTTCAGCTGCACAGACTCAGGGCTGAAGGCTTTACTGAGTAGCTGCAGGCAGTGAGGAGACAAATGCTGGGCACAGGAGCTGACAGAGGAGCTCTGCAGAGCATTGCACAAGAACAGGTAGGGAGAAGATCCTGTGTGTATCAGCAGTGCCATTGTACAGCTGGGACTTGTAGTCCTACACATACAACAGGACTTGTATTCACTCCCTTTGCAGAGCAGGGGGAGGGGCAGAGATTGTTGTTATTGCAGGTAAACAAAAGGCCAGAAGAGAACCACGGAAATATATATTTTGTTGCCTAAAACTTGCTTAGCTTAGTTATATATTGCTGCCCATCAGATTTACAGTGCTATATTTTTATTTATTTTTTTACAGTGCTTCACCCAAGAAAGCTGAACCTTGCCAGCCACGCCCAAAACCGATAAACCACACCCACCTCAGTGAAGCCACCCCCTGTCTCCGTAAAGCCACGCCCTCATCGCCAGCCAGTGGGGGGGGTCGGAGGGAGGAGAGGGAAGAATTTTCTGAGGGAAAAGGTGAGCTGGGGACAGTCGGGATGCTTATCTCCCCCTCAGTCAGCCACGTCTGCGGCTCTAGTGACTGGGGGTAAGAGAAGCCTCAGTCACTTGCTGCAGCTCACACTCAGACAGTGCAGTGCTGCTGTCTGAGCGTGAGCTGCTGAAAGGTTGGAGCCTCAGTCACTTGCTGCAGCTCACACTCAGACAGCGCAGTGCTGCTGTCTGAGCTTGAGCTACTGAAAGGTTGGAGCCTCAGTCACTTGCTGCAGCTCACACTCAGACAGCGCAGTGCTGCTGTCTGAGCGTGAGCTACTGAAAGGTTGGAGCCTCAGTCACTTGCTGCAGCTCACACTCAGACAGCGCAGTGCTGCTGTCTGAGCGTGAGCTACTGAAAGGTTGGAGCCTCAGTCACTTGCTGCAGCTCACACTCAGACAGCGCAGTGCTGCTGTCTGAGCGTGAGCTACTGATAGGTTGGACATCCCTGTGTCCGTCCAGGCAGCCTGAAAACAGGACTAACACAGGACGTCTGGCCACACTACTCGGACAACCCCTTTAAAAGTGGCCCCATGTCCTAGATGGGTCTGGACTGACAGAAGACAAGACAACACAAGTAGGGGGGACAAAGTACCGCCCCAGCAGAACCAAATACTACAGTGCAGCATAAAATACTGGCACCTACTTCACCGTATTCACCTGTATCACTGTCCTTAGGACACCAGTGGATGCCGTCCAGGGGCGAAAGTACCTGATGCTCCTACATTAATTAAATGCTGAGCAGATCGTTATGTACCCGGCCGGCGGCCATGGGGGAACTCGGGCGGCCCCCTGGGCATCGGCCCACCGGGAAATTTCCCTGTTGGGTCTATGGTTAGTCCTCCCCTGAGTTGCTACAAGGCATTTACTGATGACCTGTCATTGTCCATATTGCCCCCTTTGCCGGCTGGATTCATTTTTCCATCACATTATCTGCTCGTTTCAATGGTTACGACCATCCTGCAATCCATCAGCGGTGGGTGTGCTTGCACACTAGTATAGAATATAGCGCCACCCTCTCCGGTTGCTGGGACCGCGGGCGAGTGCATTGGCCGACACTTTTTCCTATAGTGTGTAAGCACGACCACCATTTGCTGGATTGCAGGGTGGTCGTAACCCCTGGAAACGCGCAGTGTATAATGTGATGGAAAAATGAATCCAGCCGGCAAAGGAGGCAATATGGATAATCACAACACATTAGTAAGTGCCTTGTATTAAAGGGTTATTCCGATCTCAGACATTGGGAGCTTATAGATAGGTGCAGGTCCCAGAGGGGGGACCTTAGAACTGAACCCATAAAGTCCCCGGAGGGCACACCGAATCCCATGGGATTGCCGGAATTAGCTGAGCATCACGCTTGGCTATTTTTCCAAGTCCCATTGAAACTAATGGGAGCGCAGCCACCGGTCTATTCACTTCTATGGGGCTGACGGAAATAGCCGATCCAGCCCTTCTAGCGATATGCCCCCAGTGTCTGAGATGGGAATACCCCTTTAACTTTGTCTACAAATGGCATTTTCTGAAGTGAGAGAACCCCTTTAACTCAGCAATGCAATATGACCCAGTTATACAACTATATAATCTGTATGACAGGGTTCAGAGATGGACAGGCCCGAAACATCCCAGCAACGTTACACGACCACTTTAAAAATAATTACCGTACTCTTCCTTTAAAAATAATAGATGACTTTTTGTCCCCTAAAATCTAAGTTCAACATCCTCCCTGCCATCCTCTTATCAAACTGCAAATACATATTATACGGTTTCATAACGACTTCTTGCTGCCAACTTACATGCGGGCGTGATTCATTACTTGGTTAACCATAAGCGTCCCACTGGGGCTGCTGTGGGCTAAGGAGTGAGATCTTCTTCCAGATCTCTGTGTTCCTTCTCATCCAGACTGAAGAATGCAAGACGTCCACCTCCAGGAGCTAAAACACACTGAGCTCTGTCTCTGCCGCTTCTAATACCGCCTCCAGGGGTAATGTATCCTGTCATTACATGGAAATGAAGAGTACCGCAGGAACCAAACACCCAGAGTGCTGTCTGTACCTGTAAGGTAGCATTATAGTAGTTATATTCTCGTACATAGGAGCAGTATTATACTAGTTATATTCTTGTACATAGGAGCAGTATTATAGTAGATATATTCTTGTATATAGGAGGCAGTATTATAGTAGTTATATTCTTGTACATAGGAGGCAGTATTATAGTAGTTATATTCTTGTACACAGGAGCAGTATTATAGTAGTTATATTCTTGTACATAGGAGGCAGTATTATAGTAGTTATATTCTTGTACATAGGAGCAGTATTATAGTAGTTATATTCTTGTACATAGGAGCAGTATTATAGTAGTTATATTCTTGTACATAGGAGCAGCATTATAGTAGTTATATTCTTGTACATAGGAGGCAGTATTATAGTAGTTATATTCTTGTACATAGGAGCAGTAGTATAGTAGTTATATTCTTGTACATAGGAGCAGTATTATAGTAGTTATATTCTTGTACATAGGAGCAGTATTATAGTAGTTATATTCCTGTACATAGGAGCAGTATTATAGTAGTTATATTCTTGTACATAGGAGCAGTATTATAGTAGTTATATTCTTGTACATAGGAGCAGTATTATAGTAGTTATATTCTTGTACATAGGAGCAGTATTATAGTAGTTATATTCTTGTACATAGGAGCAGTATTATAGTAGTTATATTCTTGTACATAGGAGCAGTATTATAGTAGTTATATTCTTGTACATAGGAGCAGTATTATAGTAGTTATATTCTTGTACATAGGAGCAGTATTATAGTAGTTATATTCTTGTACATAGGAGCAGTATTATAGTAGTTATATTCTTGTACATAGGAGCAGTATTATAGTAGTTATATTCTTGTACATAGGAGCAGTATTATAGTAGTTATATTCTTGTACATAGGAGCAGTATTATAGTAGTTATATTCTTGTACATAGGAGCAGTATTATAGTAGTTATATTCTTGTACATAGGAGCAGTATTATAGTAGTTATATTCTTGTACATAGGAGCAGTATTATAGTAGTTATATTCCTTGTACATAGGAGCAGTATTATAGTAGTTATATTCTTGTACATAGGAGCAGTATTATAGTAGTTATATTCCTTGTACATAGGATAAGTATTATAGTAGATATATTCTTGTACATAGGAGCAGTAGTATAGTAGTTATATTCTTGTACATAGGAGCAGTATTATAGTAGTTATATTCTTGTACATAGGAGCAGTATTATAGTAGTTATATTCCTTGTACATAGGAGCAGTATTATAGTAGTTATATTCTTGTACATAGGAGCAGTATTATAGTAGTTATATTCCTTGTACATAGGAGCAGTATTATAGTAGTTATATTCTTGTATACCCATAATGTATTAATGTAATATAATGATTGAAATAGAACAGAAAAGCAGGACCCTGGGACTATAGCCTGGTGTATTGCTTATACAGTAACTTACGGGTCTATTCCAGAACAAGACATCTGTGTATGTGAACCTGTATGGAATAATAAAATAATTGATGGTAGAAATTGTTTGGGTCTTAAAGCTATTAATCTCGTTATTTCCTATTGTGTTGTGTTCCTCAAAATTGTGCAACCTGTTACGAAACGTGAAATTTACCAACTAATCACCCCTTTTCCTCAAGAAACCCTGTGGCTCGAGAACAGCGGAGTATACATATAATTCACACTGCAGTTTTACTCCTTTCTTTATACTTTTCATCCCTCCGCCTCCTCTACCATTCTCCATCGACGACACTTGCATAGAAAATAAACATTATCGACATGATGCTCCGTGATCCACCAAAATCTATTGTGTATGGGGCCTCAGACTCTCTCTCACAAGGCAAATGCCTGACTCTTTGTAGAAAACCGTAACTCTCATGAGACGTCCAGGAGAATTCGAGAAAAAGGGGGGTGTCCTCCATTCCTCCCGACACTCCAAAAAGTTGGGACATCTGTCAGGAGTGTATGGAGAGCTGCTTTCTCTGAGCACTTAGTATACCTGGCGCCGGGGGGATGCATCACTAGGGGCACCTAGGGTGCCCATACATGCCCTGAAGAGGAGTGACACATCCTGCATGGGGATGGAATGTGTCACAAAAGGTGCAGGCCAAAATTGGGAAAAGGGCTGAATCTCAAAAAAGAGACGTGTTCACAAAAAAGAAAAAAAGGCAGTTCGCTTCATGTACACTTCACATGTTTCCCACAAGTTTCTTCTAAAAGTTGGCAAGTACACGCATACGTAGCACCAGTATTATAAATGGCACATAGTAGGTGGCATTGGGGCCCCCCAAGATATTAGTGCATTACCTTGTCCAGTTCTGAAGGGGTTAAAATAAATTTGCACAAACCGTTTGTTTTCTCGCTTCTGAAGTTGAAATATCAGCAAAAGTTTATTGCATAAGAAGTGGAATATTGGACGGTTGGCCGACTTCCTACCTAACTAGAAAAGCACGAATCTCTTTGTACTTCACTTCCCTCCCATCAGGCATCGTTTCCACTTGTATTTTTTGTGTTTTTTACTTTTTTTCCAAGATCTCTGCTGGCTGTCATTCTTCTTTACATTCATAGACTTTAACCCTCTCATGTCTTAGTTCTGCTCACACAGCTGAGGGATTGTTACAATGTACCAGTGATAGCGATGAGCCCGATATCCAGGACAGAGGGGAGGTCTGTGCTGTTGCTTTGTGAAGGGAAATCGGTCCTGATGGGTTTCCAGCCAGTGAATTTAATCAGAAATGTTCTGTTCACTAACAGCAAACAGAGACCTTGAGAATGTTAAATATCTGAAGAATATTAAAAAGTTACACTTTTTAAAAACTCTGCTCACACATTAGGCAATACCCCATCAATAACTGCCAGTGTGTACCCCATAAAGAAGACATACTGTATAGTCCCATATACACAGCTCCAGTGAGTGCTCCACATGCACAGTACCAGCAGAGCACCATCTTATAATACAGTGCCAGCAGTGCGCCATCATAGAATACAGTGCCAGCAGAGTGCCATCTTATAATACAATGCCAGCAGAATGCTATCAGATAAAACAGTGCCAGCAGAGTGCCATCTTATAATACAGTGCCAGCAGAGTGCTATCAGATAATACAGTGCCAGCAGAGTGCCATCAGATAATACAGTGCCAGCAGAGTGTCATCTTATAATACAGTGCCAGCAGAGTGCCATCAGATAATACAGTGCCAGCAGAGTGCCATCATATAATACAGTGCCAGCAGTGCGCCATCATAGAATACAGTGCCAGCAGAGTGCCATGTTATAATACAATACCAGCAGAGTGCCATCTTATAATACAGTGCCAGCAGAGTGCCATCTTATAATACAGTGCCAGCAGAGTGCTATCAGATAATACAGTGCCAGCAGAGTGCCATGTTATAATACAGTACCAGCAGAGTGCCATCTTATAATACAGTGCCAGCAGAGTGCCATCTTATAATACAGTGCCAGCAGAGTGCCATGTTATAATACAGTGCCAGCAGAGTGCCATGTTATAATACAGTACCAGAAGAATGCTATCAGATAATAAAGTGCCAGCAGAGTGCCATGTTATAATACAGTGCCAGCAGAGTGTCATCTTATAATACAGTGCCAGCAGAGTGCCATGTTATAATACAATGCCAGAAGAGTGCCATGTTATAATACAGTACCAGCAGAGTGCCATCATATAATACAGTGCCAGCAGAGGGCCAACTTATAATACAGGGCAAGCAGAATGCTATCAGATAATACAGTGCCAGCAGAGTGACATCATATAATACAGTGCCAGCAGAGTGCCATACTTTAATACAGTACCAGCAGAGTGCCATTATATAATACAGTATCAGCAGAGTTCCATCATATAATACAGTGCCAGCAGAGTGCCATCGTATAATACAGTGCCAGCAGAGTGCCATTGTATAATACAGTGCCAGCAGAGTGCCATTGTATAATACAGTGCCAGCAGAGTGCCATCATATAATACAGTGCCAGCAGAGTGTCATCGTATAATACTTTGCCAGCTGAATGCCATCTAATAATACTGTGCCAGCAGAGTGCCGTCTTATAATACTGTGCCGGCAGAGTGCCATCTTATAATACTGTGCCAGCAGAGTGACATCATATAATACAGTGCCAGCAGAGTGCCCTCTTATAATACAGTACCAGCAGAGTGACATCATATAATACAGTGCCAGCAGAGTGCCATACTTTAATACAGTGCCAGCCGTGTGCCATTTTATAATACAGTATCAGCAGAGTTCCATCATATAATACAGTGCCAGCAGAGTGCCATCGTATAATACAGTGCCAGCAGAGTGCCATTGTATAATACAGTGCCAGCAGAGTGCCATTGTATAATACAGTGCCAGCAGAGTGCCATCATATAATACAGTGCCAGCAGAGTGTCATCGTATAATACTGTGCCAGCTGAATGCCATCTAATAATACTGTGCCAGCAGAGTGCCGTCTTATAATACTGTGCCGGCAGAGTGCCATCTTATAATACTGTGCCAGCAGAGTGCCATCTTATAATACTGTGCCAGCAGAGTGCCATCTTATAATACTGTGCCAACAGAGTGCTTCTTTACAAAGCCACAACATTCAAACCACTGTCAGGTGACGTCAATAACATTAATTATCTTGCGACAATGGCACCATACAAAGGGTGGTATATATATATATTAGGCAGCAAGCGTACCATCGGTCCCCATAGGGCATCATTACAGCTTGCTGTCTAAGGGGCTGTGTACTCACAGACTGGACATGCTGACTCCTGTCCACTGCCAAAAGTGCCTATGGTAGACACATGAGCATCAGAGCCAGACCAAGGAGCAGTGGAAGAACCTTGCCTGGTCTGATGAATCGTGTTACATGTGAATGGCCAGGTGTGTGTCACTTACCTGAGGAGGAGATGGCACCAGGTGCACTATGATTATAAGATGGCCTGGTCAGATGAATCATATTACATCACATGGAGAGCCTGGTATATGTGTGTCACTTACCTTAGCAAGAGATGGCTCCATGTGAACTACAGGAAGAAGACAAACCAGTGTAGGCAGTGTGATTGTCACGGACGCACTGAGACATACGAACGTCCCGGCGACAGTGGGTGGCAGGAGATCTGTGAGACTGGCAACACTTGGTTTGATCACGCGGTTTTCCTTGTGGATCAATAGGCGTCTGTGTTTTTTCTGGTAATGGCCACACCCCTTGCCTCCAGGTGCCTTGCCTCCAGGTGTTGGTAATGTGGTCATTTAACCTTCCTTATTTATAGTTGCCTCTCCCACAATACTGTGCGGTTTATAGCTTCTGTTGGACCTGTGGATATTTGGGGGTTGGATCTCAGCTGAGTTCCTGGTGCTTCCTTTGCTCCTTTAAAGTTAAGTCTTTCCTTTCCCTTTTGTACTTTGTTTTGGTTCTGTGTGTTGCATTTCCCTATTGTTTGTATTAGGCCTGAGGGACACTGCTGTTCGTCCTTCCTTTTGGAGCAACAGGTAGTCTCTAGGTATTCCTGTGTATGAACACACCTACCTCTGTGGTCTGTTCATACTGGTAGTCAGTCAGAATTTTGGTTAGGGTTTTCACTAGGAGGTGTCCATCTTCCTTCCCTAGTTCTTGGGCCTGATTCCCTGTTCCCCACTTCCCTCCTATGCTCGGTCTAGTGTTTCCCTCCCACACCGAAGCGGGACATTATAAACCGCCAAAACCGTCATTTTTTGTTTGTTTGTGTGCAGCCATGGATCCTATTGCTGCACTGGCAGGTCAGCTGCAAGGACTATCTTTGGAGGTAGCTGACCTCTGCACGACCGTCTCGCAGATGCAGAGACCACAGGCTGTTGGTTCTGGTGCTACTGGTGGAGACCAGGCCTGTCTTGAACCTAAAGGTAAATAGATGAATTTTTCGAAGCTTCGGGTCTTATCTATGATGATCCGGATCGGACCTCTCTAGCCGAAACCAATCTGCGCGGCCTTCGTCAACGTGATCGTTCCACTGAGATTTATTGCTCTGAGTTTAGGAGGTGGACTACAGATTGTGGAACGATCCTGCTCTCTGTAGCCAGTTTGTCAAGGGTAATCAGAGAGGCTGAAGGACGCTTTGGCATTTCATGAAACCCCAGTGTCTCTGGAGGCTTCTATGTCTCTTGCTATATGCAAGGATAGACCTCGTTTCGTCCTCCTCTGAAACCTTGGGTGAAGATACTCCTGGGTTTATGTCTGGGGACGAACCCATGCAATTAGGGGGAGCTAATCCTGGATCTGCTTTTAAGCATACTGGTAATAGGAAGGGAGTCTGTTTTTTCTGCGGACAGAAGGGACATTTTATCAGAGTATGTCCATGCATTCAATGCAGGGGCGTAGCTAACGGATCATGGGCCCTGGTGCAAGAGTTCAGCTTGGGCCCCCCTTCCCTCAGTGCTTTGTGTGTCTTCCTATGCGGCACAAGGGTCTCTGGACCCCCTCAGGCTCCTGGGCCCGGTAGCGACTGCTACCTCTGCACCCCCTATAGCTACGCCCATGATTCAATGGCAAAAAGAAAAAAAAAAGGACATTTCATTCCCATTTGACTCTTGGAAGGGTGGGAGGTGACTCAGAGAACGTGTGTCTTTTACTGGTAGTACCCAATTTTCCAGCATTTTGTGAATGACATTTTTCATCACCTTGTAGCGAGCTTTGTTGACATGTGTTGGGATGACACACTAATTTATTCTCCAGATGTGGAGACACATCAGGATCACGTTAGACAGGTGTTACAGAACCTAAAGGACAATAAATTGTACGCAAAATTAGGGAAGTGTGTTTTTGCTGTACACGAGGTACAGTTTTTGGGCTACCTGCTGTCATCTTCAGGTTTTCAAATGGATCCAGAGAAAGTCCGTGCTGTATTGGACTGGGATCGACCGGAAAATCTAAAGGCTCTTATGCGGTTTTTGGGGTTCATCAACTATTGCCAAAAATTTATTCAGAACTATTCAACAATAGTAAAATCCTTAACTGACATGACTAAGAAAGGGACCGATGTCTCAGTGTGGTCTGATTCGCCGTTGCAAGCCTTCTCTGCGATTAAAGAATGCTTCTCTTCTGCCCCTATAATGGTGCAGCCGGATGTATCACAACCTTTCATTGTGAAAGTGGACACGTCCGATGTGGGGGTAGGAGCAGTTTTATCGCAGGGTCCGTCACCTGGTAAATGGCGTCCATGTGCCTTTTTCTCTAAAAATTACGATGTGGGTAACAGAGAGTTACTGGCCATTAAGTTGGCTTTTGAGGAATGGCGTCATTGGTTGGAAGGGGCGATTCATCCGATCACGGTGTTCACAGATCACAAAAACCTGGCTTACCTGGAGTCAGCTAAACGACTGAACCCGAGGCAGGCTAGATGGTCTTTGTTTTTCACCAGATTCAATTTCACTGTCACGTAGTTTTCCTGGAGGTGGTGATTTTGAAAATCCGAGTCCTATACTGTCGGAAGGGGTGGTGATCTCCGCTCTTTACTCTGACCTAGAGGTGAAGGTTCTTAGAGGCCCAGGGAGATGCACCGGATTCTTGCCCCTCTGGGAAACTGTTTGTGCCATCAAAATGGCATCACAAGGTGTTTGAGGAACATCACTGTACGGTTCTTACGGGACACCCTGGGAGCAGATCCACTTCTGACCTAATCTCTCATAGATTCTGGTGGCCGGGGTTGCGTAAGTGTGTTGAGGACTATGTGTCAGCCTGTAGTACCTGTGCATGCGCTAAGGTGATACATACTCAGCCTTCGGGATCTCTACTTCCGTTGCCCATCCTGTCCAGACCATGGACTCACTTATCCATGGATTTTATCACTGATCTACCTAATTCTTCAGGAAAAACTGTTATTCTGGTGGTAGTTGATAGCTTTAGTAAAATGGTGCACTTTATAGCATTGCCGGGCCTACCTAATGCTAAAATACTTCCACAAGTGTTGGTTGACAGCATTGTGAAACTCCATGACATTCCCTCTGACGTGGTCTCGGATCATGGGGCTCAGTTTGTTTCGAGATTCTGGAAGGCGTTCTGTACTTGACTGAGGGTACAACTGTCCTTTTCTTCGGCTTTTCATCCTCAGTCGAACGGACAGACGGAGCACACTAATCAGAGTCTGGAGACTTACTTGAGATGTTTTGTCTCTGAGAACCAGGAGGATTTGCTTCGTTTTTGTCTTTGGCAGTGTTTGCCATAAATAATCGTAGACAGGAGTCCACTGAGAAGTCGCCGTTTTTTGGGGCATATGAGTTTCACCCGCAGTTTGGCACATTTTCTGGTTCAGATACTTTTGGTATCCCTGAGGAGGAACGTTTTTCGTCATCATTGTCCATCTATATGGAGGAAAATTCAAGATAACTTGATGAATATGGGCAAAAAGTATAAACATGTGGCTGAAAGGGAAACGTATGAAAGGTCCGGACCTATGAGTGGGTGATTCTGTGTGACAGTCTACAAGAAACATTAAGTTGAAGGTACCTTCATGGAAGTTGGGTCCAAGGTTTATTGGTCCATATAAGATCACTGCCATTATGAATACTGTAGCTTTTCGTCTTGAACTTCCTCAGTCCCTGAAAATTCATAGCATGTTTCATAAATCTTTGTTGAAGAGATATGTTGAATATTTGGAGCCGTCTTCCTTGCCAGCCACTCCTGTCATGGTGGACGGTAGTTTGGAATTTCAGATTACCAAGATAATTAACTCTTGAGTTCTCCGTAGATCTCTTCAGTATCTTGTTCACTGGAAGGGTCATGGACCAAAGGAGAGGATGTGGGTACCGGATTCTGACGTGAATGGCAGTCGTTTGGTGAAAGATTTTCACGGGTCTCACCCGGATAAGGTCAGTCCTGGGTTCCCGGAGGTCACCCGTAAAATCGGGGTGGGGGGGTACTGTCACGGACGTACAGAGACATACGGACGTCCCGGCGATAGTGAGTGGCAGGAGATCTGTGAGACTGGCAATACGTGCTTTGATCTGACAAGTTTTCAATGTGAATCAATAGGTAGTGGTCACACCCCTTGCCTCCAGGTGTTGCTAATGTGTTCATTTAACCTTCCTTGTTTATAGTTGCCTCTCCCACAATGCTGTACGGTTTATAGCTTCTGTTGGACCTGTGGATAGTTGGTGGTTGGAGATTGGCTTTCCTTTCCCTTTTGTATTTTGTTTGGGTTCTGTGTGTTGCATTTCCCTATTGTTTGTATTAGGCCTGAGGGAGACCCCTGTTTGTCCTTCCTTTTGGAGGAACAGGTAGTCTCGACCCTGCCATTAGTACCAGGGTCCTATAGGGCTTGATAGGACTCTAGGTATTCCTGCGTATGAACACACCTACCTCTTGGGTCTGTTCATACTGGTTGTTCTGTCCTCCTTATGTGTGAAGGTAAATAACTCGACAGACAGCTAAACCTTATCCCGGCAATGAATTGTCAATGGAGTATCGTCCAACTTTATCTTTATTGCAAGGATGTAAATGCGTGTGAGCGTGCGGTAAAACTGGGGAACAGAAAAAATAATGCACTTACTAAAGGGGTCTGACATATGACAATGCATATCATAACATTACTGTGCATAGCAATGCACATATAAACACAGATGCAGATCTAACCATGAGCATGTTATCCTATCTGCATAACAAGGATAGTCCCTAGCTGCTAACTGAAGCTGCTATACAGGAGCAGGAGAAGAGATATGCAAAATACATATGCAAACAGGCTGTAATGTGGCATACCAGTGATGCTACCGTTGGCTTAGATGTAGAGGATGGCCCCAGAGGCTTCCACACCATGTGCTACCCCAGGCAGGGATGACTGTGAATGAGGAAAATGGCTGCTGTGTGCAGGGATGATGATGTCACTAAGTTCATGGGTCACAAGCTTTGGGAACTGAAGTAGACCAAACTTCTAATGTGAATAGCTGCAATGTATGTAAATATACATCTGTTACACAACTAATAAAGAATTATAAAGAACATATATTGAATATGCATAAAAACTATACATAAATTAACAAATAAGCTTGCTGAAAGCATGACACTCCCCGCCTGGTATCTATAACGATACCACATCAAGTCACTTCTGGTGAGAGCAACAAAATCAGTTCAGTAACGAGTCCGAGGAAGAGTCTAGGCTCATGTTGCCTGCAGACTTAAACTTCCAACTTTCTAACCTTCCCATCCTCACTTGGGAACACCTTGGTCATCAGTCCCAAAGGCCAGTCATTTCTTTTTGACTGGGGGTCTTTGACAAGGACAACATTACCAACCTCCATGTTGGGTTTGCTGGTTTGCCATTTATTCCGGACATGTGGTGTAGAGAGGTATTGTTTCCTCCATTTATCCCAGAAGGCATCTGCTAGGGTTTGCACTAGTCTCCACTGACATTTGTACAAGTCTTTAGTACTAAACTCACCAGGAGGAGCTGATGCTGTACCGACCTTTTGGGTGAGAAGAGTGCAAGCGGTGAGCAAGAAAGGATCCTCTGGGTCGTTGGATATTAAAGTCAAAGGTCTGGAGTTTATGATCGCCACTACTTCAGCCATAAAGGTCGAGAGGGTCTCATGGGTAAGCCTTGAAGTTCCCAGCTGTAGAAAGACAGAATCAAGAATCCGGCAGAGTAAGCCAATCATACGCTCCCAAGAGAGGAAGAGTGTGGGGGTTGAATGACCATTTGCAGTCTTGGTCAGCAAGATATCTCACTACATGGTCACTGTCAATGTTTGAGGGGATCTGCAGTTCATTGCAGGCTCCAACGAAGTTGGTACCCCTTTCAGAGCAGATAGGTTTAACTGGGCCTCTAATGGAAACGAAACGTCTGAGAGCATCTATAAAGCTGGATGTATCCAGAGACTCGATAACTTCTATATGCACAGCCCTGATACTCAAGCACGTAAATATGACTGCCCAGCGTTTACTGTTTGCATGGCCTCCTCTAGTGTGTCGTGTGGTGACAGACCAGGGGCCAAACATGTCAAGACCAACATTAGTAAATGGGGGGTTCTGTACTGAGAAGGTCAGCAGGGAGGTTAGCCATCATTTGGGACTGAAACATACCCTGTAGTTTTTTGCAAGTGACACATTTGAAAATTAGACTACTCATAAGTCTTTTGGCTCCCATTATCCAGAATCCAGCTGTACATAAAGCGCCTTCAGTAAACAAACGTCCCTGATGTTTAGTCTTCTCATGGTAGTGCTGCACAAGTAAAGATGCAGTATGATTGTTTGGGAGTATTATTGGATTACGTTGATTACTCTCGAGTTTCGCATTTGAAATGCGTCCTCCAACTCTCAACAGGCCATTAGCATCTATAAAGGGGTCAAGTCTCTTGAGGGAACTGTCCTTAGGAACACTCTTTTGATTTTGGAGGAGTTCAAGTTCTTGAGCATAAACCTTCTGTTGGATACAACGTATGATGACGTTTCTGGCCTGTGTGAGCTCGTCCACTGTATGCGCCTTGTGACAGTAATGCCAACCTTTGCAGTGCTCTGATCCTGTAGATGTGGTTCTAAAAGATTTGGCTATGTGCATCAGACCAGCTATAGCTCTGTTCAGTGATTTCCACGTAAAATCGTTTGGATCCAAGCTCTCTGTTAGAAACTCTTGTGGTGAGTACAGAAACATGAGGACGAATCTCTGCATCAACATTCGGTTCAAGCAGCTCAAATGAGTTTTTCTCAAGAGTGTCAAGCAAAGACCTGTAGAGGAATGGTGGTCCTGTGAGCCACGTGGTATCTTTAAGGTAGGCTGCAGGAACAGCTCTTGTACCATGGTCCGCAGGGTTGAGGACAGTTGGTACATAGTGCCACTGGGTAGGCTGTGTAGACCTCCTGATTCTTTAAACTCTGTTATGAACATAGACATAGAATCTCCTAGTCTCATTGTAAATGTAGCCCAACACTACTTTGCTGTCTGTATGAAACACTGTGCTATCAAGTTTTACATCTATTTCTCACACAATAAGATCTGCTAGTTCTACTGCCAGAACAGCAGCACAAAGTTCCAGTCTTGGTATGGTAAGCTCAGGACTTAATGCCAGCTTTGCTTTGCCCATCGTAAAACCGATTTAGACCTGGCCTTTAATGTCTATAGTTTTAAGGTAAGCGACTGCAGCGATTGCTTTTACTGAAGCATCACAAAATATGCACAGCTGCCTGGACTGAACCTCAGCAGGATAGAAGTGGGAACCTGGCCTATGTATTCACGTTAGATAATGCCTTTAGAGGGTCTCTCCATGTTACCCATAGTGCCTCTTTCTCTGAGGAAAGTGGCGAATCCCAATCACATGTATCTGTGGTTAACTCTCTGAGCAGAGTCTTACCTTGGATGATCACAGGGGCTGCAAATCCAAGTGGATTGTATAGACTGTTAATGGTGGACAGGACTCCATGCCATGTGAAGGGTTTCTGTTCTTGGTCGACCTGAAAGGTAAAGGTGTCAGATTCAAGGTCCCAGCTGAGCCCTAGGCTGCGCTGCATGGGTAATGGGTCTGTTGCCAAGTCTAGATCTTTCAAATCACTGGCATGGTCTTGAGTAGAAAAAGGCCTCCATTAGAACTTTGCTATTTGAAACTATTTTATGCAGTCTGAGGTTTGAACAGGAAAGCATACTTTGAGTCCTTTTGAGTAGACTGATTGCGGCCTCAGGTGAGGGAAGCGACTTCAAGCCATCATCTACATAGAAGTCTCTTTCAACAAACTTAACGTCTTTTCCATAGTCTTTTTCACCTTCTTGGGCAGAAAGTCTGAGTCCATAAATAGCGACTGCAGGAGATGGGCTGTTGCCGAAAACATGCACTTTCATGCGATATTCTATGATGTGTTGGGTAGTGTCATTGTCTTCGAACGAAAAGAATCTCAAGAAGTTCATATGTTCTTCTTTAACTAGAAAACAATAGAACATTTGTTCTATGTCGGCAACTACAGCAATGGCTTCTTTACGGAATCTAATGAGGACACCGACGAGTGTATTATTGAGGTCTGGTCCTGTCAAAAGAACATCATTGAGAAAGACTCCCTCATATTGTTAACTAGAGTCAAATGGTTTCTTAGGATGGTAAACGCCAAAGGTTGGTAGATACCAGCATTCTTCCTTTTCTTTTAGGGGTGGAGCTATTTCTGCATGACTTTTCTCCAATATCTTGGTCATGAATAAGAAGAAATGTTCCATCATCTCTGGTCTTTTCTGAAAGTTGCATTGGAGTGAACAGAAGCATTTAAAGCCTTGATCTCTGTTGTTGGGAAGACGGCGCCTCTGTTTCTTGAAAGGCAGTGGTGCAACCCAGGTGTTCGTTTTATCCTTGAAGAATCCTTGCTCCATTATGTTTAAGAAGGCCTCATCTTCAATAGAGGGAGCTATCTTGTGGTCTTCCTTCGTCCTCTGGAACATCGTGCACCCCACCGGTCTTGGTCTCCACCACAAGAATGGTTCTCGATTTGTGTAAAGTCAGGATATAGTACACTTGCCGGCTTCTCTCTTACAAGGAACCTGTTAGGACAAGGCTGAAAGAGGGATGGACGTCCATTCTCCAAGGTACTTGTGTAAAGAGAATTCACTGTGTTTGGCTTGTGAACATTTCCTAGGCAGACATCACCTATAATGACCCACCCCAGGTCAAGCTTCTGGGCATATGGAGAATTGTGAGGACCGTTTATTTGTTTTCTCACCTTGGGGACTCTTATGATATCTCTTCCAAGCAGAAGTATTATTTGGGCTTCTGTGTCGAGTGCAGGTATGAGATGTGCTATGGATTTTAGATGTGCATGATGTAATGCTGCCTCAGGCGTAGGAATTTCTTCTCTATTGTTTGGCATCCGATTGCATTCGATAAAGGCAGGTAAAGGTAGGGATGCTTCACCATTTATGGATTCGATTTGGAAGCCAGTAGCTCTTTTTCCTTTTTCTTCACTCACACCTGTGCAAGTTTTAAGTGAATATGGAGAGCAGTGTCCTTTAATATTGAAGATATCAAAGAAAGTCGAGTTAGCAAGAGATCTATTACTCTGATCATCAAGGATCGCGTACATCCTTACTGCTTTCTCTTTATGACCGATGGGGTAAACTGTGACAAGACAGATCTTGGAGCAAGATTTGTTACAAAGACCTTCTCCGCAGACTTCGGTGCACTGGGGTGTCACTTCAGGAGGTACTGTGTCTCTCTCCTCCCCGCCGTGCTCTACAGCCTGTTCTGAGGGTGTGAGAGTCCATGGAGCTGGCCCAGGGTGTAAGGCTGTATTGCGCTCTTCACTGTTGCATTCAGAGCATTTGATGTTTACAATACAGTCTTTTGCAAGATGAGAGGTTGATGCACAACACCTGTAACAAGTGTGGTTCTCCTTGAGGAAAGTTTTGCGGTCCCTGAGAAGTTTTTCTCTAAATCCTCTGCACTTCAGCAATGAGTGTGGTTTCTTATTCAGAGGACATTCTCTGGATGGGTCTTTGGTTGAGATCTTTTCAGTCTCTGAGGTACTGTAGGTTTTCTTTGAGGGGTCTTTGGAAGATACACTGGTCTTGTGTACTGCAACAGGAGTACCTTTCATGTTATGAAGTGAGACAGGCCTACCTTGTTCGGGGTAATTGGTGTCAAACATCGAGATGTCAAAGCTGGGATCATTCCTAGTCTTTGCTTGCTGGTGCACGAAGTCCACAAAGAATAAGAATGGAGGGAATGGGACATTGTGCTGTTGCTTGTACCTGGAACCTTGAGCAATCCACTTCTCTTGCAGGTTATAAGGTAGTTTTTGTACTATGGGGTTTACACCATGTGCAGTATCCAAGAATGCCAGACCTTGTAAATCTCTTTCAGCTTTGACAACTTATACATACACAAGTTTCTCCTGCCCGACCCAGGTTTCACTTCTCAAGCTTCGTCAGGGGCATACGGTATGCCCTTGACGAAGCTTGAGAAGCGAAACCTGGGTCGGGCAGGAGAAAAAACACTGTGATTGTTTTATGCCTTTTAAAAGAAGATGTTTGTAAGTATATACCAAATAAAACTTTTATAAAGATACCGGAGCTTCACTATGGTGGAAGCGGCTTGTGTTTACAGAAACCTTTGAGTAAAAGGATTAGAGCAGTGCTTCTAAATTATTTTCTGTCATGCCCCCCCTAGGAAGAAGAAAACATTTCGCGCCCCCCGCGTCTATAAAATTGTTATAAGTACACCAATCTCCCCACAGGTGAGGGCCATTAACCCCCTCCTCCCCCAAATCATGTGCAGGCTCCATTAACCCCCTCCCCCAAATCATGTGCAGGCTCCATTAACCCCCAATCATATGCAGGCTCCATTAACCCCCTCCCCAATCATGTGCAGGCTACATTAACCCCCTCCCCCAAATCATGTGCAGGGTCCAGGCTTCCCCTCCCCCAAATCATGTGCAGGCTCTCCCCCAAATTATGTGCAGGCTCTTCCCCCAATAGGGTCCAGGGTCCCCCACCCACCCAATACTTACCTCCCTGGAAGCACTGGATGCAGGCCTCTTCCGGCCTGTGTCCCGCTCTGCACTCTGCTCAGGCGGCGCGATGACGTCATCGCGCCGCCTGAATCATGCTCTGATAGGCTGCCGGCACAAGGCCCGCAGCCTATCAGAGGAGCAGGAGGGAGACGCCTCTCCTCCACTGCCGCACAGCACAGCGATCTGTATCGCTGTCCAGAGGACGGCGATACAGATCACTATGGAGATGAACGCTTCCACAGTGGAAGCGTTCATCTCCTGTCACCTGGAGCCCCCCTTTACGGAGCCTCGCTGGATTAGAGACAACAGTGCTTCCTCCGGTGCTTGGTATGGCAAAGTCCGTGGCTGACCACTGCATGCAAGTGTGGAAGCGATAATACACACGCCAGGAACAAACAGAGTTGCGGATGATATTTCTAAACGCCTGCAATTACCAGACTTGCTGTGAGTACAATCTGTGCAATAAGGGTTTGTGCAGCCTAACGGTATTTCATATTAATCTCTTTTTACCAGTTGCAGGATATCCAGCAGCAGGATATCTGCAGACCGCAGGTCTCTTTCAGAAGGGAAAAGGATTACTGCTTTTTTGGGGATCATCTATTCATACGCGCGGTCCGAACTTGTGTATGTATAAATTGTGAAAGTGTGTTTCAACCCGCAACACCCATCGGACTCGCAGCGCAAATATTTTTGGACTGGTGATCAAGTGTTTTATATTTTGAATTAGCTTTGGCAACTGGAGCTCTGTCAGCAGATCACTCAGTTCTCTCAGCTTCTGAAACCCTTTGTTCTGGATCTTGGGGAAATGCTCAATTCTTTTGAAGAGTGCGTTCTCTATCACTTCTGGTGAGCCGTAACAGTTCTCAAGTCTCTCCCATATTATGTTTAACCCAATGCTTGGGTAGTTAATATTAATGGCTCTAATCTGCTTTGCATGCTCTGCCGATTCATTTCCTAGCCACTTGGCAAGAAGATCAATTTCCTCACATGCAGACAGATCTAGGTCTCTGATTGTATTTCTGAATGATGACCGCCATGACCTATAGCTTTCAGGTCTGTCATCAAACTTGCCCGACGTTATTAACTCATGTCGGGCAAGGAATTTAGAAAATCTGACATACTTGGATCTCTGATTGGTGGATTGTTGCTGTAGTAGTCGCCATCTACTTGTTCCTTCTTAAAGGATGTCCTATGAAACTGTTGTCTCGTGCAAAGTAGGGTTTTTGGTTAACTGAGGTCACTTGTGTGAAAGGAGTCGGCTGGGGTTTTACAGCAGGGGTTGACGCTGCTCTTGGACTTGAATTTAGGCTGTCATCCGACTCCGTAATCTGAAGTGCGTTGCGAGTTATCGTGATGATCAGGTTCAGGTCCAATTATGTTGCTGAGTCTAGCACTTGTGGAGTTTGCTGCTTCTTCTAAAGCCTCTGCTTCTGCTACAGCAGCTGCAGCTTCCTTTTCCACAGTTAGCTTTTCTAGAGCTGCTTCCATGCGTGCTTCTTTATTTCCATACGAGTTTTCATTTCCATTTCTATACGAGCTTTCTCTATTTTTAATTGTCTTTCTTGTTCTGCGAATGTCAGGCGGATTTTGGCAGCTTCCGCTTTTGCGCGGGCAACGGCGACCATGGAGCTGCTCACTGATCTCTTTGAGCTTCTGGAGCTAGCTGAGATGCGAGACCTTGTCTCGTACAGTTCGGATTCTCTTGACGATATAATGACACTGTGAACGAGTTTGCACACTTGCAACTGTCATGGGTGACGATGCTGCACCTTGCAGGGTTCAGTACCATGCGGTCCAGCCGGTTAGAGGTTGTTGACTCGCAGGGTTTGAGGAATCGCAGTTTTTAGTATCTAGCTTGTAAGAAACCGTTGTTTTACTGCGGCCAGGGAGTCTCAGTTCCTTGTATCTAGTTCATAAGCAGCTGCTGTTTTACTGTTCTGTCCTCCTTATGTGTGAAGGTACATATCTTGACAGACAGCTAAACCTTATCCCGGCAATGAATTGACAATGGAGTATTGTCCAACTTTATCTTTATTTCAAGGATGTAAATGCGCGTGTGCGCGTGCGGTAAAACTGGGGAACAGAAAAAATAATGCACTTACTAAAGGGGTCTGACATATGACAATGCATATCATAACATTACTGTGCATAGCAATGCACATATAAACACAGATGCAGATCTAATCGTGAGCATATTATCATATCTGCATAACAATGATAGTCCCTAGCTGCTAACTGAAGCTGCTATACAGGAGCAGGAGAAAAGACATGCAAAATAGATATACAAACAAGCTGTAATGTGGCATACCAGCGATGCTACCGTTGGCTTAGATGTAGAGGATGACTGCAGAGGCTTCCACACCATGTGCTACCTCAGGCTGGGATGACTGTGAATGAGGAAAATGGCTGCTGTGTGCAGGGATGATGATGTCACTAGGTTCACAAGCTGTTACACCACTAATAGAGAATTATACAGAACATATGTTGAATATGCATGAAAACTATACATAAATTAACAAATAAGCCGGCTAAAGGCATGACACTGGTAGTCAGTCAGGATTTTGGTTAGGGTTTTACTAGGATGTGTCCATCTTCCATTCTTAGTTCTCAGGCCTGATTCCCTGTTCCCCCTTCCCTACTATGCTCGGTGTGGTGTTCCCCCCCACACTGAAGCGTGACAGTGATGCTCTGGGAAATATTCTGCGAAACATTGGTTCCAGACATCATGTGGATGTAACACGTACCACTTACCTAACCACTGTGCAGACAAGTACCTTCCTTCAGGACAGCAGTACCCCCTAATGGAACTGGTCTCTTTCAGCAGGATAGTGCCTGACCATGCTGCCAAAATTGTCCAAGAATGAGGAACACGAAAAAGAGATCAGGGTGGTGACTTGTTTCCAAATTCCCAATTCTCCATCTGATTGTCATCTGTAAGTTCTGCAGGAAAAACAAGTCTTATCTCTGGAGGTTGCACCGGACAACTTACAAGACTTAAAGGATCTGCTGTCTCGGGGTCAAGATACTGTACCACAAGACAGTGGTAGGTCAGAGTTCAGAGGGACCCAGACAACATTAGGCAGGGGGTTTTAATGTTAGGGATTATTGGTGTATAAATACTAAATGCCTGTAACCACCACAAGGGGGAGTCCACTGCATACATGAAAGTAACGGCAGCTGTGTTCATACAAAGACGACGCCCTCTAGTGGCAACTGCCAGACGTGTCTGCTCTGGCAGGGGTGTGGGAGATCTCCTCTATTTAGGGAGACCCCTGGGCCATCCAAGAGTATAGACAAGTAAGAATTATACTTGTGCCATGACTTCATTGTAATGACCAGTTGTCTGGAATCCGAGCTCATCAGTATCCAGGAAAACTTTCCCTCACACCCACAAGGACGAGTAAGTGACACTTTATGGTTCTTGTCCAAACAAAGGCTGTTTATGCCTCTTGCTGGGATGTGGGCCAGGAGTGTACAGCGCTGAAGCCGTCTTCTACAGGCCCGCTTCTCGACCGGCTTTCATACAAACAACTATTACAGCAGCCGTTCAAATATCGCAGTGTGCACTCAATTTAATGCAAATTAGTGACATTTATGAGCATGCCTCCTAAGCGTCCCTCTTTCGGAGGAAGAGTCGATATTTTGGACTTTGCTCCTTAACCCTTTAAGGACCGGAGGTTTTTTACTTTTTGAGTTTTCGTTTTGCACTCCCTGCTTTCCCATAGCCATAGCTTTTTTATTTTTCGGTTCACATAGCCATATGAGGGCTTGTTTTTTGCGGGACAAGTTGTACTTTCCAACGCCACCATTTAATATTGCATATGATGTAGTGGGAAGCGGGGAAAAAATTCCAAATGGGGTGAAATTGCAAAAAAAAAGCAATTCCACCACAGTTTTGCGGCTTTTTAAATTCCGACGTTCGATGTGCGATAAAACTGACTGGTTAATTTTACTCTACAGGTCAGTACGAATCCGGCGATACCCTATATGTATAGGTTTTCTTGCGTTTTGAAAGTGAAAAAAAAATTCAAAAGTGGGAAAAAAAATCAGTTTTCCTTTTTTGTCACCATGTTTTGACCCCGATAACTTTTTTGTAATTATATGTACAGAGCTGTATGGGGGCTCATTTTATGCGTCATAATCTTATCTTTTTATTGATACCATTTTGGGGTGTGTATGACTTTTTCATCACCTTTTATGTAATTTTTTGTGGAAAATGAAGCGACCAAAAATGGCGAATCCGCCATTCGGACGCTTTTTTTTCGTTTTGCTGTTTGACGTATGGGGAATATTTTTTATATTTTTATACTATGGGCGTTTTCGCACATTGCGACACCCATGATGTGTATTTTTAATTTTTTTTAGTTTTTTAAACTTTTTATTTATTTTTTTAATGTATTTTTTTTATTTTTTTTTTCTTCACTTTTCTATAGTTCCCATAGGGAACTATAACTTACAATCATCTGATTGCGATTTTCATACATTCCAATGCAATAGCATTGGAATATATGAAAAAATCGGATATTTCCTATGAAGCCTATTACAGGTAAGGCTCCGTAGGAAATACTACAGAGTAGCCTGGGTTTCATTCATAGAGCTCCAGGCTACTACAGGCGCGCTCCGGCTCCTCCGATCGCCACACGGGGGAGCCGGAGCGCAAACCGAAAGTAAAACTTTCGGTTTGTGCGCACTCAGATGCCGTGGTCAGGATTGACCATGGCATCTGAGGGGTTAAATGTCCGCGATCGGCATCGCTGCCAGTCGCGGACATTAGCCACGGGTGTCTGCTACAGGAACCATGCTGACACCCGCGGCTAAGGCGCCCGCATGGAGCAGGAGCGGGCGCCATCTTTAAAGACCGGACACAGGACGTACATGTGCGTCCTGTGTCCTTAGGAGGTTAAATGTCCCTCTTTTTTATCTAGGAAATAAATGTCCATTAATAAACATACTAAAACGGCTCCAGAAACTGTCTGGTCCCTACCTGTATATTAGACCTCAAATTATATTTTGTAATTATTTGGTGCAATTTGTACCTTAAGACGTCTATAATCAGATATATTTTTGTGCTAATATTTAAAGGGGTACTCCAGTGAATGTAAAAAGCTGTCCCAGGAGCTGCACATACAACAGAACTTACACCCACCTTGGTAATCCACTGATGCTGCAGTTCTGATGGTACCAGGTCCATGAGGCACCCCCTTCCTGCTACAATCTCGACATGGTAGGGAATGGCAGTGAATGCCACCGTGCCAATCAACGGCTGCAGCCATGACCCACCTCAGTCGGTGACCGTCCAAAGTTGGCCGGTACATCATGACCCATGTGGTGCCACGTACCTCACTAGCCGTCAGCGATCAGGTTGCACCATCCACTTCTTCATGTTCATCCGTCATAAAGAAAGTCTATAGGAATCATAATGGATCCGTCTGGTTTCCTGTCGACAGGACTTTGTTTTCCGTCTTGCATAACGGGAACCAGACAGAACCGTTATGATTCCCATAGACTTCTGTTACGACGGATCAAAGCGGAATGCGTTTTAAAGGCTTCCGTTTTGACTTCCGTCTTATGGATTCCGTCTTATGGTTATAGCGGAAAACAAAAACGGAATCCATAACGGTGTCCATCGCCTTTAAAGGGTTCAACTTGGCATTATATACCGTGCTAGAAATCTTTCTATATCCATGTAACGATGGCTTCCACTTGCTCATTACTAGCAGGCTATTGTTAATATGTTTTTCATTTTTATATCGTCTGGCTCTGAAATGTCTCTGCAGATCCGCTGGCGGTGTGCCAGCACTCCACTCATAGAACAATAGATTTTCCATTCAATGTTTACGTATGAGGCTGGTCAAATGACTCTGTCAGTTTGGACATCCGGTCATGCCTGCCACGGTGTATGTTATTGTGCACATTACGTTTTTATGGTCAGATCATAAATACAAATGAATAAAAACATAATCAATACATTTCTTTGTGTATGTGACGAATAAACGAAATGGCAAAGGTGTAATGGAAAATAAAGAGAGATGACTAGTGGTACCTACAAACAAGAATATAACTATTCAAATACTGCCCTTCGTGTACAAGAATGTACAATAATACTGCCCCCTATGTACAGGGCATTGGGAAAGTCTTCAGACCCGTTCACATTTTGTTATGTTGCAGCTGCAGAACCCCAGAGCGAGGTACTTTCAAATTGTTTGCTGTTTAAAGTTTGTCATTTTATGCTATCTATACCCATTATGGTAATGTATGGAACTGACAGAGTTAATCAACTCTGGCACAGCCCCTACAGGAAGCTTGGGTGTGGCTCCTGGGTCCGCCCCTTGTACAGTCTGGAGTTTGGAGTTAGCTGGGTGAAGGAGCAACTCCATGTTTTCCATTGCTCACAGGATTGGACTAAAGCTACAGAGAATCACCTTCTCTAGAGATTATCTACTGAAAGAAAGACCTCACCATTTCTGCAGTGCTCAATAAAGAGAGAGAGAGAAGGGATAAGAAAGTTACAGAAGCCACATGGTTGAGGAAAGGAGTCAGTCAATAAGATATTTTGCTATCTAAATCTAACAGACTTTACTGCAGTGAGGGGAATACTGCTAAGACACCCTTCACACTGTGACACAATCTGGACAGTGCCAATAGCGAACTACAGCCATTATTGTAAAAGTAATGTTGCCAGATGTAGCTTCAGCAGAAATGGACTTTGGGAAGAAAGAAAGTAGAGAGAATTTTAACTCCAATCCTCGTTGAGCTCTATACAAAACCATCTAGGGCGGAATATATGCACTGTACATTATTGAAACAGTGTTCTGAGACTGTTGCAAGTACTACAACCCTTATTGTGCACTACAGTAAAGAGAGACGTTTATTTATTCTGGCCTGGTTACAGATTCCTACACAATATACCGGCCATTGCACCCCCTACACGCCCTGCCTTGCATCCTTACAAACACTCAACATCATGGGCACCAAAAAGCAGCAACATCAGGGTGTGCATATAATCATATCTTAGTGTGTCAATAGCAGTGTGTAGTTTGGTCGCAGCCACGGGATGTCCAATTGGGCCTGTATTTTATTTTTATACATGCAAAAATCCGATGGTGCGGTGTCTTTCTAAACAGGATGTTTGTTCACACCGTCAACCATGCGTTTACACATAGCTATACACCGTATGTCAGTGTCACTCTGACATTATTTAATATTCCTGTCTTTGCATTATACAGCTTGAAGAGGGGTGGGGGGAGAGAGAAAAAAAAAAGAAAAGGCGTCCTAGAAGACCTCAGCGTCATATACCAATTATCCGGCCAATTGGAGCCCTTTTAATTTGTGTAGACTCGATTCGGACCCGAATGGAATTCTCTAACAGATTTGTTAGACCCAAAATAAATTTCACGAAAATCGCTAATCTCTAGTAAGAGTCATAGCTGTGGACCAGTGGCGTAACTAGAAATGACTGGGCCCCACAGCACATTTTTGAATGGCTAGTCAGGATCGCTCTCTCAGACCAGGCCCGGCGGCCACTCCGTCCATTTCCTATAGTGTCTCTGTATATAATGTAATTTTATAATACTGATAATGGGGCCCTTACAATAAAATCTTTTAGGCCCCTTTCACACGGGCGAGTTTTCCGCACGGGTGCAATGCGTGAGGAGGACGCATTGCACCCGCACTGAATCTGGACCCATTTATTTCTATAGGGCTGTGCACATGAGCGGTGATTTTCACGCATCACTTCTGCGTTGCGTGAAAATCGCAGCATGCTCTATATTGTGCGTTCTTCATGCAACACAGCCCCCATAGAAGTGAATGGGGCTGCGGGAAAATCGCAATCATCCGCAAGCAAGTGCGGATGCAGTGCGATTTTCTGGCATGGTTGCTTAGCAACGGGACCAGATCTTTATTATTTTCCCTTATAACATGGTTATAAGGGAAAATAATAGCATTCTTAATAAAGAATGCATAGTAAAATGAAGAGGAATGGGTTAAAAATAATAAAACTTAACTTACCTTAGCCACTTGATCGCGTAGTTGCGATCTGTCTTCTCTTTTCCAGCTTCAGATGGTCACATCACATGGTCCAATCACATGGTCCATCTTACCCTGGTGATGTGACGTCATCACAGGTCCTTTAGTTCTTAGCTGAAGCTGGAAAAGAGAGGAGAGATCGCAACTACGCGATCAAGTGGCTAAGGTAAGTTAACTTTTATTATTTTTAACCCCTTCATCTTCATTTTACACAGCATTCTTTATTAGGAATGCTATTATTTTCCCTTATAACAATGTTATAAGGGAAAATAATAAATTCTCCAGAATACTCTACCCAAAACCAGACTTCAGTGATGAAGTCCGGCTTCGGGTCTGGGTACCAAACATGGCGATTTTTCACACGCGCGTGCAAAACGCATTACAAACGTTTGCACCCGCGCGGAAAAATCGCGCATATTCCCGCAACGCACCCGCCTCTTATCCGGGCGTCAAACATGACGCCCGTGTGAAAGAGGCCTTAGTCCTTCTCCTGGGTGGGCCCCTTCTGAGCTCGGGCCCCAAAGCAGCCACTTCCCGTATAGCTACACTCCTGCTGTGGACTGTGTGGTATACAGATAGATTCAGCTGGTGTAACCCAGGCAGCGTTACATTGCGGTATTATATGTCATATGATACAATGTACATTATGTTCATTGCTTCTTTTTATAGATGTGATGAAAAAGGAGAATGTGTAAATAAAGGGGGTTTCAGGACATGAAGCCAAAAGCCAAGCCATCCACACATAGGCCCTTACCTCTAAGCTGACAAATAGGCCAGTAGAGGGCAGTAACGAGCACTGACAACGCATTTTAAACCTCCCAGGGATGTCATTTTCTCAATAAGAGTTTTTTTTTCAACAGGTTCTGATTTCCAGGGTCTTTTGACATTGAAAAGCCATAGAGATGATGATTGTCCAATATCTGATCTTTTTTATTTTTTAAATATGATAAGTTAAAGGGTTTATCCAATAGTACAAATGCCCCCACAATGGCCGGACCCCTCCTATAGACGATACTTACCCTGCGTCCCTCCGGATCCCTGCATGGTCACCTCTGCATCGCCTCGTCGCGCGGATCAAAACATCCAGTGATGGGGGGAGCAACCAATAGCAGGCCATGAAAGTGACCAGCCTCCCTAGCATCGCGCGACGTGCAGGGCTCCAGAGGGACCAGGTAAGTATCATCTATAGGAGGGGCCCGGGCATTTTGGGGGGTATTTATACTATTGGATAACCCCTTTAAAGGAATTATCCAACCCATATTATGACCCCCCCCCAATGCCCGGGCACCTCATATAGATTATACTTACCCCACTCCCCGTCACCCGCGTCGCTCATGATCCTCGCACGCATCTCCCTGCCTCACCTGCGATGCTACAGAGGCACGTTGCATCCTGCTGTTGGCTGCCTTCCCCCTCGTCACCGGATGTTTTCATGCGCACAACGGTGAGATGCAGAGATCAGGGGTTACGCAGGGGTTGGGGGTCATTATAGGGGTTGATTAACATTGCAATGCACTAAAACAATGGAAGTCTCAGATGACACAAGTTTGACATGCAACGGATGGAAAAACTGAAATGGTGAGATACCAACTCTTGTCATGAGTCACATTAGTCTTCTATTCAATTGACATTGACTTTGGGTGAGGAATAGGTGGGACCAGACTCGGACTGGCCCACAGGGGTCCAGGGGAATCCCCCGGTGGGCCCCTGAGCAAGGTGGGCCCCTAGTCTCCCACCCCCTGCACAAGTAGCACATAACACAGTAGACTTACTTCACTACATACATATATTCAATGTACAGCACCTTAACCGCCCTATGTTCATAAAAAAAAACGTATTATATTTGAATGTATCTGTATTGTGGGCCCCCAAAATGCATTTTACTGGTGGGCCCTAGGTACCCCAGTCCGACACTGGGTGGGACTATCTGTCTATTTTAGGTTTCATCTACACACTGACCCTATCATGTGAATATTATCTATAAGGAGTCCATAGTGATCGAAGAATGGTTGGTTGTCGTCTCTTGCACATTAGTGATAAAACAAGACAGCAAAAACAATACCACTGATATCCTTGGAAGACGATACAAAAGGTCACATAAAGTATCCAATGAATGACAACACATGCCAGGAACTTCTGTACCAGAGCACAGCCGCATGGCAGCGATACCAGTCACCTAATCTGCTGTATATTTCTTACCCAAGGACAGAACAAGGGGATTGTGAAGGAAGAGGGGAGGGGGATACTTTACTTTCTTTTAGTTTCAAAAATGTAACTGATCTCATGTATAATATTCACTGTTATATGCACTATATGGCCAAAAGACTGTGCCCCTCTTAATTATTGAGTTCGGGTGTTACCCATTGTAGAGGTGCAAAACAATCATGCACACAGCCATATAATCTCCATAGAGAAACATTGGTAGTGACATGGATTGTACTGAAGAACTCAGTGACTGTAAACATGGCACTGTCATAGGATGGCATCTTCCATAAGGCTACTTTCACACTCGCGTTTTTGCTGGATCCGGCAGGGTTTAGCAAAAACGTTTCCGTTACTGATAATACAACCATCTGCATCCGTTATAAAAGGGATCCGGTTGTATTGATTTTTGACATTGCCAAGACGGATCCGTCATGAACTCCATTGAAATTAAATGGAGGACGGATCCATTTTCTATTGTGGCAGATTGTGGCGGAGAAAACGGATCCGTCCCCGATTGACTTGCATTGGGGGTCATGTCGAATCCATCTTGCTCCGCATCCCAGGACGGAAAGCAAACTACAACATGTTGTGGTTTGCTCTCCGGTATGGGAACGCAACTAAACGGAACGGAATGCATTTTGGAGCACTCCGTTCTGTTCAGTTTAGTTTTGTCCCCATTCATTGTCAGCGTTTTCTCCCCGGGATTGAGCCTCTATGATGAATCTCAATACCGGAAAACTAAAATGCCTAAGTCTGTTCAGTCTGGTCACCTGTAAGGGCTATTACTGAAGAGTCTGGAGGTAACACCAGCTCAGCAGTGGCGTAACTACAATTCACTGGGCACAGCATATTTTTGAACCGGCCTTTCCCCCCAGCGACTTCTTCGCAACCCCCAACTCATGTGGCTAGTCAATATTGAGCTCTCAGACAAGGCATGGCAGCCACTCCGTCCCTTTCTACAGTGTCACTGTCATTGTATAATACTGTTGAGGGGGCCCTGATAATAAAATCTTTTAGTCTTCCTCCTGAGGGGGCCCCTTGTGGGTCTGGGCACCAAAACAGCCGCTTACCCTATAGCTACGCCCCTGCAGCTCAGTCACAAAGTGATAGTCCAAGAAAACTGTTTAGTGCTGAAATGCATGATACAGAACTTCAAACTGCCCCTGCACAAGATCTGCCTGTCACGGTGGGGAGTGTAGGAAACTCCCCACCGTATAATGTGAACTGTTACTAGGCCAGGGAAAAGGGAGCAGGTCACCTCCCACAGCATCCCTCAACCTGGCCCTGGTCTCCTAGCTATATGGGCCGAACCAGATGGTAGGAGGGCTCATACTCAGGAACCTCAGAACCCTGTAATCCCTGAGTGAGTAAGGTGACAAGGCAAGAGACTACCTGTTCCTCCACAACACGGAACCGGCGTCTCCCAGCGGCCTAGTAACAAAAGGGAAAAAGAGATTGAGCAGCAACTGAACGGCAGGTAAGCACCCAGTGTAACAACAGCACACCAGAACAACAAATACTTACCTGCCACAGCATAGATGGAACAACAAATCCAAAACCACAGGGACCCCCATGCGGACACCGGATGCATGGAGGCTCCCGGCAGGGATGCTCATAGTCTTTTTGGTTCACCCCCCGGGAAACCATAGAGCCCACTTCCGCAGGCAACAACAGACAAGGGGATGTCTAGCAACCATGCCAGACATAGTACACCAAACAAAACATCACCACACACCCAACATGAACCCACACCAAACACAACAACAGGTAAGGGTATGGGATGGAACATAGAAACAAGGAGGTGACATTGATGTTCTACTAGGATGGCCCTCAGACTGAACAGATGGAATCCAGGAACATCAACACTCCGACACACACCAAGGCAGGAGAACAAATAAAACTACACAAGGATATATAGAGCCTAGAGACCACACCCAATTCCACACCTAGGAAGACGTTAACCCCATGAGCACCAGACAGAAGGAGGAAACAACTTAAAGGGGAAGTGCACGTGCATACTGGACACAACACGTTGCCACCGGCAACCGCATGCATGGCAACCATGTCACGGTGCACACAACCGAGGCCGTGACACTGCCCCTGGAAGTGACATCAGCACAAGATCGTCCCCTGGAAGTGACATCAGCAAAAGACCTGTGGAATAAAAGCTTTTTAAAATGGGTTTCCATGGTGAAGTTGCTGCACACAAGGTAGGATTAACATGCACAATGCCAGGCATCAGCTGGGTGGTGTAAAGCACGTCATCACTGGAGTAGTGGAAATGTGTTCTTGGAAATTAATTGCTATTAATGGTTTGAAGAAAGCCAAATAAGAGTTGGCAGAAGTAAGAGAAGCTGTCTAACCTGTAACATGATGCACCAACCTGCACGAGCCACCATGCTATTACTGCGCAGGCTCATGGCCTTCTGCTCTCAGCATCACTTGTAGTGTATTATACTCTACTCCTACTGGAAGTTTAACCCCTTAGATGCTGCGGTGCTGACTCTGGCATGACATGATGTTGTGGAGCCAAGGGATTGCCATGTACAGATGCCTATTACGCTTTACCAGAGGCAGAGTCTAATAGGCTGGCTGTCTGATTTCCACAACTGATATAATACACTGCAGTGCAGAAGTATTGCAGTATATTATATAGGTGATCAGAGGACTGCATGTTCAACTTTCCTACTGGTACTTAGAAAAAACAAACAAAAAAAAATGAAGTAAAAGAACAAAAATAGCTATTTTTTACCTACTAAGTCCTTTATTTCCATAAAAACATTTAAAAAGAACTACACTTGGTTGGTTGGCATCGCCACAGACAAGACAACCTGTACAATAAAACCATCACATTATTTATCCTGTATGGTGAACATTGAAATTTAAAAAAAAAACACAAATTTGTTTTTATTTTAATTCATTCTGCCTAGAAAAAAAAACTGAAAAAGTGATCCAAAAGTCATATGCAGCGCAAAATCTCACCAATGAAAACTACAGCTTGTCCCTCAAAAAACAAGCCCTCAGACGGCTAACTCGATGGAGAAATAAAAGAGTTATGAAAATAAAAATCACTGCGCCCTTTATGGGGTTGTCTGGGGGGTTCTAGATATTGATGACCTTTACCTAAGATAGGTCATCAAGATCAGATCAGTGGGGGTCTGACCCCCGGCATCTCCGCCATTTGACTGTTCTGAGCAGCAACTGTTTAAAATGACACAGAGGACAAAGCCGGAAGCACAGCTCATCGTCCATCGAAATCTAGAACCTGGAAAACACTTTAAAGGGTTAAAAAAATTTTTTTTTTTACGTTTACTGTGCCCCCTTTTGAAGTGCAGGGGAAAGGACCTGTTTGGTGATAAGCTACTAGAAGTGTTATCATACAGCGCCCCCTAGTGGTCAAACTGTATATGATGTGTACACATGTTCATAGCTGGAGGAGTAAGGGTTCTGTGCAGGGGCAAATGTGCCACTTGTCTGCACTTTGCTGTCGTGTGACTATTTTTGAACTGTGATCTTGCTGTGAAAAAACAGCCAAGTCGCAGGCAAGTTGCAGGGAGTCACGTGTCGCACGCAACTTACATTAAAGTCAATGGAGAAAAAGTTAAGCACAACCTGCAATACAACATCCGACATGTCTGGAGTTTTTGAGGATGCCGCTTCGCAGTCACATCGTGTTGTGTGTTGCATTGCGACACCATTGACAAACATGAAATGTCGCACAGCACTTGTTGCTGTGTAGCCGAATCCTTGAAGTCTCCTCAAGGTCCAGATTCATTATGAATTTCAGGTCCATAGATGGATCGGCTTTTGCCCACAGTCAGTGACTGGATCTGTATTTCAAGATTACATTGACTTCCTTGGGAAGAATACTTATCTCCATTACGGCTTTCTGCGGTTTCTTCGTCAGCAATCATTACTCATCTCAGTTCATACCACCCATAATAGGAACGCTAAAGGGCAACTCTACCCATGAAGGGGTATAAAGAGGCATGCCGATGATCATCCCCTGTCTATATACCCTTTAGAGCAGTGGTGCCCAACCATTTTTCGTCTGAGGGCCGCACCAGACATCGTATAAATTTTTGGGGCCAGAACCAGGTATCTTTGCCAGGAAGAAATGCAAACACTGTGAGGGGGCACATGTGAGCATTACTACTGTGAAGGGGGCACATGTGAGCATTACTACTGTGAAGGGGGCACATGTGAGCATTACTACTGTGAAGGGGGCACATGTGAGCATTACTACTGTGAAGGGGGCACATGTGAGCATTACTACTGTGAAGGGGGCACATGTGAGCATTACTACTGTTAAGGGGTACATGTGAGCATTACTACTGTGAAGGGGGCACATGTGAGCATTACTACTGTGAAGGGGGCACATGTGAGCATTACTACTGTGAAGGGGGCACATGTGAGCATGACTACTGTGAATGGGGCACATGTGAGCATTACTACTGTGAATGGGGCACATGTGAGCATTACTACTGTGAATGGGGCACATGTGAGCATTACTACTGTGAATGGGGCACATGTGAGCATTACTACTGTGAAGGGGGCACATGTGAGCATTATTACTGTGAAGGGGGCACATGTGAGCATTACTACTGTGAAGGGGGCACATATGAGCATTACTACTGTGAAGGGGGCACATGTGAGCATTATTACTGTGAAGGGGGCACATGTGAGCATTACTACTGTGAAGGGGGCACATGTGAGCATTACTACTGTGAAGGGGGCACATGTGAGCATTACTACTGTTAAGGGGTACATGTGAGCATTACTACTGTGAAGGGGGCACATGTGAGCATTAGTACTGTGAAGGGGGCACATGTGAGCATTACTACTTCGAAGGGGGCACATGTGAGCATTACTACTGTGACGGGGGCACATGTGAGCATTACTACTGTTAAGGGGTAAATGTGAGCATTACTACTGTGAAGGGGGCACATGTGAGCATTACTACTGTGAAGGGGGCACATGTGAGCATTACTACTGTGACGGGGGCACATGTGAGCATTACTACTGTTAAGGGGTAAATGTGAGCATTACTACTGTGAAGGGGGCACATGTGAGCATTACTACTGTGAAGGGGGCACATGTGAGCATTACTACTGTGAAGGGGGCACATGTGAGCATTACTAATGTGAAGTGCCAAATATCTGGGCATTTTTACTGTAAAGGTGGTGCATCTGGGCATTTTTACCATGAAGGGGGCCCATGTGAGCATTACTACTGTGAAGGGGGCACATGTGAGCATTACTACTGTGAAGGGGGCACATCTGGGTATTTTTACCATGAAAGGGGCACATCTGGGTATTTTTACCATGAAGGGGGTACATGTGAGCATTACTACTGTGAAGGGGGCACATGTGAGCATTACTACTGTAAGGGGCCACTCTCTCTACTGCCAGCCACAGCGCAGACCTCCGCTACCAGTGTCACAATTCCAACTAAGACCAATGAGCACCACTAATGTCCTGGCCTTCCCTTCTTACCCCTCATGTACTGCTGGACCCGCTGCCACATGGATATCACTGGCCCTCCAGGATATCCCAACTCTCCTTCTTAGGCCTCTTGCACACGACTGTATGGCTTTTTCAGTGTTTTGCGGTCCATTTATAACGGATCCGTTTCCGTTGCGTTTCCATTTCGGTTCCGTAGTTCCGTTCCGTTTTTCCGTATGGCATATACAGTAATTCCATAATAAAAATTGGGCTGGTCTTAAAATTTTCAATAGATTGTTCAGCAAAAATGGAACGGATACGGAAGACATACGGATGCTTTTCCGTATGATTTCCGTTTTTTTGGGGTTGCGGACCCATTGACTTGAATGGGGCCACTGAACGTGATTTGCGGACAAGAATAAGACATGTTCTATATTTAAATGGAACGGAAAAACGGAAGGTATATAGAGACACCAGTATTTTTTGCAGACCCATTGAAGTGAATGGTTCAGTATGCTGTCAGTATACTGAACTGAAAAAACTGCCAGTATACGTCCGCAAAATACTGTCGCGTGCAAGAGGCAATTGCGGACAAGTATAGGACATGTTCTATTTTTTTGCGGAACGGAATTGCGGGCCCAGAAGTGCGGATCTGCAATTCCGGATCGGGCGGGACATAGTGTGTTCCCATTGGAATGAATGGGTCCGCAATTCCGTTCCGCAAAATGGGGAACAGAATTGCGGACGTGTGAATGGAGCCTTAAGGTACCAGCGCCACCCACACTCACAGGGGGTAGCCCTCCTGAAACCACACTGCTCACACACAGACCACTGCCGCCTGTGCCCACCATTAGGAGTCAGCCCTTCCTTCCTCCGTACAGTCCGGTCACAAGGACCAGCGCAGCGCACGCAGCCAGACACAGCATTTCCCCAACATAGAGAATTGGGAGCGCTCCACAGCACAGTAGGAGCCCAGCACTGCCCTTACAAACAAGTACTCACGGGAGCGACAGCGGTGATAGACACGCACACAACACTGTACAGTCACGGAGCATTACACTTACATTCCTTCCCTGATTTTCCTCGAGGTTTAGAATGGATATGAATCGTTTCTGTACTGCGCCACTGCAGCCGCACAGGTGTGTACCTTCCTCTTCAACTGTGCGCAAGCTCCGCCTCCAGTCACTGCGCAGGATGCATTACACAGCTTCGCGGGCCGCATGTGTCCCGCAGGCCGTAGGTTGGGCATCACTGCTTTAGAGCATATGGACATCTACCTCTGTTATTCAAGTCAAGAGCTGATAAGAAAGAGGACTCTGCATGCCTGTATATTAAAGGGGTTGTGCATGCCTGTATATTAAAGGGGTTGTGTCACAAAGCATATTCTACATTTTTCAAACCGGCATCTGGACCTAAACACTTTTGTCATCGCCTGTAATTAAAAATGTAGTATAGCCAATGGGCTATTCAATAAATGTATCTGTATAGCGCCACCTGCTGTTTTTTGTCCGTCTGACTGAGCTGGTCGAGTGTGCTCAGTTTTAGGCCTCATGCACACGACCGTTGTTTGATTCCGTGTCCGTTGCTCCGTTTTTCGTGATTTTCTGCGGACCCATTGGTTTTCAATGGGTCCGTGGAAAACTCGGAAAATGCACCGTTTGTCCCCCGTGTCCGTGGTCCGTGATTCCAGTCCGTCAAAAAAATATAACCTGTCCTATTCTTGTCCGTGAAAAACGGTTCACGGACCCATTCAAGTCAATGGGACCGTGAAAAAATGCAGATGGCCATCCGTGTGTCATCCGTGTTCCGCGTCCGTTTTTTTTGCGGATCTCTTGGCAGGCACTTGGCAAAAATTGTCAGCCTGTCTTTTGGTAAAATCTTTTGGGTCATGTCCGCTAAAACAAACGGAAGACACACGGAAACACAACGGAAGGCAAAAACGGACACGGATCACTGAACAACGGAACCCCTTTTTGCGGACAGCATAGAAAACGGTCGTGTGCATGAGGCCTAAATCTTCAACGTCCACCTGCCATGTGTTCTGTTAGAAGCTGTGGCAGTTACGGAAGCTGCAGTAGAAAGGACATGCCCCCTGAGTAGAACAATTCGAGCAATGAATGTGGAGATCTCTGGATCCATGTGAGGTACAGGGCTGGTTCTAGGTTTGTTAGAAAAAAGATTGTTGTCCCATATGATATCTTATTTTCATTTTTTACATCAAACATGGAATAACCCCTTTAAATGGTCACCCAATCATCTGAATGAAAGACTTGTAGTACTACATTTCCCCTCTAGTGGCTGCTGCAACGAAAATGTGTGGATGGTTGCAGTTTGTCTATGGTAGTTAATATAATTAGAACTGACCTATAAGAATTCAGCAAAAAAAAAAAAAAAAATGGTTTGTATTTCAGTTCCTCACCATTTTCAAGATCTCTACTTGCTGTCAATTAAAAAAATAATTGATTACATCTGTAGGCCTAAAACCTGTCCTAACATGAGATTCGACCACAGGTTAGGGTGGCCACTGGCTTCACCCAAGAAAGCCGGACCTCGTCGGCCACGCCACAAACAAAAAACCACATCCATAAAGTCCCGCCTCATTGCCACCAGGGGGGAAAGGGCCTTCACAGTAGTTATTAACCCCTTTCAGCAGTCCCCCATTCACAGTAGTTATTAACCCCTTTAAAATCAGCAGCGCCAGCCCAGTAGCCATTTGACTTTCTTATGACTTATTCCCCCTCCCCCCCTTCCCCTTTCAGCAATCCATTCCCATTTCCCCCGGGCCCAGCCTCGGCACAGTCTTTTTCAGGTGCCAGAAAGACCACTACCTCAGGCGCTCACTCAGCGCAGCTGCGCTTACGTGATCAGGAAGCGCTCCTCAGAGTCCGTCTTACGTCCTGCCACGCTTGAATTGACTGGTGCGAATCTACAGTCAGCACTGTGTCTGCGTATGACGTCAGTGCGCTGAGCGCTCTTCGCTTTTGACTACTTGATCCGGATCATGTGACAGACTAGACTTGTAAGTGATTTAAAGTGCGAGAGAAACATAGAAGTAGTCCAGCAGAAATGTATGTAGCTGAGTCTTCTTTATTAAGGTAAAATTCTTACAAAAAGCAGCGCCGTATTCAAAACAGGATTCACAACGTCAACGCGTTTCGAACAGAGTTCTTATTCATGACTGTTTTTCTGGCTTCTCTGTCAGAGTTATATAGCTGTTTAAATGGTGTAAAAGTCACTCCCACCTGAGTCTAACCCTGGGTTCAGACCTGAGCGTTCTAAAAATGCGCGTTTTACGCGCGTTTTGTCGCGCGTATTTCAGCGCATTTTTGCAAATAGGAAACGCGCGTAAAACGCGCGTTCTTGTGATTGACTACTGTGGTGTCAATCACAAAACGCGCGTCAAACGCCCCAAAAGAAGCTCAAGTACTTGTTTATGCGTTGGGCGTTTTACAGCGCGTTCAAGCAGCGCTGTAAAACGCTCAAGTGTGAACCACTCCCATAGGGATGCATTGGTTTTAATCTGTTGAGCGTTTTACAGCGCGTTTGAACGCGCTGTAAAACGCTCAGGTGTGAACCCAGGGTAAAGGAGGGGAGTCATCAGCTGTGATCAATTCACATCAGAGAAGCCAGAGAAAATTCAAACAAGGGATTGGTATACTTTGCACTGCATTTAAAATGACATGTTTGAATTGCATATAAAAACATTACAATTATTATTTGCACATTATAATACATGTCAATAAGTTAAAAACCAAAGTGCATATCTTCTATGGCATATAAACCAAAAGATCAAACAAGATCAAAGGATACTTTTCAAGCGATGGCGGTTAATATATAATAGAGGAGCTATAAGAGAGAAAAAAAAAAAAAAAAAAAATTTAAAAAAAATTTAAAAGCAAAAAAAAAATAAAAAAAAATTTAAAGTTAAAAAAAAAAAAAATGGGAAAAATTTTTTTTTTTATTTTTATATGTTATGTTGCTCTTTTTCTTGTGCTGGTCTGCACCCACTGTATATTCAGCAATGATATTGATTATTTGCTGTGGATGGAATGACCATCACAATAAATTAATAAAAATACAACAATTCCCTTTTATGATTCATACCCTTGGGAAAATATGTGTCCAATCTGGCTTCTCTGATGTGAATTGATCACAGCTGATGACTCCCCTCCTTTAGACTCAGGTGGGAGTGACTTTTACACCATTTAAACAGCTATATAACTCTGACAGAGAAGCCAGAAAAACAGTCATGAATAAGAACTCTGTTCGAAACGCGTTGACGTTGTGAATCCTGTTGTGAATACGGCGCTGCTTTTTGTAAGAATTTTACCTTAATAAAGAAGACTCAGCTACATACATTTCTGCTGGACTACTTCTATGTTTCTCTCTGATAACCTTGGGCTACTTACCACAAAGTCCGTGCAGGAGGGATCCCAGAAGGGAACAGATCAAGCAGGTGAGCTGGACATCACATTTTCCTAATGATTTAAAGTGCCCCTCGCCGATAACCACAAAAAAAGGAGGACTTCTGGCCGTCCGTCCTGGCCTTGTGCCAAACGGAGGATCAGGAGTCTAAAAACCAGACTGTCCGGCCAAAAACCGGACGTCTGGCCACCCTACCACAGGTACTCGATCAATCACAGTGTAGCATAATCATTGCCGACTGTACAGTTGAATCAACTTTCATCATTGTGTCCTTGAGCAGATGCAATAATCCAGCATGTTGTCAGGTTCTCCCAGACAAATTACCATGCAGGGCTATGTTGGGAGGTTTGCCATGCTGACAAGCCAAATCCCGGCTGGTTGACCTGCCACCGTGACTGAAAGTTGAGCCAATCAGGTTTCTGACTCTATGTTCAATCCCCGAGCTCAGACTGCTGATTCTATATTGCTCTATATTGTGCGACTTCCTATTGACTTCTTTGGTAAACTGACTACTGGCTTGTTTCTGGATTGACCCTGTGGCTGCTGTCACTGCCTATATTGACTCTCCTTGTAAGTGACATTGGCTCGCCTCTGGATTAACCTCTCATGTGCCACATTGTCCATGTCTGTCTCTTCTGGCTTTGACCCTGCTTGCTGACTTCCCTTTGTACCTCCCTGGTTATTCTGGAAGGTCTGCCACTGGCATTCCCACACCAGTTTTCTTTTATCAGCTCCGCAGACATAACATCGGTATCTAGTAGCAAAGTCGACCTGGCCTCACGATGAGCTCTAGGGGTGGCCTTAGCTTCCTAACCTAAGTGGTTTTGGAAGGCTCGTAGCAGTTTTGGGGTTCAAAGGCTGTGGTCCGGAAAGTGACCTTAGTGCTCCCTAACACATTGTCACGGACGTTCCCGCGACAGGTGGCAGGAGATTGGTGAGACTGGCAACACGTGGTTTGATCTGACATGTTTTCTGTTTGGATCAAATGACGTCTGTGTTGTTTCTGGTGCTTGCCACACCTTCTTTCCCCCGGTGTAGCTATTAGGGTCATTCAACCTTCTGCTTCTGTTTGGACCTTTGGATAGATTGTGTTTGGATCTCAGCTGAGTTCCTGGTGCTTCCTTTGCTTCTTTGAAGTTAAGTCTTTCCTTTCCCTTTTGTATTTTGGTTGGGTTCTCTGTGTTGCATTTCCCTATTGTTTATATTAGGCCTGAAGGAGACTCCTGTTCGTCTTTCCTTTTGGAGGAACAGGTAGTCTCATCTCTGCCTTAGTACCAGGGTCCTATAGGGCTTGACAGGACTCTA